>CM053616.1:74350996-74434578 GCA_028646535.1 Procyon lotor | reverse complement strand
TCCTGGGATCGAGCCCCACGTCGGGCTCTCTGCTCAGCGGGGAGCCTGCTCCCCCCTCTCTCTCTGCCTGCCTCTTTGTCTACTTGTGATATCTCTCTCTCTGTCAAATAAATAAATAAAATCTTTAAAAAAAAAAAATAACAAGATCAAGCAGCAGGTCTCATAACTACTGTAATTTCAAAGTAGGTCTCCCTGTTTCTAGTTTTAGCCTCCATCATTTCACTTACTTTTTTTTTTTTTTTTTTTTTAAAGATTTTATTTATTTGACAGAGAGAAACACAGTGAGAGAGGGAACACAAGCAGAGGGAATGGTAGCCGGAGAAGCAGGCTTCCTGCCGAGCAGAGAGCCTGATGCGGGGCTCGATCCCAGAACCCTGGGATCATGACCTGGGCCGAAGGCAGACGCTTAACGACTGAGCCACCCAGGCGCCCCTCACTTACTTTTTTTTTTTAAAGAATTTATATATTTGGGGCACCTGGGTGGCTCAGTGGGTTAAAGCCTCTGCCTTCGGCTCAGGTCAAGATCTTGGGGTCCTGGGCTCGAGCCCCACATCAGGCTCTGCTCGGTGGGGAGTCTGCTTCCCCTTTTCTCTCTGCCTGCCTTTCTTCCTACTTGCCTGCTTCCCCTTCTCTCTCTGCCTGTCTCTCTTCCTACTTGTGATCTCTCTCCCCCCCATCTCTATGTCAAATAAATAAATAAACAAACAAATAAACAAATAAATAAAGTCTTAAAAAAAAATTTCTATATTTGTCAGAGAGAATATGCAGCAAGCTCCACGCCAAGCAAAGAGCCCCATGCGGGACTCAGGACCCTGGGATCATGACCTGAGCCCAAGGCAAATGCTCAGCTGACTGAGCCAAGCATCCCTACATCATTTTTATACCCTGTTTCTGATAGTGTCACTCTTGGGTCCTGAGGATTCTTCTTAGAAGAAGAAAGCATAGATTTCTCAGCTTTCTCAGTCTGACATCACCTTTTGCTCTTTCCCTAGGCGAGTCTTAAACTCCAGCCATATGGAAGGACTTAGCACTTGTACTCAGCCTTCCATACTTCAGCTCCTACAGCTTCTTCCTCCTACAAGTCCTTCTCATATACTTCCTATTTTTAAGTTATGCCTGCTTTTTTAAAAATATCACCTTCTGAAAGAGATCCACAGATAGTAATACAGAGCAGTGCCTGACATATAGTAAGTCCTCAGTAAATTGTAGCAATTATTTAAAAAGAATTGTTCATAAAACTTTTCATTATCACCACCACTTAGTTCCTAGTAAAACTATAAACATTTTGAGTGATGTACATAAAGGAAACAAGGCAAAGCAGTGTATCAGTAAGTGTAAGTGAGCATAAATGTAAAGTGAGTGCATAAATGATTAATGCTTAGGATATTATTTGATCTTAGTTTGAATGGTTATCAGTTTTTCATCAGAGCACGATGAGAAAAGAATTTAGTAGATATTTCTTATCCTTTATACTTGGTCACCCAAAAACCCACCTGGAATTCTGATTGACATGGTAGATTTAGAGTACTGTCAATCATCTTTAAAAAATTATCTTTTAAGTAGGCTCCATGTCCAGCATGGAGCCCGATGTGGGGCTTTATATACAACGCTGAGATCAATGAAAGCCCTCAGAGTGAGACAGGACTCCCATCAAAATCCTGAAGGAGAACACAGGCAGCAACCTCTTCGACCTCAGTTGCAGCAACTTCTTCCTAGAAACATCTCCAAAGGCAAGGGAAGCAAGGGCAAAAATGAACTATGGGCACTTCGTCAAGATCAAAAGCTTTTGCACAGCAAAGGAAATAGTCAACAAAACCAAAAGACAACTGACAGAATGGGAGAAGATAAAGAACTTCTCAAACTCAACACCCAAAGAACAAATAATCCAATCAAGAAATGGGCAGAAGATATGAACAGACATTTCTGCAAAGAGGACATTCAAATGGCCAACAGACACATGAAAAAGTGCTCAGCATCACTCGGCATCAGAGAAATACAAATCAAAACCACAGTGAGATACCACCTCACACCAGTCAGAATGGCTAAAATTAGCAAGTCAGGAAACTGATGTTGGCAAGGATGCAGAGAAGGGGGAACCCTCCTACGTTGTTGGTAGGAATGCAAGCTGATACAGCCACTCTGGAAGACAGTATGGAGGTTCCTCAAAAAGTTGAAAATAGAGCTACTCTGTGACCTAGCAATCACACTACTGGGTATTTACCCTAGAGATACAAATGTAGTGATCCAAAGGGGCACGTGCACCCGAATGTTTATAGCAGCAATATCCACAATAGCCAAACTATGGGAAAGAACCTAGATGTCCATCAATAGATGAATGGATAAAGAAGATGTGGTATATAAGTACAATACAGCCATCAAGAGAAATAAAATCTTGCCATTTGCAATGATGCGGATGGAATTGGGATTATGCTAAGCGAAATAAGTCAATCAGAGAAAGACAATTATCATATGATCTCTCTGATACGAAGAATTTGAGAGGCAGGGCAGGGGGGCATTCATGGGGAGATGGGGGAGAGAAATGAAACAAGATGGGATGGGAAGGAGACAATCCATAAGAGACTCGTAAACTCACGAAACAAACTGAGGGTGGCTGGGAGGTGGGGGGTAGGGATAGGGTGGCTGGGTTATGGACATTGGCGAGGGTATGTGCTATGGTAAGTGCTGTGAAATGTGTAAGCTTGATGATTCACAGACATGTACCCTGAGGCAAATAATACATTATATGTTTAAAAAAAAAACAAAAAACCAGCGCTGAGATCAAGAATCAAATGCTCCACCCACCTACCCACCCAGGCATCCCCAGTCATTTTTTAATAAAACAAAGCCATCAGGTTGCTAAGAATTCTACTTTTTCCCCACATTTTTAATGTGCTTTAATTGCTGATCAGTACTTACCTGTTTCATATATAACATACACCAAAAATAGAAACCTTGACATAGGGCAAGCCAGAGTTGAAAGTACTATAGCAACCATGTTAACTGTTGTTGCTTTTTATACCATAGTAAATATGACCTAGAAAGGAGGAGATGTGATCAGAAGCAGAAGGTATGAAAAGCTCCCATTATAAACCAGCCACGTGAAGCAGTTCAAAGCCTAGACAGCTTGTGTAAGAATGCAGTTAGCGGTATTAAAAGTGTAGCTATAGGGATCAAGTTGGCTTACTGCTTGCTGAGCTTATACGGGCACTACTAGTACTGGAAAGTGGTAGTAGTGTGGAGCACCCTACTGTCAGGCCCAAATGTATCTAGCAAAAAGAAGGTACATTCAGGATGGCATAAGATAGTTATAAGAAACAAAGAAATACTATCAGTGAAAGGAACTATACCACAAAGATAAAGCTACCCTAATGAATAAAGTCTTTTTTTTTTTAAGATTTTATTTATTTGACAGAGAGATCACAAGTAGGCAGAGGGAGAGGGGGAAGCAGGCTCCCTGCTGAGCAGAGGGCCCAATGTGGGACCTTGAGATCATGACTGAGCTGAAGGCAGAGGTTGAACCCACTGAGCCACCCAGGTGCCCCCCCCAAATGAATAAAGTCCTAAGAATAAAGTTTAGTTCCTAAACTCTAAGAACCAAATAATTAGAAATATCAAAATATTTTAAATATTTATTTACTTATTTGTGAGAGAGCAGGAAGGGCAGAGGGAGAGGGAGAATCTCAAGCAGACTCCTCCCTGAGCTTGGAGCCCAGTGATGATGTGGGGCTCGATCCTGCAACCCCCAGATCATGACATAAGCTGATCAAGAGTCAGATGCTTGACTGACTGAGCCACCCAGGCATCTCTAGAAATCTTGAGATTTTGAAATAATGCCTTTTTTAAAGTACAAAAGGTATAGCTTTCACATGGTAATTTAGAGAAGGCTGTATTTTTTTTTCTCCACTTTTTTTTTTTTCCCTCCAAAGTTGGCAAACAGCAGATTTGAAATGGTTCTTCTGTTTCTCAGAGTCCAGAATATATAAAAGTATTCTTGTGTGTCCAAGTGGGAATCTGTAAATAATTGCTTCCTTTTATAGTCTAAGATATATATTTTAAGTATGCAACTGTAACCACTCTGGGCTTTTACTTGGACATCAGAATACATTTTCACTCTCTGTAATGACGATGTCTTTCCTCTTTTAGCTAGTGCCTATTGCTTAGTTTTAAAACCAATGTTGATGGGGTCCCAGGGTCCTGGGATCGAGCCCCGCATCGGGCTCTCTGCTCTGCAGGAGGCCTGCTTCTCCCGCTACCATTCCCTCTGCTTGTGTTCCCTCTCTCGCTGTGTTTCTCTCTGTCAAATAAAAAAAAAAAATCTTTAAAAACCAGTGTTGAGAGAGAACTTACATGTTTCCTTTTTTTCAGTACTTCTATAGAAATAAGTTATTTACTTTCAGATTTTGTACTTGTGAAGGTGTTAGATTCCAATTAAATGTATGTGAAGCCACTTGATCTTATCCCACAGCTCACTGATGCTGTTTTTCCCCATACCCAGTCTAGTCTTTTTATTCTTGATATTACATTTTGACTAGTTTCTATTGCTGTGTCTGCTAAGTCACCGGGTTTTTGTTTTTAGTGTGTAATCTTTTCCTAATTCCAACCATTGGTTTTTGTGTTTTGTTTTGTTTTTTAAATTTTATTTATTTATTTGACAGAGAGACAGCAAGAGAGGGAACACAAGCAGGAGGAGTTGGGAGAGGGAGAAGCAGACTTCCTACCGAGCAGGGAGCCAGATTCAGAACTCTGTCCCAGGATCCTGGGATCATGACCTGAACTGAAGGCAGACACTTAACGACTGAGCCACCCAGGCGCCCCCAACCATTGTATTTTTTTTCATCTCTAGAAATTCAGTTTGAGTCTTTTATACCTTCCATTTCCCTTTGACATGCCCTACTTTATTTTTCTTGTTATACTTATGATGGTTTTAGTGTTCTTGTCTATTCTATCACCTCTAATTTTGGATCTTTTTTTTTCTTATTGGCTTTCTCCTTATGGATTGTATTTTCCTGGTTTTTTGAATATTGGTAAGTTTTGATGAGATGTAAGACATTATGGATCTTAGATTACTGACCGCTAGATTTTTTTGGTATTACTTAAATATTTGGGGGCTTTTTCTCTGGGATGCAATTAAGGTAGAGTTAGATTCTTTCAAAGCTTTTAAGCATTTTTTGGGCCCGGTATTACTTAAATATTTGGGGGCTTTTTCTCTGGGATGCAATTAAGGTAGAGTTAGATTCTTTCAAAGCTTACTTTTAAGCATTTTTTGGGCCCGTGTGACTTCTTCCCCAGCCTTGGAATTTCATCATGCATGTGCTTCTGATCATTACTCAGCTATAGACTTGAAGGGAACCTATCTGATGATCTCAGCCTTCTCTGAAGTTCTCTCCTGTCCTGTACTCTCCTTAGCAAATTTTTACTTGACTATCCAAATTTGAATTCTATCCTAGACTCAGCCAGGCTCCGTTTGGGTTTCTCTTCTCCGCATTACAGCCTGGAAACTCCAAGCATTAAGCCGGGATAGTCATAGGAATAACCTTCCTTCCCTGTATTGGCCTTTGTTGGATGTCCAAAAACTTGTTTCACATACATACTGTAGGGATTTTTTTCATTGTTTAAGATCGGAGAGTAAATCAACCTGTGTTCCTTTGTCATGGCTAGAAGCAAAAGCCTGTGAAGGTATTTAGAACTTTAGGAACTCATTTAAATCTCAGATTATTGCCTTATTTTAAACTGTCTTATTTTATATAACCTACACTTTATTGGTTATTTTTTCTCCCAATGGAATAGACAGAAATGGTGAAACAAAAGATAATTTAAATTGTCTTAAATTACTCATGATCCCACCATCTTAGCTTGTTTCATAAATTGCCTCCTCTAGATAATATTTTAAAGCTTCAGTCTTTGATTTTATTTTGAATCTTACCTTTAGTTAATATAGTATTCATACTCAGTTTAATAGCTGCACAATGACCTATTAAATTAATATTCCATAATGTATTAATCCTTATGTTTGGCAGTACAAGCTTTGTTCTTTCAGGTAGTGCTGCAGTTTATATCTTCATTTATTGTCCCTATTTTTTTTTTTTTTTTTTTTTAAGACTTATTTAACAGAGAGAAAGAGCACAAGCAGGGGGAGAGGGAGAAGCAGGCTCCCTGCTGGCAGCCAGCCTGATGTGAGGCCCGATTCCAGGACCGTGGGATCATGACCTGATCTGAAGGCAGCCACTTAACTGGCTGAGCCACCCAAGCACCCTATTATCGCTATTCTTAGGATACTCAAAGGGAGAAAGACAGGTGGAATGTTTCATTTCAATTTGCAGTGAATATTTAGACTATGTTAGATATTTATTAGTAAATGTTTATCAAATGATTGAGGTGGAATTCACCTTATAATGTACAATTAAGGTAGGTGGGGGCTCCTATGTGGCTCCCATCTGCCTTCAGCTCAAGTCACGATCTCAGGGTCCTGGGATTGAGCTCTGCATCGGGCTTCCTGCTCAGCAGGAAATCTGCTGCTTTTCTCCCTTCGTACCTCCTCATTGCTCTTTCTCTCTCCCTTTTAAATAAATCTTAAAAAAAAAAAAAAGTTCAATTAGGTAAAGTTTACAGTTAGCTTTTTAGAAATATTTTAATTCTGTCAAAAGTTCAGTTATGAGAAATTAAAATATGTATTTATGAATTACTCATTAAATTTAGTCCTTATTACCTACATGCCAATCACTTCATTAGTTTTGGAGTTATTGTTTAATGCAATACTTTTTTCAGATAAATTTTTATGTTGGAATAATTTTAGGTTTACAGAGAAGATGCAAATGTAGTACAGAGGGTTCCCATGTACCCCTTCCCACTTTGTTTCTCCTGATGTTGACATCTTACGTTGTTCTAGTAAGCTTATCAAAACTAAGAAACCAGCATTAGTATGTTCTAGCTAAACTCTAGGCTTTATTTTGATTTCACTTTTCTGCTTTTTCTGTTCCCAAGATACCACGTGCATTTAGTTGTCATGTTGGCTTTATCTCCTCTGATCTGGGACTGTTTCTCACCCTTTCTTTTCATGACCTTGAATGTTTTAAGGAGTACTGCTTAAGTATTTTGTAGAATGTCCCTCAGTTTGGGTTTATCTGATGTTCTCATTATTAGATTGGGGCTACAGGTATTGGGAAAGAGTATCACAGAGGTGAAATGCCTTTCTTGTCTTCTCCTGTCAGGGGATTGACAATATTCATGTGTTATCAGTAAGGGTATAAACTTATCTCTTGGTTGAGGTGATACATGTCAGATTCTCCTTTCTACAATTACTATTTCTCCCTTACCAAATTCTATTGTAGTCTTACACCTCCAGCCTCAACCCCAGCATGTCCCCCACCACATACCCCACACTCCATTGCCCCAGGTTCCTTTAGGCCTCTGCACCTTTGCACATGCTTTGTTTGAAAAGCACTTTCTCATCCCCCTAGCTAGCTCTAAGGAACCTTTTCTTTCACCTGGTCCCCCAGCCTCCAGCCACCCACTGCTTTCATAACACCCTGCGCCTCTCAGTTGTTCACCTGGATTTGCTAGTTGTTCTCCTCCTCCTTGCCTTCTTTAAGAAACCGTCAACTGTACTTTTTCCACTGCTGTCTCCATTCCCCTGCATTTACTTACTTACACCCACATTACCACACATCATCTCATTGCAGATTCAATAACTGCTTTGCAGTTTTTACCTTTCTTAGTCTCTCCTGTTTGAAACTCTTTCCTTCCTTGGCTTCTGAAACACTACCCTCTTCTGGTTCTTGGATGTGCTTTAGTGTGTGGTTTTGGTGTTGGACAACAAGGGTTCTCATTCCATTATTACTTTTTACTACTTTCTATCCTTAGCCTCTTCCTCTGACTGTTCCTGAATTCTTTCCTCAGACTCTTTCTATGACATCATCTCTCCTCAGCAGTGCTACCCAGTTGGCTTTTTTTTTTTTTTTTTTTTTTTTTTTTTAAGATTTATTTGAGAACACGCTTGTGTGTGCATGAGCAGGGGAGGGCCAGAGAGGGAGAGAGAAAATCTCAAGAAGACTCTTGATAAACATGGAGCCCTATGCAGGGCTTGAATCACAACCCTGAGATTATGACCTGAGCTGAAACCCAGAGTTGGATGTTTAACCCACTGAGCCACCCAGATGCCCCTACCCGATTGGCTTCTGTTAAAGATTCCTTTATTTTATTCTCAACTTTGATCTCTCTTTAATGCTCTTGGAAAAAGAGAACCTTCATTTCCTCCATCTGTATCACCCACAAGCATCCTTAGGTCTTTAAAATCAGGAAGTTCAAGACGGTCCTTGTCCTCCCCAACCCCTGCACCTTCATTTTGTACTTCTCAAACCCAGCTCTAATGTGTGCAATGCCTGAGTCAATGCAAATGGGGGGGGCGGGAAATAATACAAATGGAGCCTCATGTACCATCTACATCAAATTAAGAAACCTTAAATGTACAGTCTCTCCTCCTATCACACAGATAAACCGTCTTAAAGACCTGTAAGATCAGCTTCAAATTGGGGCTCTTGGGTGGCTCAGTTGGTTAAGTGTCTGCCTTCCACTCAGGTCATGATCCTTGCTCAATACGGAATCTGCTTCTCCCCCTGTCCTCTGCCACTTCCCCTACTCGTGCCTGCTCTCTCTCTCAAATAAATAAATAAAATCCTTGGGGCGCCTGGGTGGCTCAGTCGGTAAGCGTCCGCCTTTGGCTCAGGTCATGATCCCACGGTCCTAGGATCAAGCCCCGCATCGGGCTCCCTGCTCAGCAGGAAGCCTGCTTCTCCCACTGCCATTCCCTCTACTTGTGTTCCCTCTGTCACTGTTTCTATCTGTTAAATAAAATCTTTTAAAATAAATAAACAAATAAATAAATAAAATCATTTAAAAAAAAAAAAGGATGAGCTTCAAGTGGAAAATTCTTGAGCTTCTTGGAGTTTGGTGCCAGCAGTTCCAGGAAAGCAGGCCTCCAGCATAGCCCTCCTCTCTTCCCAGCCCCAGACCTGTGCCCTGCTATGAGCTTGAGCTTGTGTGTGTCTCATAAATGGGATACCCAGCTTGACATAAGAGTCCAGGTGCAGTGCACATCCTGCAAACAGCTGCCCTTTGGCCACTCTGTGGTATAGAAACTGGAGAAACATTTTCCTCTCAGCAGTGCTGCTGTAAGAGGCTTGCACAGCCTTGGAAGCAGACTCAGGCAGTAGGGAATTCTGGGGCTCCTGATGACCATGTTCTCCAGACTCCATAAATACCTCCTTGTGGAGAGAGACCCAGCTGGGTGAGGCCATTGATCCCCATAGAAGTTCTGCTTATTTACTTCTCCACGTGTTACCTCTTGCTTTTCTTGGTGCCCTTGCTCCTCTTTCAGAAGCCTGCTCATCCTTCAGGATACGCTTTCTATAGGTCTCATAGTCTTTTAATCCTCTCCTAATACCTTTGTTTGGACTTAATCCAAATCCAGCTTTGCCTTGTGTTTCAGAAGTGCTTTACTATGATAAAGGCAGTGTATGTTGTCTGTTCCTCTTGCATGTTTCTTAGCTTCTTCAGGGCAGGATCCTTACTTGTTTTTGTCACCAATCCTAACATGAAATCTCACAAATGGGAAGTACTTGACAAGTGCGGCTTGAGTCCACCACAGCTCTGGCGTCATTCTCGTGTTGTTGTGGTAACCCTAGCAAAACAGGAAATGAAGTTAGTTTAGCATGACTTGTTCATAATTGACTCATGCTGGTTCCCTTTTCTTCCCTAAGTGATCACAAAACATCTGTTAAATAACCTACTCCAGAATTTTGTGGGCTTCTACTTCCACATTTACTGATCAGATATGTTTCTGGAATCTGTTCTCATCTACCCTGTCCCAGGAATTGATCACATATCCAGGCGGCCTTGGTTTTTAGGAACCAAGTAGTAGTTCCTTTTTTTAGGAACTACTCTCTTGAGAAACAATTGATAAACAATATACTACACATATTTGAAGTATACAGTTTATATTTTGACATAATATACACCCATGAGTCTATCAACACAAACAAGATAAGGAACATATTCATCACCTCCAAAGTTACTTGATCTCCATTTGTGTAGTCCTTCCATCCTACCAGCCTCCCTCCTCACCAGCCCCAAGCAGTCCAAGAATCTGCTTTCTTGGATTAATCTAAGAAACTACTCCAAAGATTAGTTTGCATTTTATATGAACGGAAGTACTCTTCTGGTAGTTTGGCCTTACTCAGAATAATTATTTTGAGATTACTCTGTGTTGTTTATATCAAATTCATTCTGTTTTATTGCTGAATAGTAGGAATTTGTTTTGAATATTGAGTATGCTAACCTCCAGCGTTAGACCTATGCCTTCCCCACAATTTATGGATCTCAGGATTCATCTGGAAATTGAGGCTACATTATGTGAGATGACTGGCTATCAATAGCTTGAGTTCCTCAAGAACAGAGTACTATTGGGATGCCTGGGTGGTTCATTCGTTTAGTGTCTGTCATGCTCAGGTCATGATCCTAGCCAGGGTCCTGGGATTGAGCCCCACCTCAGGCTCTCTGCTGGGCGGAAAGCCTGCTTTTGCCTGTCACACTCCCCCTGCTTGTGTTCCTTCTCTCACTGCCCCTCTGTCAAATAAATAAATAAAATCTTTTTAAAAAAAGAAAAACAGTACTACTTAGAATCTTTTTATCCTATTAAAATAATCCTCAGTACCCAAGACTGGGTAAAAGTTCCTCCTTTTTGGGAAAGTGTGTGAAAAACTAATAATATACCCAATTCCAATTTTTTAAAAGATTCTGTTTATTTATTTATTAGAAAGAGAGAGAGTGATGGGGTGCCTGGGTGGCTCAGTGGGTTAAAGCTTCTGCTTTCATCTCAGGTCATGATCTCAGGGTCCTGGGATTGAGCCCCGCATCAGGCTTTCTGCTCAACAAGGAGCCTGCTTCCCCTTTCTCTCTCTACCTGCCTCTGCCTACTTGTGATTTCTCTCTCTCTGTCAAATAAATAAATAAAATCTTTAAAAAAAAAATAGGTAAGTGGATGACAATGTATGTATATACAATGGAATATTAGTCGAGTACCCATTAAAAAAGAACAAAATCTTGTCATTTGCAGTGACATGGATGGATCTAGAGGGTATTAGGCTAAGTGAAATAAGTCAGAGAAGACAAATACTATATTATTTCATTCATATGTGGAATTTAAGGTACAGAAGAAATGAACAAAGAAAAGACAATAAAACAGACTCTTCCTTCCTATCCCTGCCCCACTCCAACCCCGCCACTCTTAAATATAGAGAATAAACATTAACAGAGGGGAGGTGGCTGGGGGGATGGATGAAATTGGTGAAGGGGCACTTATGATGATCACTGAGTACTATGTAGAATTATTGAATAACTCTGTTGTACACCTGAAACTAACATAACTGTACATTAATTATACTGGAATTTTAAAAAATTAATTTTTTTTTCCAAAAAAGAAGCCCTAGGATGAGGCACAGAAACTACTTTTAAAGATTTATTTATTTGATCGCTTCTCGGCCTTTTGGCTAAGATCAAGTGAAGATTTATTTATTTGAGAGAGAAAGAGAGAGAGTAGGAAGAGGGGTAGAGGGGGAGAGAGACTCTCAGCGGCGGACTCCCTGCTGAGCACAGAGCCAGTGGCTGCTGGGCTCAGTCTCACAACTCTGAGATCATGACGTGAGCCAAAATGAAGAGTCAGATGCTCAACTGAGTCACCCAGGTGCCCCCAAACTAGCATTTTTAACAAGAATGTTAGGTGATCCTGATGCAGGGGTCTGGGGACCACAATTTGAACAGCACTTTAGTTGAGTGATGGGACTCATCCACTAGTGGCAGCCTGTCAATGCAGCATGTCCCCAGATAGAGTGAGATAGAAGGACAACTTCCTGAGAAGAGGATGTAAGCCTAAGGTACTTTGGAAAAAGAAGGCCTAGGTTATTAATCCTCTGGGTAAATGAATTATTCTCTCTATAACTAAGGGAATCTTACCTTGACAGTGTACATAAAAATATTGCTATCCCATGGGGCGCCTGGGTGGCTCAGTCGTTAAGCGTCTGCCTTCAGCCCAGGTCAGATCCCAGGGGCCTGGGATCGAGCCCCGCATCAGGCTCTCTGCTCTTCAGGAAGCCTGCTTTTCCGGCTACCATTCCCTCTGCTTGTGTTCCCTCTACCATTCCCTCTGCTTGTGTTCCCTCTCTCGCTGTGTTTCTCTGTCAAATAAATAAAATCTTTAAAAAAAAAAAAATTGCTGTCCTCTACTTTTAAAGGTATTGTGAAAACAAAATGTAATGATGTATATGAAGAGAGCTTTGAAGGTCAAAGTTTTTTTTTAATGTGTTACAATAAATTTCAAAACCATGTAGTATTTACCAATACTATCTTAAAATGTGATTTTTTTTTTCTTATAGCTTTTGTGTTTTATGGTTAAAAACCACTTTAGTACACATAGAACCATTATTTTTCTTCACCAAGAATAATTTGCTTATCATTTATACGAAGGTCAGTCCTGGCACTCTATGAGCTTACATAAATTGGTTACTTGAAACAGTTAAAGAAGAAAGAAAGAGTCATGTCATTTTGCAAGTAAGACAAAGTAGATGTAAGCAATGAAGGTGTCCTCTTGGGTCCATTTTCTTGGGGGTAAAGATGTAGTTGATGGTTATTTGAATGTTTCTGCTGAGTCAGAGGAATTGGATACAATAGGAAGTTGTTTGGGAGACAAATGACTACTCTTACCAAAATGCAGTTGCTGTTAAAAACTGGGAAAATGTTTTCTGCCTGCGTGTATGGCATAAAACCATGTTCCTTGGCTTAGCACAGTGGGCATCTACACATTTACCAGGGCTGGGCCCTGTGTTAAGTTTGAGATTCAGTATGTGCTGCATTGTCCCAGCTGCATCCTTCCTAGCTTGAGGTTTTTTTGTGGATAATATACATGCTGCCTTCATGTGTATGAAACAAGTATTTTCACAGAGTGCTAAACATTTAATACTTTACCAATTTTTATTCTTTCTGCCAAGATGTTCCTAAACTATTTTAAATTCCATCTCTCCCCTCCCCCCCTTTTTTTAGCTCTGCTTATGATAATGTCAACAAAGTTCGAGTAGCTATCAAGAAAATCAGTCCTTTTGAGCACCAGACGTACTGCCAGAGAACCCTGAGGGAGATAAAGATCTTACTGCGCTTCAGACATGAGAACATCATTGGAATCAATGACATTATTCGAGCACCAACCATCGAGCAAATGAAAGATGTGTATCCTTTTCAGACAACTACCTCCACTGATTGGTCACCTTGTTGAGGAACTGTAACTTGAAATACTGGATTTATCAGAGTAAAGGAAAAGTTATATAAAGCATATTAAAGGGAAAATTATGATCTTCTATTTACTAGAAGACTTATATAATTTTTTTCTTTGATTCATTTTTATGAGTTGTTGGTAACTATTTTTAGTGTCTTTTAGCAAATCCAGTATTTTCTCTGTCCGTTTCAGTAAAGATTTTGTTTAAGTGTAGTTGCGGAAAATCTTAACACCATTTCCGGTCATGTTTTTTCCATTCAAGTTATGGTTTGTTATGATAAAAAGAGAGGGAATGAATAGTAGACTAAGAAAGAGGGTGCCCTGGATATCACCTGGTCAAATCCAGACTATCCTGATCTTAGATAATGTCATTCACCATTAGGTCTATTTTCTCATCTTTAGAATTAAGGTACTAGCCTTACTACCCTAGCCTTCATGATCTTAAAGCTGACTCAGCTCTGAAATTATGTTATTAACTATCAGCAACATTTAGAAATCTGGTCCAGAGGATGCTGCCTGGTTAAAGACTGCATTTGAAAAATAGAAGCATTAAGTATACTGAAGAGGGTCGGCCAGAGAAAAGTTACTATTGCAGCTAGTATAGCATTCTTACCAGTTTTCCCAGTTTGCATTATGCCCAGCTAGGGATAGGCAGCTCACTGCCTCTAGGCAGCCTTTTCCATTTTTAAACAGCTCTGTTACCAAGTTGTAGTGCTTAAGTGAAATGCCTCCTGCTGCTGCCACCTGTTGTCCTCCTTTACCTTTTACTGGGAAAATCAAGTCTGTTTCAAGATGACAAGTTTTCAAATCTGTTTCCTCTGAATCCCATACTGTGTCTCCTCTAACATGAATCTGTAGGGGACATACAATAATATTTACACAGAAATGAGTAAGAGAAATGCAGAAGCACTGCTAATGAAATAATAATCTGGTGAAGTTAAAGCTAAAGAGTTTTAGAATTTAATTTCTGTAAGAAAGAAATCAGCCATAGATAAAATTCTAGGTGACTTAGATACGTGGATAGGGAAGAAAGCAAGAGGAGTAAAACCAGCATGAGCCAACCCCTTAGCATGACTTCCCAGTACTCTCATTTATTTAGGATCTTAACCTTAATTAAAGAGTCAAGCACATAGAAGGCTGAATTTAGTAGCAGGGTGTTCTAGGTCTGTGTTTCCAAAGGTTTTATGGTTGATTCTTCAGGGGATGGGGGACAAGAAGGGAGGTAAAAGAAAGTGACATTATAAGTTGTTGCTGGGCCAAAGTGAGGAGGGGAGTGTATGATGCCTGCTGGGCACCACCTTCCCAAAGCCCTTTGCAGTAATCCTTGGAGAGGGTTTGTTGGTGATGGACTGGGAGGTTGAGACTTAAAGATCAAAGATCAGCCAGTATTTCCATAACAGCCTGTATCATCTCAGTCTAGGCCTGTTATTGGTCACACCAGGCAGATATTAATGCCTATTTTTTTCACAGGACTTTAGAGGTTAACTATTTTAGATTCCTTCCATAGACATATACCAAGTTTTCATCGTTCCTCATTTTCCTTGCAGGCCTCATGATACAGTAATGGACTGTTTCGGGAAAAGGTTCATTTTGATTTCACTGTGCTTTGCTAAGTGTAACCAGATATTTGCTATGTTATCTTAACCTGTCTAAACAGATATATAGTACAGGACCTCATGGAAACAGATCTCTACAAGCTCTTGAAGACGCAACACCTCAGCAACGACCATATCTGCTATTTTCTTTACCAGATCCTCAGAGGATTAAAATATATCCATTCAGCTAATGTACTGCACCGTGACCTCAAACCTTCCAACCTGCTGCTCAACACCACCTGCGATCTCAAGGTCAGCCAGGTTATTTACTCTTAGGGTGATATACGTTGGAAAAAAAAGAACTCCTTCACTGGGGCGTATTTATATTGTTATCCGTATTTAAAATCACACCAGAAATACATGAAATCATTTTTATGCCCCCACCCACGTTAAGTAAAAAGCGCTAGTTCTCTTCTTCATCCAGTTCTACCCTCCAGAGGTAACCACTATAACATATTGGTATAGTTTCTTCCAAAATTCTTGCTGTTTTCTTACATATATGTGTACATTTATGGTTACATAATATATGTAACCATATATATGTAAGCAGGATCATGTGCATTATGTGTAAGTTAAAAAATCATTTCATTGGTGACCTTTTTCTTCAATAAATTTTATACAAAGAATACTCAGAAAATAGCAGAAAACTTAGCCTTTATGACTTTAGTACTTAAGACATTCCCAATAAATAGGAAAACCCTAGATCCTTACAGTCCTCAGAGTTCTCTTAAAAGTGGGCAGCATTTGCATACATATATTTCTGTTTTAACAGTAGCAGAGCTAAACAAGTAGGGAAATCTAAGGATGTATTAGATATGAAAGGTTGTGGATTCAGTCTGATAAAAATGCATGTGAATCCAAGAAGACCTAGATAAATGGAAAGATAGCCAGTGTCTGGATTGCAAGACTTAATACTGTTTAGAAGGTAGAGCTCCCCCAAATTGATCTACACAGTCACGGTGATCCCTGACAAACCTCTAGGTGGCTTTTTTGCAGATATGGACAGGCTGGTCCTGAAATGCATATGGAAATTCAAGAGACCCAAAATAGCCAAAATCATCTTATAAAAGAACAAAATTGGAGGACTTATCACACATCTTGATTTCAAAACTTACTACAAAACTATAGGAATCAATCAGTTAATGAATAAACCTGTTTGTTATGATAACTGATTTTTGGCAAGAGTGCCAAAGTCATTCTTTTCAACAAATGATTGAAGTACTGGGACAACTGGATATATGCTCATACCATGTATAAAAATGAACACAAAATAAAGACCTAAATTTATTTTATTAAGATTTTAATTTGAGGGGCACCTGGGTGGTTCAGTCAGTTAAGCATCTATCTGCCTTTGGCTTAGGTCATGTTCCCAGGTCTTGGGATTGAGCCTGGCATCATCAGGCTCCCTGCTCAGTGGGGAGCCTGCTTCTCCCTCTCCCTCTGCCACTCCTCTTGTTTGTGCTCTCTTGTGCTGTGCATGCGCGCGCGCTCTCTCTCTCTTTCTCTCTCTCTCTGTCAAATATGTAAATAAAAGCATGATTTTTTTTTTTTTTTTTTTTTTAATTTGAGAGAGCGAGCATGCGCTTGCATGTGCGTGCATGAGCCAGGGAAGGGGCAGAGGGGGAAGGAGAGGGACAGGCAGACTCCCTACTGAGTGTGGAGCCAGTTGCCAGCCAATCCCAGGACCCTGAGCGGAACCAACTGAGCCACCCAGGTGCCCCTAAAGACCTAAATTTAAGAGCTAAACTAGAATGGGCTTGGAAAATATAGGAGTGAGTCTTTGCAGTCTTGGATTAGGCAGATCCGATTAGAAATGACACCAAAAGCACAAGCAACAAAAGGGAAAAAAATTCGATTTTATCTGGATTAGGAACCTGTGTTACAGAGTAAACCATCAAGTGAAAAGACAACCCACAAAATGAGAGAAAATATTTGTAAATCATGTATCTCGGAAGAGACTTATATCTAGAATATATGAAAAACTCTTGTAACTCAACAATAAAAGATAAATAGCCCAGTTTAATATTCAGCAAAGTATCTGAGTGGACATTTTTCTAAAGAAGTTATGCAAATGGCCAGTACATACATGAAAAGATGCTTGGTATCATGAGTCAGTAGGGAAATGCAAGTCAGAACTACAATTAGATACCAATTTATACATAGTAGGATGGCTATAATCAAAAAGTCAGATGATAAGTGTTGGTGAGGATTTCACTCAATGAAAATATGTCCACACAAAAAATAGCATACAAATAATCTAAAGTAGCATAAATGTACAAAAGTGGAAACAGTTTGAGTATCCATTTGATGGTGAATAAATAAAATGTGGTAGATCCATATAGTGGAATAAAAAGGAATGGAATACTGATACGTGCTACAATGTGGGTGGACCTTAGAAAATTATTATGTAAGTGAAGGAAGCCAGTCATAAAAGACTATATATTATGTGGTTCTATTTATATGAAATGTCTAGAATAGATAAATCTGTAGCATAGGAAGTGGATAAAATAAAATAAAATCCTAGGCAGGTGGGATTGGGTAGGAATGGGGAGACTGCTAATGGATACAAGATTTCTTCCTGTTGTTACAAAAATATTCTTAAATTAGATGGTGGTAACAGTCGTGTACCCTGTGAGTATAATACCAAAACCATTGAATTATGTAAGTGGATGAATTATATGTTATGCGAATTATATCTCAAAGCTGTTTTAAAAGTGCATTTAGATGTATAACAATGATCATTTCTTGGACTTTTGTCCAAGTTGACTCCTAACTTTTGTTTGAAAATGCTCATCCTTAAGAAGAAAACAACAGAACCAGACTACTTTGTTGTCTGTTTACTATTTGTGGGCTTCCCTTTACCTAGGGCCATTTTATTCATACTCACCAAAATTTATACCCACGTTGGTAGATCTGTGTTGTTGGCCATCTGCACAATCCATGTATTGTTTTCAAAACCCAGTATAACACAGAGATTCAGAAACACAGTAGGATAATTTAAATATTTATAGTGGTACAATTCACCCACACTTTGAAATGTACATATGGGGTGTGCTTAATTCACATGGGCATAAATATTCAGGAGAGAATCTCATTGTAAAGATGAGTATGGTGTGTCATCTCTGATTTGTCATGGTGAGCATGTCCCAAAGGTAGGTCACGGTACAGTGGCAGTTTAGGTGCGTATATGAGGGTTGAGAGCACCAGTGGGGAAAGTGTCTTTTCTGCTTGAGCTCCGAAATCACTATATATCCATCACCTCCTCAGTACCCTGGGGTGACCATGATACCTGTACTATAGGCCCCTGTGCCTAGAAAGTTTGTAACTGATGTTCTTACCTCTTGTCATTTAAGGTTTTTTGAATTTTCAAGTAGACGGTCATGTCATTTCTTCCTTTTTCCATTGGCTTGTTACTGAAGTATTTCTTACTCTTGAGCCCTTGGGATATCAGCTGTTATTAACGTCTTTAGACCGTTAACTTTTAACTTTCATACTAGTTAAGGTCAACAGCAGTAAGATTTCTTTCTCACTTACATAAACATATTTTGTGCTTGTTATCTGAAGCCCTGAGACAAATAGATGTTGACTCTTAGAACCCTTCTGGGAGGCCTCTCTTGTGGACTTACATTTTATTTCTCAGGGCCACAGAAACACAGGGATTATAGATCCTATTTGGAGATAATGCTAGCATATTCTAGTAGAACTGCCAGGGAAGTTAGGTCTCTAGCAGTCTGTGTCCTTGCTATTTGCTACACAGAGCCCACAGAAATCCCAATTTGAGTCCCAGGGTGCTAGGATCACAGTGTTTTTAGTTCTGGTTATGCCTGGGAAGGGGAACTCTGGAAGATAGGAAATGAAACCTGTCTTTGGGGTTTCCTTTGTTTAATGAAAATCTGAGTTTACACAGCCTATAAAATAGCCAGGTAGGAGTGCTGGAGCTCATTTTATGTTTCCTGTACCAGATGCTACTTCCATACCTTCTTTTGTATGGAATTATGGTGAACATTGTTTTTTTATTTTGTAACCTTCATTGTTTTTAGTCAATACCAAATAAATTTGGCTAGCCTTCAGTGTTATGGTGGGTTGTTTTTTGTTTTTTGGGTTTTTTTTGGTCTTTTTAAAAATCATACGAGCTTTTCATTGATAACTGTGAATAGAGTTTTGAAATCTTTTAGAGGTCTAAACCCCCATCTCCCTCTATTTTTTAAATTGTAACCAATAACTTTTTTGAGAACCTATTGGTTCTAAGTCCTGTGCTAGGCTTGGGGGATGTAAATAATAAAACGAGGTCACCCTTATACCAACTCACTATTCTGAAAATCCGTCACTAAAGGAAAGGGATGAAACGTTTTTCTTGTCTTTCCAGTATGATTTGTGCATCAGGGTAAATAGCTCCAGTTGATAAACAATGACTCTTTAAAAAGAATGCCAGCTAGTTAATGCAGAACAAATAATAAAACTAGAAAAATCCCCATTTTGCAACTTCCAATGAAATAATTGGTTTGTACAGTATAATCCGTGCATCCTCTGCTCACTTTGCTCAGACTCTCAGACCCTAGGTGGGCTGCTCCTGCCTCCCCACACGAATTCCCTCTTATCTCACACAGAGACCACGCCCTGATCTGGAGCTCCCTCTTACTTCCGCTTGGGTTCCTCACACCCCTGTGTGCCGCTGTGGCTCTCCCAACCCCGCAGAGATCCTTATGTAACATGGCCAACCCCTTAAGGGCTTTTGGACTGGATTTCTTTTGGGGAAAGAATGAGGAAGAACAACTGCACATTTAGTTTTAATCTTAAGGAGATAGCTATATTGCAGCATTCAGCACGATAGGTTATGTTGTCCTTCCTAGTGAAGGAATACTAGGAATTCCAGTTTGTAATTTTTCCTTCTTTCTCAATATTGCCATTTTGAATGGTGTGATTTTACTAACATTAATTGTTTAACGTAAGATTTTAACCCTAGTAACTCTGTACCTTGGTTTTTATTTTTTAAAAGATTATCAGTAATTCAGATATTGTGAAAAATGGTCACCACTCGAGTCTGTGCCAGTTAATCCACCCTAGTTGTTGTGCTTCCTATAAACATGTAAAATAAGTCATTTATTGACCAAACGTCAAGGGTCCACCATGGATTGTGGGATGTACTTTAATATGTGTCTAACAGTGTATTAGAGGAGTTTGGAAAAGTGAGCAATCAGTTCTTGGGTGAGGTGTTGTTGATTTCTGGGGAATTTCTCAGAAGGGGTAATTTTCAGGGCCGCCTGGGTGGCTCAGTGGGTTAAGCCTCTGCCTTCCACTTAGGTCATGATCTCAGGGTCCTGGGATCGAGCCCCACGTTGGGCTCTCTGCTCAGCAGGGAGCCTGCTTCCCCTTCTCTCTCTCTGCCTGCCTCTGCCTACTTTTGAGCTCTCCCTCTCTGTACAAAAAAAAAAAAAAAAAGTTTAAAAAAAATTTTTTTTTTTAATTTAAAAAAAAATAAAAGGGGTAACTTTCAAGTTGGGTTAAGGGTAAGGGAGTGGCATGGATTGGGCACTCAGTGGAGAGGTCATTGCATAGGTAGGTCATAAAATCAGGTGTAATATGGAGTCAGTAGGATCAGATGTGGGCAGAGAAGATGGTAGGAGAGAGGAGATTGGGAAGATAGTTTGGTGGCAGCATGTGAATAGTCTTAAAGGTTAATAGTCTTAAAGGTTACACTTAAATAGTTAGGGTTTCGGGGCGCCTGGGTGGCTCAGTTGGTTAAGCATCTGCCTTCGGCCCAGGTCATGATCTCATGGTCCTGGAATTGAGCCCTGCTTTGGGCTCCCTGCTCAGTGGGGAGCCTGCTTCTCCTTCTCCCTCTGCCCCTCCCCTCCTCATGTGTTCTCTCTCTCTCTCAAATAAGTAAGATCTTTAAAAAAAAAAAAATTATTATTATTATTTTTTTTTTTTTTTAGTTTTATTCAGTAGGCGGAGGGGGTTGGTTAAAGATTTTGAGCCAGACAGGTGACTTACATTTTAGAAACAACATTTAGACAGGAATTTAAAGGATGAATTAGCTTGCAGGCAGGTAACCAAGCTAGTTTTCCTAATTCCAGACAAACTAAACTGAATCTCAGCTAAGGTCATGGCAGTTGAGATGTGGAAGCAGTCAATTCAAGAGCCATTTTAGGAGGCTTCAGGTCTAGTTGCCACCTCTGCCCCTCATATTTGCCCAGCTAGATTCTTTAGGGCATGCTCTGGCTTTCCCCAGGTCTTTGCCTGGTTAGCATCTTTTCAGTGGTTCATTATCACTTCAGTGGGGCCTCCTCAGAGAGCCTGTCCCACCACGAGTACTGTGTCCACTACCACTGTATTAGTTGTTTCTTGCTTTATAACAAATCACCTGAAAAGTAATGGTCTGAAACAAAAGTAATCATGTATTAGCTCATAGTTGCTGTAGGTCAGGAATTTAGTCAAGGGCTAGCAGTGATGGTTGGTTTCTGCTCCCACGTCTGGATGTCAGCTAGAAGATGCAAAGTTAGGGGCTGGAATCCTCTCACATACCTGGCAACTGATACTGGCTGTCACCTGGAACACCCACATATAGCCTGCATGTCCTGGGTTTCCTCCTGAGGGTTCCAGGTACCCCGGTAGAGAGAGAGCCGGGGAAGTCATGTTACATTTTATGATATAGCCTCTGAAGTCACATGGTACAACTTCTGCTATGTTCTCTTCATTCAAGCTGTTAAAAAAGTTTGCCCAGGGGCGCCTGGGTGGCTCAGTGGGTTAAAGCCTCCGCCTTCGGCTCAGGTCATGATCTCAGTCATGGGATCGAGCCCCGCATGGGGCTCTCTGCTTGGCGGGGAGCCTGCTTCCCCCTCTCACTGCTTGTGATCTTTCTCTCTGTCAAATAAATAAATAAATAAATAAAATCTTTTTAAAAAAAAAAGTTTGCCCAGATTCAAGAGGAGAGAAGATTAATCCTACCCTCTTGATACAGGTTCAAAGACCTTATAAGAAGAGCATAGAGAATGGGGTTATAATGATATGTCCTTTTTTAGAAAATAGATCTGCCATGACTGTGTTTAAAGTTATTCCACTTCTCTCCTGTCTTTGTTGATAATTAGGAATCTAATCAACCCCTCTAAAACACAGCTTCCATTTCTTTTCCACACTCCAAGAGGAGCATAGAAACATCAGCTCCAGTACATGGCCTCCCTCATATGTGAATTTCTTATATTCTGGCTTTCTAAATCTGTCTGGGACTTACTTTTTAATTCAGCTAGCCAGTGAAAAGCTGTGTATCAAGTCTGGACCCATCCATTCTCTGTCATATCAGGCATGGGGACGATGAAGGATCTGTGACTGGTCTGGGGTTTGTGCTGGTTTTGCTTTGCTGACAAGATGTAGTATTTCTTCTCTGTACAATTCAAGATGTGACTTTTAGGTGTCTGTTTATACAACACAGGGCAGACTGAATGGTGAACTTTGGTTGAATTTGAATCAGATGAAGTGTTAGCCCTAAAAAGAGAAACTGTGGGTCACAGATACATTGAAGAATTCAAGCCACAGAATTAAAATGGATTGGTGGTAGGGCAATGTGGCAGATGATGGCTCGGAATGGCTTAGAGGACTCACCTCCAGGTATAAGAAGAAATCATCAATAGTTGTTTCTCTGAGTTGGAAATCATGCCAAAGAGGACCATGTTGCTAGTGAGCCTCCTGGGCATGACTATTAGGAAGCCTTCCTGCAGTTGTTGTCACTGGAATTGGTAGAAAAGGCTTGAAAGAAACAAACAGGGTGCCAGGTACATTGAAAGCCTCAAGATCAGCCAGGCCAAAGTTAGTACTTACTGTGATCCCGCATAAAAGCTTATGGCCAGGGCGCCTAGGTGGCTCATTGTTTTAAAGTCTCTGCCTTTGGCTCAGGTCATGCTCTTGGGTCCTGGGATCTAGCCCTGCATCGGGCTCTCTGCTCAGTGGGGAGCCTGCTTCCCCCTCTCTCTCTGCCTGCCTCTCTGCCTACTTGTGATCTCTCTGTCTCTGTCAAATAAATAAAATAAAATCTTAAAAAAAAAAAAGCTTATGGCCATATATCAATCAGGTCCTCTTACAGGCCCGTAACTATTGAGAGTGTAATGGCGCCGATCGGCAAGCCAGCCTTGAAAGATGAGGGTGGTGCTTATGGTGGAAGTTAATGTAGACTGAAGTTATAAGACTACAATGGCCAGAGTTAGTGTCAGAACTATGGAGCAGGACCCAGGATTTCCTCATCAGGCAACTCAGTACACATAGAAAATGGCCTCTGGTAGAGTAACTGGCAAAGAAGATGTGACATTTGCTGCTTTTAAAGACACAGTAGGTTGGTGGGAATTGTGCAGCCACAGATATATAAGTCTTCCTGAATGGTATAGTCGAAATCTGCTGCAGGACCTGTGGGATCGGAGGCACTATATGGTGATGCCGGTGTCCAAGGCTAGAGGAAGACATTTGTGAGGTGAATGGGAGCTTTCTGAAGTTGAGTTGAGACACCCAATTCTGGGATATTTAAGCAAAAATTGATATCCATTTAGGTCCTGTGAATATCTCTTAAGCATGTCCTTTCCTCCTTGTCTCCCATTTTTATGGTCTGAGCTCAGGCTCTTATTTCTTAACTGAATTAAAGCAGTAACACTCCAAAGCAGTGTTTTCCAGGCTGCCTTGTCCTATACTCTGGCCTATATTTATTAACATGTCTCCCTCTTTGTCAGGTTAGTTCCCCAGATGCCGAGGAATTCAAATATCCTCCAATTGTATGAGTTGAAGTATAGTTGACCCTTGAACAACACAGGGATTTGGGGCACCAACACCTGCCACCCTCCCCCCCACACACACAATCAAAAATCTGCATATAACTTTGACTCCCCCAAGTTTAATAGCCTTCTATTGACCAAGAGCTTTAACCAACAGTATCAAGTCAATTAACATATTTTGTATGTCATATGTGTTATATACTGTATTCCTGCAATAATACCTAACTTAATTTTTTTGGTATTTCTAGGCTACAGAGTTCATCTGCGTGTTTTTTTCAGATTGTTGCAGATCTCCAAAAAGTTTTCCAATATATTTATTGAAAAAAAATCCATGTGTGAGCAGACTTGCATAGTTTAGACTCGTGTTCTTCAACAGTCAACTGTATATTATAGTTAAATTTCATATGTTTTGGAGTCTGGAGTAGCACCAAAGTATTCAGGGCTCCTAAGTGGCTCAGTCAGTTGGACATCTGCCTTCCGCTTGGGTTATGATCCCCCAGTCCTGGGATCAAGCCCTGCATCGAGCTCCCTGCTCAGCAGAGAGCCTGCTTCTCCCTCTCCCTCTGCTGTTCCCCCTGCTTGTGTGTGCTCTCTTTCTCTGTCAAGTAAATATTTTAAAAAATTCATCTTTAGCATATGAAGCCTCTTAGAAGGCTTTGGGAGTGGATTTGACTACGTAGAAGAGAAGTGGGAAGAATCTTTGGAGGATGGTGCTTGGATGGCTCAGTTGTTAAGTGTCTGCCTTCCGCTCAGGTCATGATCCCTGGGTCCTGGGATTGAGCCCTGCATCGGACTCCCTGCTTGGTGGCAGAAAGCCTGCTTCTCCCTCTTCTGCTCCCCCTGCTTGTGTTACCTCTCTCACTGTGTCTCTTCCTGTCAAATAAATAAAATCTTGGGAGGGAGGGAGGGAGGGAAAAGAAAGAAAAAAGAACCCTTGGAGGTACCTGCATTTGTGGAACAGGTAGAAGAATGGCAGGCAGTGAAGTCTGAGAAACAAGGCAAGTGCAGGTCGAGGAGCTGACTTAGCAGTGTTGATCCTCAGGGACCAGCAGGAGTAGGCCCGAGAAAGGACCCTGGGCAGTTTCTGGTGACTCTATTTTTACCAAGAACAGTTTTTGTCAAGTGACCTAAGCAAGGTATCTGTGGGATAAGCAGATAATGAAAGATGAGGATACCTCTTAACCAGACTCCTCCAGCCTGTTCTTCATCTCCAACATGTTGAATGGACATCACTGCCTTTTAGGTTGTTGTGAGGATTGTATAAGAATGAGAGTATATAGAATTCCTAGCGAAGCTTCTGCCACACAGTAATGGTAGCAGCTGCTTATCTCATCATTATTGCTATTATCTTTTTATTTTTATTAAGTTTTGTTATTAATTTCATTAGAGTCTCTAAAGTGCCCCATTTTTTTTCTCTCTTAGATCTGTGACTTTGGCTTGGCCCGTGTTGCAGATCCGGACCATGATCACACAGGGTTCCTGACAGAGTATGTAGCCACACGTTGGTACAGGGCTCCAGAAATCATGTTGAATTCCAAGGTAAGGAGCAGAGGTTTGCATAAAAAGGAAACCAAGAAGTGAAAGAACTTTGGATGTGTGTTGCAGTAAGCCTCCCTTTCAGTAAGCCTGTGTCTGCCTAGGTTCAGGCTTGACCGTCTGGCCAGAACCAAACTTCTGTCTTAATCTCCAGTTCAACATTGACCTTCCGGGCCCTGGGTTTTGGCCTCTCTACCTCTGCTGGAGTAGTGCTGATGTGTTGTAGAGTTGGGGGACGTGCCCATCTCGTCACTGTTAGTAAATGGTCTGTGTCCTAGCCCTTGGTCAGCTTTCCTAAAGTCCTACCTACGGCAGCTTTTACACTGGCTGCTGCCATAGATGAGTCAAGCCTGGGTTTGTTAGAGGTTATCTGATAGTGCATATTTTTTCTGAAGGCGGACCAGGGCTGTTCTATAAAAGTCAGATTTATCTGGTAATGAAGAATGTCTCTTTGGCAAAATGACAACCACAGCTGGAAGAAAATGTAGGTGTGGAAAGAATAGGAACTATTCTTTCAAAATTGTATGGTAGTTCTGCTTGCAGATAGATGTACCTCTGCATCTCAGAGCGTCTGTGGAGAGTGCTCACAGGTGGAAGGCAAACATTTCTAACAGGATCTATGTCTCTATTGTAAGAAATGATTGAATAAATGTATAAAAGCAAGAAAAAGTGAAGTATGACATCTTTTTTAGGTTTATGAGCCAGGTGGCAATCATTGAGGGCTGCTGTGGAGATTGAGATTCAGTATTTTTCATATATCATTTGCAAATAGTATATGAATGAAGTGTCAGATTTCAGAAAGTAAGTGGACTCAATATACTCAATATACTTCTATATCTAATATCTCAAAATTAGGAGATTTTGAACTTAATTCCGTCTCTTGGTTTGCAAACCACCCCCAGTACTAGGTGGGCACAGAGAAACTGAAGAGGCACACCACTCCAGATTGGTAGTGGCAGTCTTAATACCTAAGGGAACTTATTACAAGGCTTGTCTTGGGCAGCACAAGGTGAGTAAATCTCGGCACTCATCTGCCAAACTTTAAAAGTTTATATAGAAGTTTATATAGTATTTATAGAAGCCTTAACTAGGCTCAGTCACGTACACTGCCCAGATGGTCTCAGAAACACCAATTCTTTCAAGGCTACATCCTTGAGAATGGCTCCTGCTGTGGGAACGGTGGGCAGAGCACATATTCCAAGACGAGGGGGGCAGTGAGAAGCTTCTTATTACCAGGGTCCAGCTCAGGGATCAGCTGGGAGTTGTGTCATCATGATGATCTTCTTTAACACCATCTACTGTTAATGTACTGTTAAGATACATGAAGAAAAGCAATAAAAGTAGACATTGGCCTTGTGTCTCAGATCTAGGAACCAGAAATCAACCCAGGAAGCTTTAAGGGAATTAGTGAGCCCATGGACTTCACTCTCTTCCTCCATCCTTTATAAATAGAAGGGCTTGAGATGAATAATAAGATGAGCAAATGGAATTATTTAAAGCAGTTAGTTATTCTTGATATACATTTGTTCAGTTTAGTTATAAAAGTAAAATTCCATTAAAAGAAATTCCATTATAAAGAAGGATGTAGTGTAACAGATGTTTCAAAGAAGAAAATGCCATGTTGATTCTCATAATTGTATTACACATAATCCCAAATAGCAGGTTCTTTCTTTGGACTGGCCATGTGACAGCCATGCCAAACCAGAAGCGTGCGTGTGTGTGTATGTGTGTATGTGCGCACGCTCGCACAGGCACAGTGCCTGCTGGTTGTAAAAGAGAACTGATGGTATGCTTTTTATCCTGGTGCCTTCGTGGCTCTCCAGCCTCCATCCCGAGTTGAGATGACTCCAGTCTTCACCCTGTGCAGGGGGAATAACCAAAAATAACCAAAAAAGGGTTGCCTCTGTTCCTCAAGGTGCCCAGCACTTCCTGCTTGTAGAATTAACTAAAATAAAACTGAGTATGAATTCTTTTTATTTACAGCCTCTCTAGCCTGAGAATGTTACTTCTAGCACTGTATTCATTTTTTTCTTTCTTTTTTTTTTTTTTTTTTATTAATTTAGAACATTTTTAAACCCATAGAAGAATTGAGAGTACAGTGAACACCCATACACCCCTTCCCTGGGTTTACCAGCTGTTAATATCTTATTACTCCTTCCCTGGCTGTCTCTGCCTGCCTCTCTGCCTTCTTCTCTCTTCCCTTTGGTTAAACCTTCTGATACTTCACCACATAAACTAAGACTTTACTCCTAAACCCTTTGGGCCATACTAATACTCAGTAAAGGCAGAGTGGTGTTCTTTCCCCACAGCCCTAGTACCCTTAGCATACTGAGACAATGAGCATTAATTTAGTGATATCCCAGTTATCCCACCCAAAAGTTCTTTATAGCTGTTTCTGTTTTATTTTCAGTCTATGATCTCATTCACGTTTCATGCATTGTGCTCATTCTAGAATAGTCCTGCCGCCCTTCCTGTCTTCTTCTTGACATTGAATACTTTGCAGAGTACAGATTGGTTCCTTATGATTAGGTTTAGGTCACACTTTTCTGGCAGGAACCCCATGGATTCTTGGAACTCACGTTTATGGAGCTCCTGTTTCCAAGCAGTCTTACCCTGGTGATTTACCTCTTGATGACCCCTTGCCTCTATCATTATATTGGGGGTTGCAAAATGATGATTTTCCAAATGTATCATTCCTTCTACATTAATTCACTGCCATTCTTCTTTCAAGAGCTTTCCATTTTTTCTCTTTCTCCTCCTGTCTCCCACCTTTTTTTTTTTTTTTAAGATTTTATTTATTTATTTATTTATTTATTTATTTATTTATTTATTTATTTATTTGACAGAGGGAGAGATCACAAGTAGGGAGAGAGAGAGAGAGAGAGAGAGAGAGAGAGAGAAGCAGGCTCCCTGCTGAGCAGAGAGCCCGATGTGGGGCTCAATCCCAGGACCCTGAGATCATGACCTGAGCCGAAGGCAGAGGCTTTAACCCACTGAACCACCCAGGCACCCCTTTTTCTTAAAGATTGAGCCATTTTAGAGAATGTGCACAAGCAGGGGGACAGGCAGAGGGAGAGGGAGAGAGGAAGCCAACTCTCTGCTGAGTGGGGAGCCCAGTGCAAGGCTTGATCTCAAGACTCTGAGTCTTGAACTGAAACCAAGAGTCGGACACTTAACTGACTGCGACACCCAGGCGCCCCTCCCACCTTTATTTTTAAAACGTTATTATGGGTTCATGGAATACATGTTGTCCATTATCATTTTATTTTTATACTCCTATTGTCCCCATTTTGGCTAGAGTGCTGTGTGTGTATTTATAACATTTTATTTTCATGGAATTTTCAGCTTGCAAGAAAAGTATAAGGCAGTGGTTCTCAAACATTTGAGCCCCAAGATTCCTTCACTCTCTTAAACAGTGTCAGACTAGGGGTTCCTGGGTGACTCAGTTGGTTAAGCGTCTGACTCTTGGTTTCGGCTCAGGTCATGATCCTGAGGGTTGTGGAATCAAGCCCTGTATTAGGCTCTGCACTCAGCGTGGCATCTACTTGGGACTCTCTCTCTCTCTCCCTCTCCTTTTGCCTCTCCTCCCCGCTCACTCACACACTCTCTAAGATAAATCTATGGGGCGCCATATGGTTCAGTTGTTAAGCATCTGCCTTAGGCTCAGGTCATGATCCCAGATTCCTGGGATCGAGCCCAACATCAGGCTCCCTGCTCAGCGGGAAACCTGCTTCTCCATCTCCCACTCCCCCTGCTTGTGTGTCCCTCTCTGTCAAATAAATAAATATATTTTTTTTAAAGATAAATCTCTTAAAAAAGAAAAAAGAAAGTATCAAAGACCCTAAGCAAGATTTGTTTATGTGAGTTATATCCATCAGTATTTACTATATGGAAATTAATACTGAAATTTTTAAGAAGTATTAATATCTAAATAACAGTAATAAAGCTACTGTTTGTTAACATAAGTATTTTTCATAAAAACGTAGGTTTCTTTCCACCACAGAAACATTGTAGTTAGAAGAGTGACATTGTTTTCATTTTTCACATTTCGCGTGGCCTAATAGACTGCTGCTGGATTCTCGCCTGGTTCTACACTCAGTCTGTCCAGTAGGTTGTTTGGGTTTAAGTTCGTGAAGAAGAGTCTTCACATAGACATGTAATTGGGAAAGGGAATATGTTAGTAGTCTTTTCAGCTACTTGTGACTATTCTGTTATAGTGGAACTCAACAAAATGAAAGGTTCATTGTGGAATCTGAAACCATGCCACTGAACTTTTTGTACAGTCTTATTAAAACCTCTTGGTCCTCCTTACGTTCACTGATGCATGGTTTTGTACTAATTAGCTTTTGGAAAATGCTGGTTCTCTGAGTTAAGCAGGTCTTCCAGGTACTGTCATATTTCGTGTATAGTGTCATCACATGTTGTGTAGCCTCTGGAAAAATCTCTTGTGCACTTATGAGGGAATGAATGAAAAGGAAAACACCTTACTACTGCAAAAGTTGCGTCACCTCTCAGATCCTTAGAGGGAAGCCACCGGGGCTCTGGACCACCTGGGAGAACTGCTGACTAGAACCTCTGGATACCCTTCACTTCAGAGTCAGACTCACTAATTCTTTATCCTTTGTCCCGTTTGTTGTGTCATTCTCTCTGTATACATGTGTAGATTTTTTTTTCCCCTCTGAATCATCTGAGAGTATATTCTAGATGTGTCCCTTTACTGCTAAGCATTTCAGCATGTATTTCCTTAGAATAGTGTTTTGTAGAATGAATGCACCTCAGTTTTGTGTCATGTATTCTGGGCATGAGTACCACAGTAACAGTATTTTGTTCTCAGTGTGTTGTATCAGGAGGCATGGTTTGTATCTGTATTGGTGAAGTTCATGTTGATATTTTGGTTCAATGATGTCCTCTGGTTCTTTACCATATAGTGGTAATAATTATAGTTAATTATGGTAATAATTACTAGGTGAGTAGGAATTTGTGGAGAAATACTTTAAGATTGTATAAGTTATCTTCTTGATCATACTTTCAACCACTAACTACTTTTACCGTCCATTGATGATTTTGTACCTCTATTGTTCCTCCTTTGTTTCAGTTCTCTCCACTTATTAATTCATGGTTATGTTATTCATTGGCTTCAGTTCCATAACTACCATTCTGTATTTGATGTTCAAATTGTCCCAGGTTTTCTTTTTTTTTTTTTTTTAAAAGATTTTATTTATTTGACAGAGAGAAACACAGCGAGAGAGGGAACACAAGCAGAGGGAATGGTAGCGGGAGAAGCAGGCTCCCTGCCGCGCAGAGAGCCCGATGCGGGGCTCGATCCCAGGACCCTGGGATCTGACCTGGGCCAAAGGCAGACGCTTAACGACTGAGCCACCCAGGCGCCCCTGTCCCAGGTTTTCTAATGGGAGCCGCTGTGACCTGTCCCCACTAATGTTGAGCACTTCCTTTTTGGCACTAGACGCTCTAGGCTTACCTCATAGTATGTTCCCTGTTCTAGACTTGGAGCAGCCATTTCCCCAGGGAGCCCTGGTTCCTTTTAGTTATTTTTTGTGTGTGTTTTAAATGTTCCTCTTTATTTAGTTTTGGCTCAAAGCAAAAGCTCTTTTGGATTACAAGAATTTGGGGAATAATTATCTTGAAATTCAACCCAGGTTTATCATAGCTGCAGATCTGATCATTCTGTGTTTGATTTTCAAAAAATTTTTTTCACTATATTTCTCTACACTTTAATAATTTGGCTGAATTTTTTTTCTCTGTTCATTTATCACTATACCTAGCATTTTCCATAAAATTCAAATTACACTCCTTGGAGAGCTGTCTTTTTTACATTGTTGTATGATTTAGACAGATAATTATTACAAGTCTTTTCACAGAATTCCTTTAAAAGAAAAATTATACCTAAAAATTGAATAGAAAAAGAAGACAAGAAATACAGATTAGTAAAATATGATGGAGCCAGCACACACCACACACACCCGCTCCTCCACTAGGTCAAGGGTTTTCAGCTTAACTTTTTTGAAAATGATTTGCAAAATAGACACAGATATTCTGGAAGTATAGCAGTGCCTCTTCTTTTGAGTTGGTCTCCAGGTTTTCAAAATGAATAAATGGGCCATGGATGTCCTAAAGCAAGGGATATTAATGTTTTTTTCCTTTTTCCAGCTTCAGCTTCTAAGGATGCTTTCTTTCAAATCATTTGAGAAAAGGAATGAAGTATACTTTGGAAATTCTCATTTATTAGTAAATTAATCAACTTTGAAGAGAGAAAAAAAATCAAGTAATCTTGGTTGTCCAACGACTTATAAGAAAGCCAAATTATTATTTGTATCTGCACAGACTCTATTCTTATTTCTGAACTATAGAGCCAAAGTAGAAGGTAAAACTCCTATCAGCCATGTGCCTGTTCTGTAGGAGGGCCTCACTGCATCCTGTAACATTATGTATCATTCTCAGTCTGTTCTCCCTTCCCACTGCAGGGCTATACCAAGTCCATTGATATTTGGTCTGTAGGCTGCATTCTGGCAGAGATGCTGTCCAACAGGCCCATCTTCCCGGGGAAGCATTATCTCGACCAGCTGAACCACATTCTGGGTAAGCTTACCAAACATTTTAGGGGCTAGATTTACTCAGTTCACCTGCCACAGTTTACGTTAAGGGTCACTTCATGAAACTAGAATAGTTTTGACAACTCTTTAACCTATAAGTATGTAATCTTGCTTGATTCCAAATATTAAGGGTCCTTGTAAAGACTTTTAAGAAAGGTAAGCATGGGGAGATGGTGAGAAAACAGTTATCAGGGCCCATTGTGCCCACAGCCAAATGGTCAATCTGCCTGGGTCTGGATAATTAACAGCTCATTATTTTATCTGATAGGTATTCTTGGATCCCCATCCCAGGAAGACCTGAACTGTATAATAAATTTAAAAGCTAGAAACTACTTGCTTTCTCTTCCACACAAAAATAAGGTGCCCTGGAATAGGCTGTTCCCAAATGCTGACTCCAAAGGTAAATATTATTTTATTGATTCTTTTTCTTAGACTTAGTTTTTTGTTTGTTTGTTTTATTGGTTAAATCATTAGGTCACTAGCCTGAAAAGTTAGTCTGTGGCAATAAGGTAATACCTTATTTAGTACTCACTCTGTTGCTTGCTTCTCTTTTATTTGTGAGCAGGGGCAGTAGGGTATGAGAATCTGGGAATGAATGTGTAGTTTTCCACCTTTGCTTTTTATTTTTAATTTATTTTTATTTTATTCTTTTTTTTAAAGACTTTCATTTATTTGAGAGAAAGAGAGGGTGCATGAGCCAGGGGAGGAACAGAAGGAGAGAGACAAGCAGACTCTACACTGAGCGTGGGGCTTGATCCCACAACCCTGAGATCATGACCTGAGCCAAAATCAAGAGTCGGACACTTAATCAGCTGAGCCCCCCAGGCATCCCTTATTTTATTCTTTTTTAAAGTATGCTCTACACCCATGGGGCACAAACTTAAAATCTCGAGGTCAGGGGTCACATGCTCTACCCATTGAGCCAGGCAGGCGCCCCCTTTGCTCCTTTCCAGAAAAAGTTTGTTTTTTTAAACTGTAGTTGACATACAATAAAAAATTAGTTTCAGGTATACAGCATAGTGATTCCATAATTATATATATTATGAAACGCTCACCATGATAAGTGCATTACGATATTAATGACTATATTCCCTATGCTGTTTTTTGTCCCTGCGACTTACTTATTTTTAGAATTGAAAGTTTGTACCCCTTAATCCTTTTCACCCATTTGCCCACCCCTCAATCCCCCTCCTCTTTGCTACTTTTTTTTAAGAGTTACCAGTATTCATTCCTTCCTTCCTTTGTTCTTTCCTCCCTCCCTCCCTCCCTCCCTCCCTTCCTTCCTTCCCACCTTCCTTTCTTCTTTCCTTCCTTTCTTGAGAGAGTGCACATGTGTGCATGTAGGGCAGGGAGGGACAGAGGGAGAGAGAGAATCTTAAGCAGGTTATGGGGCTCGATCTCGCGACCCTGAGATCATGACCTGAGCCAAAATCAAGAGTCGGAAGCTTAACTTACTGAGTCACCAAGGCACCCTGAATAGTTATCAGTATTATTGCTTATATCAGTCTCTTCAACAAATGATGCAGGAACAATTAGACATCTATACCCCCCCCCAAATAAAACCCTAAAATTGGAACATAGGCCTAAATATAAGACCTAAAACTAGTAAACTTTGAGAAGAAAACAGAACACAACCTTCATGACCCTAGGTTAGACCACAATTTTTTTTTTAAGATTTTATTCATTTATTTGACAGAGAGAGATCACAAGTAGGCAGAGAGAGAGGAGGAAGCAGGCACCCTGCTTAGCAGAGAGATCGATTCAGGGCTCAATCCTAGGACCCTGAGATCATGACCCAAGCCAAAGGTAGAGGCTTAACCCACTGAGCCACCCCAAGCGCCCCTAGACCAAAATTTCTTAGATAAATAAGAAATACCAAGAGCCCTCATCCATAAAAGAAAGGTGGCTGCCTTTGGCTCAGGTCATGATCCCAGAGTCCTGGGATCATGCCCCACATCAAGCTCCCTGCTCTGCTGGAAGCCTGCTTCTCCCTCTCACTCCCCCTGCTTGTGTTCCCTCTCTCTCTGTCAAATAAATAAATAAAATCTTTAAAAGAAAAGAAAACAGCGCCTGGGTGGCTCAGTTGGTTAAACCACTGCTTTTGGCTCAGATCATGATCCTGGAATCCTGGGATCAAGTCCCATATCGGGCTTCCCCTGCTCTACTGGGAGCCTGCTTTTCCCTCTCCCTCCGCCTGCCACTCCCCCTTCTTGTGGGCTCTTTTCTCTTTCTCTCTCTCTCTCTCTCTCTGTGTCACATAAATAAACTCTTTAAAAAAAAGAGAGAGAGAAAACAGTGAAGCATGGAGGGACTATAACTAGAATAAAGAAAGTGGGGAAATGGGAGTTGGTAGTGCGGAGTGAGCAGTATAGCATGTTAGAAACATGGGCTTGTCGGCCAGAGCTCCTAGCCCAGCCACTTCCTAGCTGTGTGAACTTTAGACAACTACTTAACTTCTCTGGGCCTCAGTTTTCTTTCTTATTTATTTGTTTGTTGGTGTGTTTATTTACATTTATATTTATTTCTTTATTTGAGAGAGAGAGTACACCTGTGTGCTGGGAAAGGGGTAGAGGGAGAGAATCTCAAGCTGAGATTCAAGCTGAGAATCTCTGCCCTGAGCTCAGTCTGATGTGGGGTTCAATTCCAAGACCCCAAGATCCATGACCTGAGCTGAAATCAAGAGTCAGAGGCTTAACCAACTGAGCCACCCAGGCTCCCCTCCTGTTTATAAAATAGAGTTAGTAATAATACCTGCACCACAGAGTTGTATGAAGGTCCAGACCACTGGAATTTGTAGGTCTGGAGCTCAAGACTGAATTTTTTTCATTTATATATCTTGGAGCTCTTTCCATATCCCTAGTTATAAAGAGTGCTACATAGTATTCCCTTGTAGAGATGACTCATAGTGTCTTTAACCAGTCTCATATTGGACCTTGAGGTTTACTTCAGTTATCTGTTGCTGCGTAACAAGCTACTCCACAGTCTGGCGCCTTATAATAAGACCGTCATGTATTTGTTCCTAAGTCCATTGGCCTGGGCGCAGCTAAGTGGGTCTGCTCAGCTTGCCTCAAGTTGCATGGTCTGAGGTGGCCCCACCACATACCACAGTTGCTTCTCCTTTGTGCCATTGCCTGTCATCTTACAGTAGACCCAACTGGGCTGCTTCTGATGGCAGAAATATTCCAAAAGAGAAAGAGCAAAAACTGCAAAGTCTTAAAATAGCTGACACTTCTGCCACAATCTGTTGATCAAAGCAAACTATAAGGTCAGCTCAGATTCAGGTGGTGGAGAAATAAATCCACCCATTGATGGGAGGAGCTGCAAAGAATTTCTGGCCATATTTAATCTGCCACCAGGTTGTTTCTACTTTTTACTATAACATACATAAATTCATTTATTAATAAATAGATCTTAATGTTCTGTGCCATTGGGGTTCCAAGGCCCCTGGACTTAGAACAGCAATAAAACTGATCTCCCTGCAGCTCGCTAATAGTCTGGATCTATACAAAAGTGACCTAAATAGATGAACGCGAGACTTCAGGGAACTCACAATACTAAAACTTTGAGCTGAAACACTGGCACTTTTAAGTCTGGTTAATGATAGTTTTAAAAAAAGGAAATGTATGGGGCGCCTGGGTGGCTCAGTGGGTTAAAGCCTCTGCCTTCAGCCCAGGTCATGATCTCAGGGTCCTGGGATCGAGCCCCACATCGGGCTCTCTGCCCGATCTGCTTCCTCCTCTCTCTCTGCCTGCCTACTTGTGATCTCTATCAAATGAATTAATAAATAAAATCTTTTAATAAATAAATAAAGGAAACGTAAATATCTCATTTTTATTATATGAGGTATGAATATTTGAAAGATCAGTAATTCCTTTTTTTTTTTTTTTTTAACCACTCATAACAGTAGAAAGCATCAAAAGTTTGATGACCCACCATGTGGTCAAGGCTGTGGGGAAAACAGATGTTTTCAGAGACAGCTGATAGCATGTAAATTGGTTGAGTCTCTCTGGAGGGCAGTTTGGCAGTTTTGTCACATCTTTTGTTCCAGCTATTTTGGGGGTTGAACTTTGGGATCTGCCAACCAAATGGGGGAGAAGTGGCATTTTAATTTGTTTTTCTTTAATTAGACTGAGATGGGACACCTGGCTGGCTCAGTCAGAGCATGCAACTCTTGATCTTAGAGTTGTGAGTTCAAGCCCCGTGTTGAGTATAGACCTTACTCTAAAAAAAAAAAAAAAATAAAGCCCGAGAATGAATATTTTTCACATATTTGTTAGAAATTGCTGATTGCTGAATCCTTTGAACAGTAGTATTGTAGATTTTTCTTCAAAGGAGTCTAGCTTAGGATTCTTTCCAAAATTACTCCAGTGAGGGGGAAGAAATTATTATTCAACAGATGGTACTGGGCTAGTTGAATAACTGCCTGGAAAAAAATGAATTTAAATCATTACTCATACTTGAAAGTGAATTCCAAAAGAATTGATGATTTAATACATTTTTAAAAATTATGCCATTAAAAGCCAATGATACTTAGCATATTCAGTATTTTAGAGAAAGATTATCTTCTGAGGCTGTAAAAACATACAAACCAAAAAAACAAACATAAGGGAAAAGTGTTAGATTTGATCACATAAAAGTTTAAAACTTAAAATAGATTAGATAGGTCAGGTGTGAGCAATAGGTATAAAATGTCCCAAATTGAAAAGCATTTAAAGGATCCCTATCCTAAAACTATTAATGTTAAGGCAGCTCAGCACCATGGTTTAGGCCGTGTGCTCTAGAATTGGCCTCCCAAATTCAGATGGACCTCACCACCTCAAACTTTGACTTTGGACAAGTTATTTAACTTCTCTGTTTCACAATTTTCTCATCTCAGAATTGGAACAAATTGCATTTCCCACCTCATAGGGTAATTTTGAGAGAGTTTCGTGAGTTATTAGTTTAATGATTTTGGTCTCATCATTAATATTAGTCGTGCCTGAAGAACAGAGAGAAATCTAAGACCTCAATGGATAAATGAGCAAAGAGAGCAAAGGATAAGAACACAATTTACATGAAGAGATAGATGAGGAAAAGCAGGAAGAACATTTCATTTTTATTTAATTTTAAAGATCTTATTTATTTGACACAGAGAAAGACAGCGAGAGAGGGATTACAAACAGGAGAGTGGGAGGAGAAGCGGGCTTCCCGCTGAGCAGGGAGCCCAATGCAGGCCTTGATCCCAGGAGCTTGGGATCATGACCTGAGGCGAAGGCAAGATGCTTAATGACTGAGCCACCAAGGCTCCCTAGGAAGAACATTTTAGACAGTGGCAATTGAGACTTTGGTTTGGGCGTATTAAATTTAAGGACACCTAAAGGCTAAATGTTAATTGAATGGTTGAGAAAATGATGATGCCTCTGCTTAAAGGAATATCATAAAGTCACTAGAAGTGATTCTTACAAAGTTTTTATAGCATGGGAAAATATTAATGAACAATATTTACTGGGGAAATAATATAGCATTTTTTATATAAGGTATGATCTCAGCTATGTAAAAACATGCAGAGAAAAATTCTATAAAATATATCAGATTAGTGGTTACATTGAGCAATGGGGCTGTGGATGCTGGGGCTGAGAGATGGGATCTTGGATGAGTCATTCACAGACTAGGAGGTCAGCTGTTCGAGGCTTTCTTGGTTCCACCTCACAAGAACCTACTGCCAAAGGCTTAGGCCTGAAGAAAGACTGTACTGGCTCTCACAACTTGACAGGTCCCGTGATGTTTGGAATCCAGGGCATAGCCACTTTGACCAGAATCTGGACCTCTTTCAGTGTTGCCTTCCTCTCTGATGTCTTTATTGTTAGTTAGCTCTTTTCTTGTGGTGACGAGATGGCCACTGCCATCTCCAGGTCACACTGACCTGTTTCCTGGTAGTTTCAGCCCCGCTGTGGGACTCATTGCTTCTCTGTACTCATCCCTGACCACTCTTTGTGGCCAAGGGAACCCAGATGAATGTGGCATAGCCAGAAAGTGTGGGTGAACCCAAGAGCTCCCCATGGCAAGTGCAGCTCCACAGAAATACAGGGGTAGTGGGCATGATACCAACAGTTCTTTTCCTCCTGCTTCTGTTTATTTTTTAAAATTAAGAAAATGCAACTCACATGAGAAGTCTGTCTCCTTTTCTCAGATAACCTGTTTGAAAAGCTTCCAAACTCTGTAGTTGCGCCTGTAAACACATATTAGTTGTGAATGAGGTCATAAGCTATATACTCCTTTATTGCTTGCAGAGAGTTGTATTTATCAATCTTGATTTGGAATCATACAGGAGGTTGAGAGGGCAAGAAGAAAGACGTGTCAGAGCTAGAGAACATGAACCTTCAATGGCCAAGGGAATAGGAGTAGGAACTCTTGAAAACTAGAAAGAATTGATGGACAAAGAAAATAACTAGTGCGTATTTCACAGAAGCAGTAGATGGCATCAGGAGAAAGTAGGCATGCTCAGCAGTCTCAATGGGACACAGGCTTCCAGTTAAGGGATCGTTGGTGACTACATAAGAGTATTTGAGGGGCGCCTCCATGTCTCAGTTGGTTCAGCATGTGACTCTTGGTTTCAGCTTAGGTTATGATCTCAGGGACGTGAGATCGAGCCCCCACCGGGCTCTGTGCTCAGCCGGGAGTCTGCTTGAGGGTCTCTCTCCCTCTCCACTCTCCCCCAGCTCGTGCATGCTTGTGCTCGTGTTCTCTCTCTCTCTCTCTCTCTCAAATAAATCTTAGAGAGAGAGACCAGTTGAAGCATTCAGTGTGAACGAGAAGTTTGAAATGGAAAGTGCAGACAGAAACAACTGGTCCAGTTGAGGAGGAGCTGGCTACATGTTGTGGAGATTTGGCTTTGAACAGGGAGAGGGTCTCCTCTTTCTACTATAAGGATATGTGTGAATCTGGTGGAAGGACATCCAGGAGGGTTGCTCCTGGGGACCTCTGTTTTCTCAGTAGCACCCTCAATAATACCTGCACAGGGTAATTAGGTTCATGTGGCAGGAAGGGTATGATTCAAGCTGTGTGAGTTGAGAAGAATCTTAGAATAGAAAAGCATCTGAGCAGAGATGTCCCCGAACATTGAGGGGCCTTGATAAGATTAAAAATCTTGGGGCGCCTGGGTGGCTCAGTCGTTAAGCGTCTGCCTTCGGCTCAGGTCATGATCCCAGCGTCCTGGGATCGAGCCCCACATCGGGCTCTCTGCTCAGCAGGAAGCCTGCTTCTCCCGCTACCATTCCCTCTGCTTGTGTTCCCTCTCTCTCTTTCTGTCAAATAAATAAAATCTTTAAAAAAAAAAAAAAAGGATTAAAAATCTTGAATCTATGTGATACACAGTTCTCAGTAGCGTGCTCCTTGGGCCTCTGAGGTCCCCCAAGTGCTTTCAGGGTGTCCATAGGGTTAAAACTATTCTCACAGTAACACTAAGGTGTTCTCACACTTTCTCTGTGCTGCCGTCTGCACTCTTGGTACAGAAGCAGTGGTGAGCAAGACTGCCGGGATCTCGACCCAGGACAAGGCAGTGGTGGTGCCATGCCCTCACAGCTAAAAACCAGTGCCAGTCGCACCTAAGAATGTCCCTGACAGAGCAGTAAAAAGTACTTGCTTTATTAAACCTCACCGTCTCACACGTCTTGTGCACATTGTGTATGACAAAATGAGAACACAGACACATAGAGCACGTCTGCCACATGCTAAATGCAGTGGTTTTTCTCAGAGAAAAGTGCTTGTATGGTTTGAACTGTGGCTGAACTAACTGTTTTCTAAGATCAACTGTCAGTAGGTTTTAGGAGCAGGGTTCTAAGACTGGGAAGTTTGAGGAGCATTGTTGCAGTGGCACAGTTTGAACAGCTAGGTCTTTTTCTCTGGCCCTACTCAGAAATTCAGGCTGAGGGTGGGAGTGACAGGTTGCAGCCTTGGTCTCAGATGAAAGGTTTTTTTTTGTTTTTGTTTTTGTTTTGTTTTTTTTTTAAAGATTTTATTTATTTGACAGAGAGAAACACAGCGAGAGAGGGAACACAAGCAGAGGGAATGGTAGCGGGAGAAGCAGGCTCCCTGCTGAGCAGAGAGCCCAATGTGGGGCTCAGTCCCAGAACCCCGGGATCATGACCTGGGCCGAAGGCAGACGCTTAACGACTGAGCCACCCAGGCGCCCCTCAGATGAAAGATTTGCTGGATAGGTGAGATGGACCCGCAGTGGTGCTGTAGAGAGCCAGTCATGTGACTCACCACAGGGTCTGGGCAGAATTGGAAAGAAAAAAAGGCTGAAGGACCTGAAGGGCAGGGTCATGTTCCTATGTACCCCCTGAAGTTAAACTGAAGGTATGGGCTTCTAGGATGCTACCAAGGCGAGTCAGGGATCATGGTCAGATATAACCCCAGCCTCGAAGGGCCTTCCAGTCTTTTAGGGGAAATCAAACCTGTATCCCAAGGAAGCATACGCACAGGCAGAGTGATTCATGCCATCTGAGTAGTGCCAGTGGATTGCTTGTTTGTGGCGTGGGAGGAGGGAGGCCGGGCACTCTATGGGATCAGCACCTGCCAGCTGCTTCCCGTTTCTCTCCTTTTCCCCTTTTATAGCTGTGAATAATGCAGAAATAGCACTAGCAATAAAAGGAAGCTGGAGATCCAGTTATTTTTCAAGTAGCAAAAAAAAAGCTATCTTCCTTTGCGATTTTTGTCTGTTGGTTTAAGGGCCTAGAATTTAACTTGAAGGAACTAAAAGGTCTATTTTAGAGCTGCTTCAGCTGCCAAATACCAGCTGCCTTGAAGTGCTTCCCTCCTTAGTACCAATAAGTTTTGGAGGGGAAAAGTATTCCCCGGTGGCTTAGAAATAATGCTGTTAGAATCTGACCTGTGACTAGACCTTCCTGGATTTTTCCCAACAGATGGTGTCTAATTGAGCAAAAGGCCAAATGACTTCTAATCTCTCAAGAAAGTTCTTGGGGCGGGGGGTGCCTGGGTGGCTTAGTTGGTTAAGCATCTAACTCTTGGTTTTGGCTCTGGTCATGATCCCAGGGTCATGAGATTGAGTCCCACATCAGGCTCTGTGCTCCGTGTGGAGTCGGCTTGGGATTCTGTCCTTCGCCCCTCTGCCCCTGCACACACACACATGCACACACTCTCAAATTTATAAATAAATAAACGAAGTCTTAAAAAAAGTTCTTGGGGGGATGTCTGTGAGTTCTTTTGTGGCGGTGGGGAGCAGTCAGTAGTTGGGAACAGTAGGCGGGATAGGTTTATTATCTGGCTTACAGATGGTAGGACTCTGACGCGCAGCAAGTGGTATTTCATGTGTTCGCACATCTGCCAGGGTTCTGTGGGGTTTGGCGTTGAGGCCAGAAGCGCCTGAGTTATTGACCATTGTGCTATACTGTCCTGACTCTTGAGAGATCCACCTCTGAAGCCTAGCCTGTTCGTGGGCCCCTGAGACCTCTCGCATCATGGCCCCAGGGGCGAAGATCTCCGGTCCAGACAGTGCTTCAGTCAACACTCCAGATTCCTAAGAGCCTCCTCTACCCTGAAAAGTTCTCTAGCCCACAAAGCAAAATGTCACTGTTCCCTAATTTCAGTACACTCAGGTGTACTGAAAAGATTATAGAGAGACAAAAATAGAAAACGTACTGTTTGTAGAAATGCACTAGGTAGGGTGCCTCAGTGGCTCAGTTGGTTAAGCAGCTGCCTTCGGCTCGGGTCATGATTTCGGGGTCCTCGGATCAAGTCCCACATCAGACTCCCTGCTCAGCTCGGAGCCTGCTTCTCCCTCTTCCACTCTCCCTGCTTGTGCTCTCTTTCTCTCTGTCAAATAAATAAAATCTTTTATTAAAAAAAAAAGAAAGAAATGCACTATGTAAAAACATTTTTTACAGTTTGTTTTGTGGATATGAGAAAAGTTCTGTGTTGTGTGGAATTTCTCATGACAGTCCAGCATGTGGCTTACCACATTTATTATCTCCTAGTTGTCTTAAAGATTGAGTGGGTGACATGCAATAAGGGAAGTCACAGGTAGGAGCCAGAGCTGAGTATGTATATGCAGGCACGCACACACGCGTGCACATGCACACGCATCCTTTCATGCCTGTTCTTTCAGTCACCTCAGGCAGTAAGGTGCTTCCTCCCTGTGCTCTCCTGAAGTTGACTTCCTGGCACACAGCAGTCAGGCACTTCAGATTCAGACTGTACTGGCATGCTGCTCTCCAGGGTTGAACACAGTTTTAGTGAGTAAATGATTAAAATGATTTTCCTTTACTATTCTCCTCAGGACTTAGTGATAGGTGCTGATTTGCAGATGAATGAGGTCGATGACCTAATAAGTTACCACTGTAAGAAACAAGGCTTAGTTGAGGAAATGGCAGTGTTTTCATTTTTCAGAGGTGCCTCAGAGCTGTGAGCTTACTTAAGTCCTTACTTAAGAGAGCTGGGTAGCTCCTTATGTACTCCCTGTCGAGAGCCTTCTATTTGAGGAAAGGACCTGCTGCCTAAATTGGAAACCACTGTTCTGAGCATCATTAAATAAAAGCACACATTTCTTTAAAGAGCAATAATGTCTTTTCTAGCATGTATTCTTTCTCACTGAAACCTGCTCCTGATACTAAATACAGGAACTATTCAATCACATTTCCCTTAACCCATGTTCCAATCGCTGTCAGCCATGACCTTTGGCTTTTCTCATGGCTTGAAGTAGTGCATGGACACTAGCTATGGCGGTCTCCAGGGTAAGCCATTCATTAGCTGTCCCTCCCTCTTGGTCCTTTTGATCCCACACTTGCTTCTATTCCTGTACTTTCTATGGGGAAGAAATGTTCAGTTGCTGCTACCAACTAGAGCAAGAGAATACTTTGGGGGTGCCTGGCAGGCTCAGAAGTGCATGTAACTCTTTTAAAAAGATTTTTATTTATTTAACAGAGAGAAATCACAAGTAGGCAGATAGGCAGGCAGAGAGAGGAGGGAAAGCAGGCTCCCTGCTGAGCGGAGAGCCTGATACGGGGCTTGATCCCAGGACCCTGAGGTCACGACCTGAGCCAAAGGCAGAAGTTTTAACCCACTGAGCCAATCAGGCGCCCCATAAGTGTGTGTGACTCTTGATCTAGGAGTCGGGCGTTCGAGCCCCATGTTGGGTGTAGAAATTAGGATTACTTCAGTAAATAAACTTCAAAAGAGAGAGAGAATACTTTGTTTTGGGCCTTGGAGAAAGAAGTCAAGCCTCAGAGTGGGCCAGGGGGCCTGTGCTTCACACATGGATCTCAGCCAGGACCTAGAAACCACACAGGAGAACAAGTGACCATTGTCTTTTATGACCTTGGAGGCCTACTCTATGTGTTGAAAGAGAAATTGGCCATTGCAGAGAGGAATTGACTTAAGAGCGGAGGAAAAATATCTATATCTATATATCACTTTCCCTTCACATGCCTGCACATCAGAGTAGTGATTTAGTAAAAGTCCGGTTTTGTAGGCAAAATTGGATTTGAACACTGGTTTTCCACTTTTAGTGTTTGGCTGATCACAACACCTTTCTGAGTCTAGGTCTGTGATTGTCAGATATTCACAGTCTTAAGAAGCTCAGATAATAGGCACCTAGTGTGCCGGCTCTTCTCCCCATGAAGTTTAGTTCCATTGTTTTGTGGGTCAAGTTTACTTAAGCAGGAAATGGAAAGTAATTCAGTAAATGTTCCTTTGCCTTCTCACCACTGTAAAACCTTTCTCTTTGTAGCTCTGGATTTACTGGACAAAATGTTGACATTCAACCCTCACAAGAGGATTGAAGTAGAACAGGCTCTGGCCCATCCATATCTGGAGCAGTATTATGACCCAAGCGATGAGGTAAGACCCATACTCCTGGCTGCTGCTTCAGGGATATCTATCAGCAAGCAGAAGGCCCAGCCAGGAAGGGCCCAGATGTCATGCTTAGATTGGTCCCGAGAGGTACCCCTGGTCCTTTCAGTCGCCCACATTGTCTGCCTTAAGGAACAGTGCTGTCAGCACAACTTGAAACCTCTCCCCACCCCAAGCTTCCTCCAGGCCACCTGCAGCAGGGATCGGGTTGCGGGAATGGATGAATAAAGGGGACACAGGTGAACAAGGGGTCCAAGGCTAGAGGCCATTGTCATGGTTTGTGGCAGAAAGAGGTACCTAAATCAGTGCCTTCCTGAGGGTGGAAAGGAGGCCAACTGCCTGCTTGGGGAGGGGCATTGCAAAGTGGTGGGGGGCAGCTTGGACAGTTCCCACTGTGACTTGATGACTTCGTGTCTGGTGTACCTCCTTGGGGATGGGGATACAAGAGGCTCTTGTGGTGAAAATGAGTCCAGAGATGAATGGGGGAGGCCTCTGGAGCATGCTGAACAGCCAGGTAAATATACTGTGTGTCAGGTTCTCTCCAGGAAAGTCCCAGTTCCCTGGCCTCTTTGAGTCTTCTGGGACTTTATTCTCTGGACAGTAATAAAGAAAAATGCAATATAAACCAAAGTTTGGATCTTTCTAGTTGAGGCTCACGTATAGAAAGCAAGCCTTCACACTCTTGTTTTAAAAGTGGGGAGAACCGAGCAGACCGTGTTAAAGGGGGAAATGGAAGAGGAAAGGAAAAGGTATAAACACTAAAAACTGATAAACAGAAAGAAGAAATCAAAAAGAGGAAGTATTTTCTAATCAGTCCCCTTCCATCTCTGTCCCCCTCCCCTCAGAAATAATGAGGGCAGCTTGTGAAGATATCTATGATATAGTAAATAATGGGAAAGGAGGGGAGAGTGTAAGGTTTAGAGCTCTGACTAGCCCTGTAAGCCCCCATGTCCTAATCACAAGCCTGGGTGGTACCCCAAACCCACTTGGGGAGTTGGGAAGACCAGAAGGATGGCATATGTAGGACACAGTGTGACCCCACACATGGAGCTACCCTTCAGAGAGAGCTAGCTGCTTGTTTTTCTCTCATGGACATGAATTCTTTTCCCCTTTTCAAGAAACCAGTGCTAGTGCAGAGTTTGTCCATGTTTCCTTACCCTAAAGGCCTGATTGTGAAGATTACACGGATAAAATCTGGGAGTGCCTGGTAACTACTAGGTGTCCACTGATTGACAGCTGGAATCCTCATCAGATTAGTTCTAGAACATTATATTAGTTTAGGGGTACTTAAAAATCAAAATATAATTAAAACAATTGACTAATTTCATTTTTCATCATTATATATATGGGAATTCCTTAACAGAGATATTTTAAATATTTTTTTTTAAGATTTTTTATTTATTTAAGAGAGAGCAAGTACACAAGTATGGGGGAGGAGCAGAGGGAGAAGGAGAAGCAGGCTCCCCACTGAGCCAGGGAGCCTGAAGTAGGGCTTAATCCCAGGACCCTGAGATCATGACCTGAGCCAAATGCAGACTCTTAACTGACTGAGCCACCTCGGCACCCCTTTTTAAATACATACTTAAATAGCCTTCTGATTAGTTATAGAGTGTGCTGAAAAATAAAAATGAAAACTTGCAGAAAACTATGACACAGATCACTCTGTAGTCTTGTTACACAAGTATTAAGATTTTGGAGTATTTTCTTCTCAGTCTTATATTTCTGTATCTAAATTTTTTTAAAAAATAGGGCTTGGGGCACCTGGGTGGCTCAGTGGGTTGAAGCCTCTGCCTTCGGCTCGGGTCATAATCTCAGGGTCCTGGGATCAGGCCCCACATCGGGTTCTCTGCTCAGCGGGGAGCCTGCTTCCTCCTCTCTCTCTGCCTGCCTGTCTGCGTACTTGTGACCTCTCTCTGTCAAATAAATAAAATCTTTAAAAAAAAAATAGGGCTCATTTGTTTAACACAAACGTGCACATTTCCCCATGATATTAATCTTCCTTACAGCTTCATTTTTTAATGGCTCCATAATATTTTTTCATATGAAGATACTATAATGTATTTAATGAAGTGCACTGATTTGAGTAGCCTGGCTTTTGATTATATAAACGTTATCACCACCACCTCCACAACAGCAAATTTCTGTTACTGCAACACTTAGTGCCTTAAAAATTTGAGAATGATTTTGGGACTAGTGATAAATTCAGAAGAATGCTAAAAATGGATTTAGTTGCTCCCCAGCCATTTACTACATGTTCATACAAAGTGCACCTTTTGGAGCACGTAGGTGGGACATGGGTGCATAGACGCTTCATCAGAGCTCTTGGTTTCCATGAATTTCAGTGCTGCCATATATACAGGTCAAGAGTCTGAGCCACAGACATTACGAATCAGTACGGGACCACCTCTGCCATAACCACTCTTGTCTGCTCCATGCCCTTTGCTCTCCTACAGCCCATCGCTGAGGCGCCATTCAAGTTTGACATGGAGCTGGATGACCTGCCCAAGGAAAAGCTCAAAGAGCTCATCTTCGAAGAGACAGCTAGATTCCAGCCAGGATACAGATCTTAAATTTGTCAGGTACCTAGAGCTTTATTTTTATTAGCCTCCCTGGTGAGGGAGAGAGAATATGAATTAAATGTTATTAAAAAAAAAAGAAGGATTTCCTTGCGTTCCATGTGGAAGCTTCCTGTGCTTAAATCAGAAAGTCTGGTGAACAGATTTTCAAAAAATTGGGTTCAAGAAAAAAGGAAATGCAGATCTTGATTTTAGAGAACATGCGGAAAGAGCTCCCGGAGAGAATAGTGTGGGAATTCGAGTGAGTGGAGGAGTGAGAATTGTGTTCAAGTCTGTAGAAATGAGCAGTGAAGTCGAGAATTACAACCAGGGGCTAAAGCATTTGCCAGAGAAATGCTGTGGACAGAGCAGCCCGGGAGCGGCTGGAAGAGTCTCTCCTCAGGCAGCGGTGTCACGTGCGGCCTGCCGGCAGGTGGCCACAGGCTACCCCAGAACGGGAGGCTCCCTGAGTGCGGCGAGAGAGGAGTGGCTGCTGTGGCGCGTGCATCTGATAGAACTCTATCTCTGCTCCATTCTTCCTGCCCTGTCCATTCTGTTTTTATCCATTGGATCTGGAGACGATGGTTCAGGCTGAGGGTGGGCAGTAGCAAGGCTCAAAAGCAGGAGCTGCTCGGGGTGTTTCACACAGAGACCATATAACTGGTCGTAGGGCTTTAGAACAGCCAGACAGGAAAGGGTGGGGTTACCTGCAGATTAGTAAGCCCAGGAAGCTGTTCCCGGGGGCCTCCAGCTAAAGGAGCCAAAGTAAAACGCTGTTAGAGTCCTCGATCACACAGCGAGGGTGCAGGGCAGCTGCTGAAACTGCAGCTCTTAGAGCATCACCATTGCTGAGAAGGGGTCAGGAGCCCATACTGCCACTGATGTGGGGGATCTCGGGAGCCTGAAGCTGCCGTTACCATCCGGTGCCTCTGAAAGCAGGAGCCTCCCTCCTCATGAAAAGTCGTGTGTCACTAAGAAGCAGAAAAAAGGAAACCTAGCTTTTCCTATGTGTGCTGGCCATTGGCAGCATCTCATCAGAAGACAGTCACCAATGTAGTCTAACAATACAGTTGACAAGCTCCCAGCCCTGTCATTGAGAACAGAGGACAGAGGAAGGGTAGAGAGGATCTGAGAGTAGATATGGCCAGCTCAGCCCCAGGGGGCCGTGGAAACCAGGCAGAGTAAGGCTGGGAACCAGTAGAGAGTACACTCTAATAGTGTGGGGGCAGAACATGTGGTTTTCAGAAGTTTGGTATCTAGAAGACTGGCTGGGAGAAGAGCTCAAAATGAATCTGTGAGCTTCCAGACCAGAGGGCTAGAGGTTTGGATGAGGGCTGTGGAGACGAGAAGCGATGTTCAGGAGAGTGGAGGGAATGCAAAGTCTGAAAGACTCCAGATTTCCTAACCCTAGCACCTAACACCGGACATGTCCTAAGACAGACTCAAAGCAAGTCAAGTGGGGAAGAAGCACAGGCTAATGGGACACTAGGAGCATGCTGATAAACGAGCTCTTGGGGAAGCGGCTGAGGAGGACAGTCTAGCAAGGTTTGAATTTATCTTTTCATACCCCATCATGTTACAGTCTCTTAAAGTATTTATGTATAGTGATCTGCAGGGTCACTCACCAACAAAAAGTCAGACCGCAGGACCCAACCACTTTCACTCCTTGTGTCTCCTTGGGTTCTCCGTCCTGGTCCCTTTGCTTGGTGCTCATAGTGGAGGGGGTCCTCTCTCCCAGAGCCTGTTCTCTCCTTTCCCTGTGTCTGCACAAGGTCAGATCAGCTGCCTTTGGGTTTTATAGATAAAGTTTTATCTGGCCCTTTACAAGAACAGGTTTTCTGACCCCTGACCTAGAATTTTGAGCTGAGCTACTTGGGTTGCTTTTCTTGCTTCACAATCCTTTTAACAGTTCATTTTCCTGAAGTGCATTGGTGGCCTCTGTTTTTCTCCATCTTTTTGTTAGTGAGCTCACACATACTGCATACTTCCTCTGGGACAGGCACATGTTAGACTCCGGGGGGGGGGGGGGGGGGGGGGGGGGGGGGCGTGCGGAGCAAACCTGCACCCAGCCTCAAGGAGCACACAGTTTAGTAGGGGACAAAGATACACAGAACTGTCACACATATTTTTAAGTGTGAGAGAGCTTGCCAGGAAGAGGGCATTCCGCTGTCTAGGGAGGCACTTGGCAGTGCGGGGCCGGGGAGTTGGGCGTGCGTGGGAGGCTGAAGCCCAGGCTTACCAAGGAGCCCGCCTCTCCCTCACAGGCATCTTTGGGTTCCTAAAGCATCAGGACAGGTGATTCTAGGGCACTAAGAGACAAAGGTACCCTTGGGACTACTGGCACCACTACTGGAGGAAAAGGGCAATGCAACCGCCACAGGGGAACCAGACAAAGGCGTGCTCCTGGGGCTAAGAGACACAGCTGCTGGCCTGATGTCTCCTGACGGAGGCCACGGGAGCTGCCGGCGTCCACCTCACTTCTGAGAGTCCAGGACCGGAGTTTGTTGCCAGGGAAAGGGTGGCAAAGACAGTCACTTTCTCCACGGGAGCAAAAGGCACAGTACATGCTTATAGCCTGACTTTTTCCCCCAACTTTTTGTTACTGAACAATAATTGACATATTAGCTTCAGGTGTACAGCATAATGATTTGATTTTTAGACATCACAAAATGATCACCTCAGTAGATCTAGTTACCCAGTGTTTTTTAAATTACAATTTTCAACTATTCTGAAAAGTTGACAATAGAAACCCGCTTTCACATGTATCTGTGCATCTGTTCCTCCGTCTACCTTGTCAGTCTAGGTTACTTCTTTCTTATGCATTTCAGAGGAGGTTGCCAGCATCTAGATTGGCTTCTAATTAAGTCATCTAGAATATAAAAGTAAATCCAGAGGAAGGTGGGGCCGGAGGCATTCATTACATTCTGGGCCAGGTTCTTTCACAAATATTTTATTTTGATGCTCACAGAAACATCTGAAGTCAGCACACAGCCCACGTTTATGATTGAGGAAACTGAAGATTGCACATGTTTAAGCCTTTTGCTGAAGGTTGTATGCTATTGGCAAAGTTAGGCAGCTCTGGGTCTTTGTAACCAGAATCCCATTTTCTTATAAGTTCTGTCCACTGCCTTGGAGTAGTTCTGTGCCCTGGAAAAGGTTGAGGAACTCGTTCTCATTACTGTGCCACAGTGTTACTGAGTTCCCAGCCTGCAACAGTGAGATTAGAAGCTACAAACTAGAGAGTCAAGGAGGTACAGGTGCTGGAACATACAGGGACTTTAAAGAAAGGTGATGTTGACTTCCCAGCCGCATAGGAAAGAACTAGAAAACATGCCCACCCAGGACCTCAGAGCACAGCCATGGGGTCTATTAAGTTGTCTATTAAGACAAGCTTGTTAATTTGGGGGAGGATATGGCAAAGACTACTCCAGGGGAAGCCGCAGGTGTTCCCTCCTTGCCTTGTCATAGGCTTTACTGATGCTCTGAGTAGTCTGAAATGATCAGGGGGTGTTTGTTATATTTTAAGTGGATCAGTTTTAGACGTATGTCCACTTAAAAGTTAAAAATGTGCCCGTGGTTAACTTTGTGACAAGCCTCCCGTTGCTAGAGGCTGGTGAAGGTAGCTGCCTGACTTCCTTCCTCCTCTGCCTATTGGTGAATTTTCTCAGACTGATTAATTTCTCCCAGCCAGTAGACTTGGCTGCAGTTCAGAACAGCGTACCTCTAGCGGGAGGTCGTTTGCCATCTCTGAGTCCATCTCCTGTCACAGAGTTGGGTTATAACAACCATTCTTCCTGCCCTGACTCCTGAGTGGTAGATGAACTCCCATCTTGCCTGAAAGTGCATTGTGAAATACCGAAGTGACATTCTGCTAGATCATACTAGCAGATATTTCACAACAATAGGCTCTCTCCAAAGAGAAGATCTATTTTGTTTGCATTTTGACACAGTTACCCTCCAGCCATCTAAAGCAGGTTTCCTCATCGGAGCCAGGAATATAACCTGATTGGAGTGGTAATGTTTCACTTCTCCGTAGGGTGATACAAAACTAATAGACGTTTGATGAACTTAATTCACTACATATGGATGCCTTAAGCAGTGGTTCTCAAAAGTGTGGTCCATCTGTGCCCTACTCCCAACAGTCTGTGTTTTAACAAGCTCTGCAGAGGATTCTGATACTCACCCTTGAGAACTACTAGTCTATAAAGGGTTAGAATAGATGTGATTTGTAATATAATCTCTTCAAGTAAAATAGAGATATTACCATAATGAAGGGGGGAACGTGTGCTTCTTGTATTTTGTCGGTGTGACACTCCTAGTGGACCTCTTGCAAGTGGCCCATATGCAGACATCTGGAGAGCCAGGTGGGTCCTGTCACACAGAGTAAATGAGTGAAGACTATCTGCAGGATGCCACCTGCTGTCATTCAGGCTGCTGTCCTGCAGGCCTGGTGGGGCAATAGCTGTCAGATCACCTCGGATCCAGGCGATCAGAACCATCTCCTGCTCCTGGGAACCATGCCATGGCTCCCTGCCTCCCCAGGATCCAGGCCCGCCAATCTCACACTTCCAGCCAGCACTTCATTTTGCTTGTCCTGCTTTGTTGCAGTTGTAGGAAACTTGACTGTTATAACAACACACTTGGCACCGTGTGGTTGATTCTGTCCTAACTGGACATCCAGAGAGGGAAAGAGACTTGGTAAGAAGAGGAGGCAGCAGGAGTGCCTAGCTGGCTCAGTCAGTGGAGCGTGTGCCTCTTGATCTCAGGGTGCGAATTTGAGTCCCACATTGGGTGTAGAGATTACTTAAAAAAAGAAGAAGAATAGGAAGTCACAGAGAAATTTTTTGCGCGCGTGTGTGTGTGTGTGTATTACTTAAAAAAAGAAGAAGAATAGGAAGTCACAGAGAAATTTTTTGCGCGCGCGTGTGTGTGTGTGTTTGGGGGGGGTGGAGAGGAGAGAGGAAGAAGGAAAGAGTCTTAAGCAGGTTCCATGCCCAGCGTGGCTCTCATAACCCTGAGATTATGACCTGAGCCAAAATCAAGAGTTGGACACTTAAGTAACTGAGCCACGCAGGCTCCCCAAATGTGTGTGGGGGTTTTTTTTCCCCCCAATATTTTATTTATTTGTGAGAGAACACTAGCAAGAGAGTACAAGCAGAGGGAGGGGCTGAGGGACAGGGACAAGCAGACTCACCCTGACATGGGGCTCAATCCCAGGATCCCAAGATCATGACCTGAGCCTAAGTCAGATGTTTAACTGACTGAGCCACCCTCATACCCCCCAAATGTGTGTTTTTGGTTTTGTTTTTTTAAGATTTTTATGTATGTATTTGACAGAGACACAGAGGGGGGGGAAGCAGGCTTCCTGCTGAGCAGGGAGCCAAATTCGGGACTCCTGGGATCATGACCTGAGCCAAAGGCAGACGGCTTGATGACTGAGCCACCCAGGTGCCCCCAAATGTGTATTCTTTACAAAGACCTTCAGATCCTGGTTTTGACCTTTGGAATGGTGGGTATTTGTAGTTAATAAAAGGCACCTGAGGAACACTGAAGCCTCCCCAGCCGTAAGCATGCATGTGCATGTGTTCCCTATTTCACAGAGACCTCCTCTGAGGTACCCAAGGAGAGGTGCCTGCAGACTGGAGGCAGAGCCCACTCCTTTGGAGCTGCCCTGTGATGCACGGGCCCTAGTGGTTCCAGGTGAAATGACTTCCCCCCACCCACCCACTTTTCCAGTTTCCATAATGGTGGTACATTCTTTTCACTTCTCTGTTTTCCTAATATTGCTGCTGATGTTGTTTTAACATGGGTCATTCTTAACTCATAGGCTTGTTTGTTTGTTTTTCAATAGGACAAGGGCTCAGAGGACTGGATGTGCTCAGACATCGGTGTTCTTCCCAGTTCTTGGCCCCGGTCCTGTCTTCCAGCCCATCTCGGCTTATCCACCTTGACTCCTTTGAGCCGTTCGGAGGGACGGTTTCTGGTAGTTGTGGCTTTTATGCTTTCAAAGAATTCCTTCAGTCCAGAGAACTGTTCCTGGCATCCCTGTGTGTGTCACCCACTGGTGACCTGTGGCAGTATGTACTTTCAGTGCACCTACTGCTTACCGTTGCTTTAGTCACTAATCGCTTTCTGGTTTGAAAGATGCAGTGGTTCCTCCCTCTCCTGAATCCTTCCTACGTGCCGCCCTGCTGACTCACACAGTCACACCAGAGATAGTTCTTTCCAAATTGGCTCTCGTCACTGGCATCTCACTTTATGATAGGGAAGGCTACTACCTAGGGCACTTTAGGTCAGTGACAGCCCCTTATTTGCACTTCGCCTTTTCACCGTCAGCGTTTCCCCGGAGCAGGAGCGTGTGGAAACACCTGGGAAGTCTTTGCAGCCTGTAGCAGGTGCTCCCGTCTCGGGAACCTTTGGGGGCACTTGCCCATGTCTTTTCTCATATCATGTTAGTCACTAGCATATTTAAGCTTTGTGCTGTTTGCCCAGCTTTTAGAGAACTCAGTCATTTTTCTAAATAAAAGAAAGAAGTACTACGCCCAACAACTTCACTCTATAGATTTACTGTGGTTTCTTATACCATTCATAGAGGTATAACACTTGCCTAGATGTGTTACCTGCAGTACTGTTTGCAAGGCTTACGCAGAGTGACTTAAAGTGGCAGCTGCACCGGGATTTAGTGAGAGACGGACACAGGTCGCAGCAGGGTGCTGAGGACAGTGTGTGGAGAAGCAGCCAGCAGGCCTGCCGGATGTCACGGGGCAGAGCTGCACACGTGGGTGTACACGGATCCCCGAGCTCCTTCACACGGCGTGCCACGTTCGGTGGAGCCACGTCCAATGCCTTGGGATTTAGCAGAGAGGAGCCCTGCGTCTTTAAATGAGAAAGTGTACAATCCTTTTTCCTCCTACAGCATGTCAGCATCTCAAGTTTATTTTCAACCTACGATCTAACAATTTGTAATAAAGCCTTCATGAGCTCATGACGTGAAGCCCTATTCTGTCATCAAGTACTCTCAAATGTTTCTGATATTGCCAAGCTAAGACCATGATCTAAGAGCTAGCACTAAGTCACGTTTGGAGCTCTAGCCCGTATTATCCTGATCTCTTTAAGTATTTGTTCCTGCCACTGCACACTGTGGCGTTGACTTGGTGTTCTGTCCCAGTGCGGTGCCTCCTCTTGACTCCCCCACTGCTCTCTGTGGTGAGAAATTTGCCTTGTTCAATAATTACTGTACCCTCGCATGACTGTTACAGCTTTCTGTGCAGAGATGACTGTCCAAGTGCCACATGCCTATGATTGAAACGAAAAATTTATTGTTACCTCTGAGTTTGTGTTCCACAGAAATGCTATCCAGCAGATCACTTAGGAAAACTAATTCTATTTTTAGCTTTTCATTTCTCAGCTGTCCTTTTTTTTCTTGTTTGATTTTTGACAGCAGTGGAGAATGGGTTATATAAAGACTGCCTGCTAATATGAACAGAAATGCACTTGTAATTCCTGAAAATAAATGTACATCTTCGATCTTCATATTCATGTTAAGGTTCATTGTCAATTTCCTCTGGATCAGCGTGTCCAAGTGAACAGCCAGCTTCAGTCTGTGCTTGGAGCAGAAATGCTCGCGGGCCTCCCCTTCCCACCCGGGGAACTGCCCCAGCACTGGTTTACATAAGATGATTTAGAAGACATTTCTATAGGGTCCTCGTTTCCCTTTGCACAGCGGAGAATCAACTCTCTGACATGTTCCTTTACTCAAATCATAGGTCTAAAATAATATGTCAAACTCTGATGAAGACGCCCAATCGTCTCAGGTTGGAGGGCCTGCCTGTGTGCATCAGAAATGCTGCTGGGCACGGCTGGGTGCTGGGAGGGACTGCCCACTGCACTTGGCCCCCACCAACCGGCCAGGGTGCTGATGCTCACACCTCGAGGTCAACAAAGGACGGCTGACTCAGCCTCAGATCGGAACCGCATCTAGATTCTTTCCCTAAAGTGTGTGATTTTCATCTCTGTGCTCAGAGTTGCCGTGTAAAGGTCTGCACGGCATTGATAGGATAGACGTTTGACTGTTATTTGATACATTGGTGAGTCAGTTTTCATTTTCAAAGAAGCATTGACAGTTTTCTTACTCTTGTTTCTTTGTCTTTTTTAAATGGAATGTTAGTATTATGAGGTTAATCTGCAGTCCTCTAAATAGAAAGCCATAGCCTTGGTTACTAATACCTGAGGACTGTAGCCTGTCCCATTCCCCTTGCTGGTACTGTGGAGTCAGATTGGCATGAAACCACTAACCGTATTCTAGAATCACTGTAGCCCTAAGTCGTGTGCTTTTTATTCATCATGCCAAACTTGGTTTAACAGGTCAGAGAATGGTCATAATCAAGGTACCTGTGAAAAGTTTTAGCTATTACGTGTGATAGGCTTGTCATTTGGCTCTTCTTACATCTCTAAAAATGTACCGCTTAGGTCATCCAGATTCCTTATTGGTGACACTGAATGCCTCCATTCTTAGTATGCTCAGATAAGCTTTCAGACTAATGGCTTTTTTGGTGTCTAAGAAGTAAGCAAAAAATTCCTGTTGAAACATTCCAGCCTCTTCATTTAGTATGAAACAAAATACCTACCCAAGCCAGTGGAATGGATTGGAGAGAACTCCTGACGACTCTGTGCTGACACAAGTCCTCAAAGCTGATGGAGACACGCAGACCATTTTGATGCATGGGTAGAAGAATATCGTTGTGTTTACGTGCAGTACACATTGCGTGCTGTGTTCAGTCTGTCCTGCTGCTGCAGGCATAGGTGGTGGGTGTGCACGGTCTGTTGGCTTTGGGAGCCACACGGGGCTCATCATTGCTCGTGTCTAAGTAAGGAGTCACACATGTATGCTGCCCACACCACATGCCACGTAACGTTCAAACCATTTAGAGGAGACTGTTTTACCTTTATTTGCTGATAAGTTAATACGGTTTTTAAATTGGTAACTTTTATATAGTATGGTAACAGTATGTTAATACACACATATGCACACATGCTTTGAGTCCTTCCATAATACTTTTATATTTGTAAATCAATGTTTTGGAGCAATCCCAAGTTTAAGGGAAATATTTTTGTAAATGTAGTGGTTTTGAAAATCTGAGCAATCCTTTTGCTTATACATTTTTAAAGCATTTGTGCTTTAAAATTGTCATGCTGGTGTTTGAAATATACTCATATAGTGCAGATGAGAAGCATGTAACCGTAGATATGTGGTCTCTCTCACTGGAATCCAGTTCGGCATCATGGATCAGAAACGACTGGGAATCCAGAGGGAATTCTCTAGGGTTGCACCAGGTTTACCTAAAGCTCGTTGCCTTTTTTGTGCTGTTCATCTGTGTAGAGCACTCGAGAAAGTTCTGAAACTGCTTTGTATCTGCTTTGTACTGTTGGTGCCTTCTTGGTATTGTACCCCAAAACTGCATAGATTATTTAGTATAATGGTAAGTTAAAAACAAATGTTAAAGGAAGATTTTATTAAGAATCTGAATGTTTATTCATTATATTGTTACAATTTAACATTTATTTGTGGTATTTGTGATTTGGTTAATCTGTATAAAAATTGTAAGTAGAAAGGTTTATATTTCATCTTAATTCTTTTGATGTTGTAAACGTACTTTTTAAAAAGATGGATTATTTGAATGTTTATGGCACCTGACTTGTAAAAAAAAAAAACTACGAAAAAAATTAGAATCATTAAATTGTGTCCCTGTGTTACCAAAATAACATAGTACTGCGCATGTATAGCTTAATTGGAATTTCATATGTGAACATAGGAAGTCGTCTAGTCCTTTATTACAGTGCTTTCCAAATACGTGTGTTTGTAATTTGATTTTGCTTATAGTAATCAGTGATAGAACCATAAGCTGGTGCTCTGGAGGCCAGTGGGATTTTAGTGCTCCATCAGGTTTTCCAGATTGTTCTTCAGACACTTGGCTATAGAGGGGGGAAGAAGGCAGTGCTGGGAGTTCTGACGTGGTACCCATGTGCATCTCTTCTCATCTTCCTAAACTTCAGCGCCTCTGCTACCAAGGTGTCCTTGGCAGCCTCTTTTTTTCAGACCAAGATGTCATGAGTGTATTGGGGACTCTTGGACATTTGGTTTTTATATTGGGCATCATGCGGTGACTTACTTACTTGACAGAAATATTGGGAAACGTTCTGGTTTGGTGGTGTAGAAAGCACAAGCCTTGGGCCCTTAAATGTGGTTCAAAACCTACCCTCTGCTGATAACTGCCGCTGGCTTTGGACCAGTTGTTGTGATGTTCTGTGCTTCAGCGGTACACACAGACCTTCGGCTGGAATGTGGAACTTCGCATGTCATAAAGATAATACAAACACATTTTAAGTTTCTAGCCTAGTACCTTAAAAGAAAGAGTAAATAGTAGATCTTCCAAAATGCTTTATATATTTATTTGTTTTTATTTGTTTGTTGTAAGGTAGCACTAAGACATCTGTTTATTGAACTACCTGCTTTCTATTAATCTGAGCAGGGAGGACCTGTCTGAAACTTTCTTCGAGGAAATGAGCTGATCTCGCCTAAATTGATGGGTATTTGAAACGCTCATGGGATTATCGCATTCACTTTTCTTTGAGAGATCAACACTCTTTGTTGTTGTCCAAATCCTATGGAAATCAATTATAACGATCATCTTCCTTATTCAGCACAAGGAATTAATAATCTATTTTTTCCACATTAATTATGAGGTCCTTGCCTTGGCAGTGGTGCAGCCGTGCCAGTTTGCAGTATAGACTCAGATCTTGGTTGATTCTCTGTATTTAATCAGAACCAGGACTTTCAGAGCTGATTAGTGGCCACAGAGCTCTTCTCTGGGAAGAGCAGAAGCCAAGTCCAGGTCATGGGGTTACAGAGCAGGCGGAGGCAGGTGCGGAGCTACCTGAAGCCCCAGGTGTGGTGGAAGGACAGGAATTGGGGGGTCTCCACAGGGGAGCAGTGAAGGGAAGGTTTTCTTGGGTGGTGGGATTAACCACATTTGAGTCTCAGGAGGGAGACCCAGAAAGGGGACAGTGTTCCTGGCCCTAAAAGGGCTGAGGGCCAGGGAAGGGGGGTGGGTCAAGGTGGAGGTGGCACAAGGGGCTCTTTCTTTGAGTCTGGCACCAAGGGAAGCTGAAGACAAAGGTCTTTTGAGGAAAAAGAGAGGAGGAGATGGAATGAGGTTGTGTCCCATGATAGGTGTTTTTTAGCCAAGGTGGGAAACGGGTTCTCTGTTGAGAGTAAGAAAGAGCCAGCAAGAGAAGCAGAAAGAAGAGGAATGCCTGTCCCTGGGAGGTCTGGCCAAGGTGATGCCCGTAAGTCTGTCGTGCAGTGCTGCTCTGGGGCTTGGATGTTCTTCCCGCACAGGGTGTCCTTAGCTGTGGGGCCAGGGTTGGGCCAGAGAGGCCCAACAAGGCTGGGGAGAGACAGGAGGGGACGGAGCGCGAGTCCTCTCACCTCTTGGGTATAGAGATGCTTTTCCCTTTTAATTTCTTGGTCAGAAGAGCCAGGAAGCCATTGCCCCTTATTTAGTAAGACCAGAAGGTAACAAAGCCTCTGGAAATAGTGGGAGGACTGGAAGGGCACATCTATGGTGGGAGGAGGGGCGAGGGGATGTGCAGTGACCTGAGCAATGGGACGCCAGAGCCAAAGCTTCCAGGCCCAGGCACTGGCAGGCCATCTGCGGCAGACTGGCAGTGTGGGCACAGGAGCTTGGCCGTCTACTCGCAAAGGGTCACCAAGCTGGCAGAAACCACCCTGGAGAGAACACTCCCAGAAATCCAGGTCCCCCTTTTCTTTTCCCTTCTAAACCCTAGAGAGTGCCTTTACTTCCTTCCCGAAGTTGGCTTCCACACTAAAGTGTTCCTGTTCTTGGGGAGCCAGCGGACTCTAGAGGCTAGAAGATGTGGGCTCTGCATGATGGTGTCGGCTGCCCAGGAGTGAGGACGGCCCTAGTGCAAGGCCCAGGATGGGGAGGCGGGAGCTGTGCCAAGGAGCCAGGGTGACTTCTTGCAAGGAATTGCATTTTTTTTTTTAAGATTTTATTTATTTATTTGACAGAGATCACAAGTAGGTAGAGAGGCAGGCAGAGAGAGAGGAGGAAGCAGGCTCCCCACTGAGCAGAGAGCCCGATGCGGGGCTCGATCCCAGGACCCTGAGATCATGACCTGAGCCGAAGGCAGAGACTTTAACCCACTGAGCCACCCAGGCGCCCCAAAGGAATTGCATTTTTAATTGCTTTTGAAAGTCTTTGCTGTGTGCACGTGTCACACACAGCAGTGATTTTCAAATATTTTAATCACCAGAGCCCTTTTATGAAATCGTAAAACCCCTGCTATGAATAAGCAAGGGTCGGGCAGCCCAGCACCTCCCGGTCTCCCCCCTCGACCCCCGGGGGGGAGCATGGTGCTTCCACCCAAGAAGACCCAAAAAACGGTCAGAGGCACCGGAGAGCAGAGCAAGTGCCCCAAAAGGGCGTCATTGAAGAGGTGGAACAGGACCCCACGTGACTGTTAGCACTTGCCCAGTGGGCCAGCAGCTCGGGAGCCCCTGGCAGGAGGGCCCCACGGGTCGGTATGGGAAGGTCCCCCTGGTTTGAAAGTGCAGGGGAATGAAGACCAGTGGAGAAGTACAGATGAGGTTGGGTGGGGCAGTAGGTAAGAAATGAGCTTGTAAGGTAGCAGGGAGCAAAGCCTGCAGCGCTGCCCTTGTGGCACCCATCCATGGCAGCGAAGAAAGGCCTTAAATGAATAGTTTGTATAAACTACAAACGTAAGTGCTTAAAGGAGCACAGGAATGAGAGGCGCCGTCACTGCTAGATTGCAAAGTGTACAAAGGCAGCTGCATCGGCCCCGAGTGTGTGTGAGGAGGAAATGCAGGCATGTTAGGACCAGGTGGGACCATGGGGACAGTGTGTGCAATTCGGGCCCCCAGAAGGCCGGGATGGTACCCAGCGGGGAGCTCAGGACCAGGAGAAGTCGCAGGACAGCCCAGGCTGTCAGTTCATCCTCCGAAGAGATCAGTAACTACTGGCAGCGGTGTGCAGACGAGACCAAGTATTTAGTGAAAGAAGGATGGAAAAGGCAGATGTCATGGAAGATGAGGAAACAGGATGCTTCAGCCCCTGTCCTGTCCTGTTTTCTCACAGATGAAGGCAGCGGGGCCCTGTGCATTCATTCTGCGGCCGCCTCCAGGACCCTCACCCGGATGCCAGGCAGGAGGGGCTGGGCCGGCACCAGCTGAATTATGTCCAATTTAAGATTCAGTCCAGTCTGTAAGAACGAGTCAGACCTCTTTTCTCAGCTGTGGCCATGAGACTGGCCTGGCCTGCCCAGCAGACACCGGAGATGCTATTTGATGGCCGACTCCCTCCCGCAGTTGTGGAGTGCAGCTGCACTGACCTGGGGCTGCAGGGAGCCCGCCACGCCGGCCCGGGCACCCCCTTGCAGCCTGTGTTGTGCACATTTCCATGTGCTGCAGACGAGTCTGTGTGTCTGTGCAGGCTCCCGTCCTGATAGAAGGACACGCCGTCGTCAAGGTAGCGTGCCCCACCCGGGACGGGGTCCCACAGCCCCCCCAGCCCCCGCCACCGCACGCAGCGTAGCTCCTCAAAGGAAGGCAGACATTCACCCCGCCTCCTGAGTAGCCTCTGGCGATCGAGTCCTAAACTCAACCCCACTGCCGAGTAGCAGAGGGACTTCAGCCAAGGCCGTGGGGGCCCTCAGTCTGCCGGTGGGATTGGGAGGGCAGCACCTGCCTTCCAGTGGCTCCCAGGACTGGCGAGGACAGCCGTGTCCCGAGCCTGCAGCAGCTCCCACAAGAGCTCTCTCCCTCCCCTTTCCTTTCTTTGTTTTTTGCTGGTCTGGCTTTGTGTTTTGTTTTTTCCTCGGTGGTAACAGGTACCCATTTCTGGGCCTGGAGGCATGCTCCCTCAGCCCTGATCTTCTTTCTATCTGACCCCACACACCCCTCTGGACTCAGCCCTCCGCACCCAGCCCTGAGGGTGGATTGGCAGTGTTGGAGCCCAAGCCCAACGCCCAGAGCAGGGAGATGAAGCCCCGCCCGTGAGCGCCCCGCCGTTTGGGCTGCCCGTCCCACTGCCCCCCAGATTCAGGCAGCTCTCCTGGCACACGGGAATTTCTAAGACGCATTTGACAGGTACCAAGAGGTTTAATACTTTGTGTTAGTCTGGCAGTTGGAGAAGGGCAATTATTACAATTAGAGAACTTGGCGTGGAAGGTGTCATATCTGTGACTGGGGAGGCTGCAGACAGGTGCTGAGAATGCCAAAACATTCTGTCCCCCAAAAATCAACTTCTTCCATTGCTGGTTTCTTACGTTTACTCTGTGCATAAAGTAGACCTTGAGCTGTGTGTTTATGACTACAGTTTTGCTCCCCAGGACTCTAATACATGCATTAAATCCGGAAAGCAGTTAACTTACCCTGCCAGAATCCTTTTGGATCCTGGGACACCCTGTCTCTCTCAGGTGGTTCTCAAACCAGCTTAGTCACTTCCTGAACCCCACCCCCCACCCCCTCATCTCCCGAGAGCTCCTCTCCACCAATTCGGGCCACTCAGTCCCTCTGGGCTCATATCATTGTTTTTTTTAGTAGACTTTATTGTTTTTAATCGTTTAAGATGGACAGAATGACTGAGAGCTAGCCCACAGAGCCCCAAGTACCAGCCCCTTCTCTCCCCACGGGCGACCACAGACCCTTTTGCTCTATTGTCTCTATACTTTGGCCTTTTCTGGAATGTCATGTAATTGGAAATATAAAGAATGTAGCCTTTTCAGATTGGCCTCTTTCGTGTAACAATGTCATGTTTAAGGCCGCTTCATGTCAGTTTATGGCTTGATAGTTCATTTTTCCTCCGACTTTATTGAGATACAATTGACAAAATCTTATATGTTTAAGGTGTACAACATGATAATGAAAATACATGTACTTCATGGAATGATCACCAGTTAACGCATCCATCACCTCACAGTTACTCTGTGTGTGTGTGTGTGTGTGTGATGGGAACACTTAAGATCTACTCTTAGCAAATTTCAAGTATACAACACAGTATCATTAACTGCAGTGACTGTGCTGAGCATTACATCGCCAGAAGTCATCTTGTAAGTGAAGGCTTGGACCCTTTGACCGGCATCTCCCCCTTTCTCCCACCCCCCAGCCTTTGGTAACTACCCCTCTCCTCTGTGTTTATGATAATACATTTCTTTTCATCTTGGAATAATGCTACATTGTATGGACGTACCACCGTTTGTTTACTCATTCACCTATGAAGTAGGCATCTTGGTGGTTGACTGTTTGGGGCAATTATGTATAAAGCTGCTATAAACCTTCTTCTGCACGTTTTTCTGTGGATGTAAGTTTTTACCTCATTCAGGTAATACCTACCCTTTGGTGCATGATTGCACCAGACACAAACATTTAAAGGAAGAAATGATATGATTTCTCTAGTCTCTTCAGAGGGAACACACCTGACTCTATGAGGCCAGCATTACCCTAATGTACCAAAATCAGACAAAGCTGTTGCAAGAAAAAAAACTATCTTTCATAACCATAAGTGCAGAAATGTTCAACAAAATATTAGAAAGTCAAATCAAAAAAAAAAAAAAAAAAGAAAGTCAAATCAAAAAAAGAAAAAAATCTAACAACATATAAGAAGAATTATAAGGGAGCCTGTCAGTGGGGACTTTGGTCAATGAAGCATGTGGCCCTTGATCTCAGGGTTGTATGTTCAAGTCCCACATTGACTGTAGAGATTACTCAAAATCTTGAGGGAAAAAAAAAAAGAGTTACACTCCATGACCAGGTAGGATTTATTTCAGGCATGCAAGACTGGTTCAAAATTAGGAAGTCAATGTAATCCATCATAACAACAACCTAAGAGGAAAAATCACATGATCATATCAATAGATGCAAAAGAGGCATATGACAAAAATAGATGCAGAAGAGGCATGTGACAAAATCCAACACCTTTCCTCATAAAATCTCAGCAAAGTAGGAATAAAGGGGACCTTTCCCAAGTTGACAGAGAATATCTACAAAAACCCTGTAGGTATGGGTCAAATATACTTAAGTGACCACCACCAACAAAATCTAGAGGTAACATTTATTAATGAGAAGCTACACATTTTCCCAAGGTCAGGAAAAGGCAAGGGTGTCCCCTCGCACCACTCCTGTTGGACATTGTATTGAAAGAGAAAAAAACGACCAACGTAGAATTTTGTATCCAGTGAAAGTATCCTTCAAAAATGGAGAAATACTTTCTTAGGCAAAAGCTGAAAGCATCCAGGGCCCCTGGCTGGCTCGGACACTTGATCTCAGGGCCATGAGTTTGAGCCCCACATTGGGCATAGAGATTACTTAAAATTTTAGGGGCGACTGGGTGACTCAGTTGTTGGGCGTTTGCCTTCAGCTCAAGTCATGATCCCAGGGTCCTGGGATCGAGCTTCGCATCCAGCTCCATGCATGGCAGGAAGCCTGCTTTTCCCGCTACCATTCCCTCTGTGTTCCCTCTCTCGCTGTCTCTCTCTCTCTGTCAAATAAATACATAAAATCTTTAAAAAAAAGGGGGGGGGGCACCTGAGTGGCTCAGTCAGTTAAGTATCTATCTGCCTTTGTCTCAGGTCATGATTGCAGGGTCCTGGGATTGATCCCCACATCAGGCTCCCTGCTCAGTGGTGTGTCTGCTTTTCCCTCTTCTGCCCCTCCCCTTGCTCATGCTGTCTCTCTCTCTCAAATGAATAAATAAAAAATTTTATAATAATAATAAATTAGGGCGCCTGGGTGACTCAGTGGGTTAAAGCCTCTACCTTCGGCTCAGGTCATGATCTCAGGGTCCTGGGATCGAGCCCCACATGGGGCTCTCTGCTCAGCGGGGAGCCTGCTTCCCCCTCACTCTCTCCCTGCCTCTCTATTTGTGATCTCTCTCTGTCAAATAAATAAAATCTTTAAAAAAAATAATAATAATAAAGGGTTTTTTTTTTTTTTAAGCTGAAAAAAAGGGGCACCTGGGTGGCTCAGTGAGTTAAAGCCTCTACCTTGGACTCAGGTCATGATCTCGGGGTCCTGGGATCGAGCCCTGAATCGAGCTCTCTGCTTGGCAGGGAGCCTGCTTCCCCCTTCTCTCTGCCTGCCTCTCTTCCTACTTGTGATCTCTCTCTCTCTCTCTCTCTCTGTCAAATAAATAAATAAAATCTTAAAAAAAAAAAAAAAAGCTGAAAAAATTTTGTTGCTGGTAGAGCTGCTTTGCCAGAAACTTTAAAAGTTCTTCAGAGAAAAGGAAAATTATATAGGTCAGAATTTCAAATGTACATAATGCTTTTTTTTTTTTTTTTTTTTTTTAAGAGAGAGCCGGGGGAGAGAATCTTAAACAGGCTCCATGCCCAGCACAGAGCCTAACACAGGGCTTGATCTCACAGCCCTGAGATCGTGACCTGAGCTGAAATAGACACTTAACTGACTGCACCACACAGTTGCCCACCTTTCTAAATATTCCACTCCCTCTCACTCCTTGCTTGCATGGTTTCAGACAAGAAATCTGAGGTGATTTTCACCCTTATTTCTCTCTAGGTGAGCTGGGGTTTTTTGTTTTTGTTTCTCTTTCCTTCTGGCTTCTTTCAAAAGTGTCCCTTTGTGTTTGGCTTCCTGCAGTTTGAATATCACATGCCTAGATGGAGCATTTTTTCTATTTACCCTGCTGAGTGTTGTCTAAGATTCCTGAATTTGTGATTTGGTTTCTGTCATTAATTTTGGAATATTCTCCATTTTTTGTTGTTGTTGTTATTTTGAGGGGTTTTTTTTGTGTTTTGTTTTTGTTGTTTTCCATGATAGAGACACACCGAGGCACTCACACTACCTTCTGGAAAGCCAGGGCCCCACTCCATTTTTCTCAGCACTTATTTTTTTTAAGATTTTATTTTATTCTATTTTAAATATTTTATTTATTTATTTGACAGACACAGCGAACAGCGAGAGAGGGAACACAAGCAGGGGGAGTGGAAGAGGGAGAAGCAGGCTCCCCACTGAGCAGGGAGCCTGATGCAGGGCTTGATCCCAAGACCCTGGGATCATGACCTGAGCCGAAGACAGACACTTAAGGGCTGAGCCACCCAGGCGCCCCTTAAGTTTTTGTTTTTAAGTATTCTTTACACACAGTGTGGGGCTCAAATTCACAACCCCCCAGATCAAGAGTCACATGCTCCACCAACTGAGCCAGCGAGGCGCCCCTCCCAGCCCTTACTTTATTGCAAAAATGAGTTTACAAATACCAGTTTGTAAACAGCTTCTCTCACTTATGGAGAACTTCTTTCTGTGCTGAGGACAAGTGCTCACCGTCACTTAGCAGCTAGTGGTACCTGGCTAGATGGCTGTGCTGAGCTCTGGCGGAGGAGACTCTCGGGCTCCCACCTGCGGCCTCTGTGGACTATCTGTCCTTTCCCGTATCCTGTTGCTGTGATGCATCCATACTGTGGACTCGTGCAGAGAAGGGGCCCAGGATACCCAATGGGTTTTGGAGCACGGGGCCCTATTCTGTTCAGCCACGCACTCCTGGATACCATTGGTGGACGCTTTCCAGAACAAGGCAAATTGTGAGCACACCACCATGCCACCAGAGCTCGGGGACATATCTGGGGCTCACACTGGTTCAGCCACAAAGCCCAGAGTGCCTGGTACATGGATGCACTGATGCGGCACCCTGAGCCTGGTGCCCACCCCCACACCGCAGCCTGTGAAGGGATGCTGCTTATCCAGCCTCCATCCCCAAGAGCAACAGAGTGCTCATCGGGCCCAGAGCGGCTGCTGGGGGTGCCTCGGCCTCAGAGCCACCCAGCCGTCACCACTGATCCCACACGACGTGGGCAGTGAGTGCCAGCCATTATCCCTTTAAATGTTTTTTCTGCTCCTATCTTCTTCCAGAATTCCCATTGTGTATATGTGACGTCTTTTATAATTGTCCTGCAGCTCTTGGACATTCTGTTACTTCTTTTTTTTTTACTTTTTTTCTCTCTGCATTTTCATTTGGAACTTTTCTAGTGACATATCTTCAAGTTCATGGATTCTTTTCTCAGCTGTACCTGGCCCACCTATGTGCCCACCAAAGCCATTCTCCATTTCTGTTAATTTTTTTTTTTTTATGTCTGGCATTTCTTTTTGATGCTTTCTTAGAGTTTCCATCTCTCTGCTTACATTACTCATCTATTCTTGCACATTGCCCACTTTTTCCATTAGAGCCCTTAGCATATTAACCATAGTTGTGTTAAATTCCCCATACAAGGGGGCACGCTGCTAGCTCAGTAGGGAGAGGAGGTGACTCTTAATTTTGGGGTTGTGAATTCAAGTCCCATGTTGGGTGTAGAGATTACTCATAAAATAAATCTTGGGGTGCCTGGGTGGCTCAATTAAGCAACTGCCTTCGGCTCAGTTCATGATCCCAGGGTCCTGTAATTGAGCCCCACGCCGGGCTCCTGTTGCTCAGCGGGGAGCTTCCTTCTCCCTCTCCCTCTGCTGCTCTCCCTGCTTACATGCTCTTGCTCTCTCTCTCTCTGTGCCAAGTAAATGAATAAAATCTTCTAAGAAAATAATAAAATCTTTAAATTCCTGCCCAATAATGCCAACATCTCTGCCATAGCTGAGCCTGGTTCTGAGGCTTGCCTTGACGCTTCAGACAGTGTCTTTTCTTTAGAATGCTTGTAATTTTTTGGTAAATGTCAGATAGATGTTGAGTAATAAAACTGCGATAGACAGCACTTTATTTTGTTTAAAGATTTTATTTATTTATTTGACAGAGAGGCAGGCAGAGAGAGAGAGGAAGAAGCAGGCTCCCTGCCGAGCAGAGGCTCCCTGCCGAGCAGAGTGCCTGACGCGGGGCTCAATCCCAGGACCCTGAGATCATGACCCAAGCCGAAGGCAGAGGCTTTAACCCACTGAGCCACCCAGATGCCCCAATAGACAGCACTTTAATGAGAGGTTTATATGTTTTTCTGGCTAGGAGTTAGGCTCAGAAGCTGAGGTTTCCTCTTGTGTCCTTGTTTATGTTTCCTCTGTTGTCCTTGGGTGTCTCTAGAGACTCCTTCTTTAGTGGAGTCAGCCTTGCTCACTTGGGCAACACATGTGTTAAGATGGAATGACACAGGGGCACCTGGGTGGCTCAGTCAGTTAAGCATCCAACTCTTAATTTCAGCTCAGGTCATGATCTCAGGGGCTTGAGGTCGAGCCCCTCATTGGGCTCTGCACTCAGTGGGGAATCTGCTCAAAATTCTCTCCCTGTGCCTCTGTCCCCTCCCCATGTTCTCATTCTCTCTCTCTCTCAAAATAAATAAATAAAATCTTTAAAAAAAAAGATTGGAATGACACAGAGATTAGCATGACCCTTGTGCAGGGATGACACACAGATTCATGAAGAATCAGCCTTACAGCTCTTACAGCTGCAATTCTCAAGAAACAGAGGCCCTGCTGTTGGGGCAGGAAGGCACGGAGGGAGGGGAATTGTCCCAGGATCAGATGATTAGGTCTGTCTTCTGGTGGGCTTGTGGCCTGGCCTGTGGTTCTCATAAGTGCTGCTTCTCGGGGCTTTTTTGCCTCCTTGGGTAAGACAAAGGCTACAGGGGGCTAGAGTCACTATGTTGGATGAGGCTCTGGGGAAGCTGTTTCTGTTGCTGACTGGCCTTTCTGTGTGTGTGTGTGTGTGTGTGTGTGTGTGTGTGTGTAGAATAAACCATCTGGTGTATTTCAAATGATCACATGTCCCCTCTCCCTTCCATCAAACACAAAGGAATTTTGTGCCAGTCTTCACTGTGATGACCTGCGGGGGCTCCTTGGAGGTAAAACACGTAAGAGTGTGCCCCCTCCCCCCTTAGACTGGTTCACTGAGGGTGAATTTCTAATTCTCAAGCTCGTCCGCGCCCAGCCTCTGGCATTTCATGAACCTTACCATTTAAGGGTCATGTAGATGTTCCTACAAGTTCCTTGCTCCGCCAGCTCCTGCTACTGGTGAGTTGGGATACTCTGTCTTTGCCTGAGTCTACAGTTTGAGGGATGGAGTATTGCCTCCTGACCTCAATTCTCTGCTGGGTCTAAGAAGAGGTCCTTGATTTTCAGTTTTTTGCAGCTTTTTTCTTATTTTTAAGGGAAGGAGCGATTCCAAGTTCCCTGTGTGTTAAAGCTAAACCTGAAGGTCTTTCCTATCTTTGTGCTTGCTCCCCAATGCCTTTCTAGCAAGTGCGTCTACAAGGGTGTTTACTCAGCAGGTGGGGTTGGAGAAAACTATTAAGAAATAGCTCTGCATCTGATTTACCACAGACCAATGTGGACAATGGGGTGGGAACCCCAGGAGCTGGTGCACATCTGCTGTGGGTGACCAGTAATGAAATGTATTTTCCAAAATATAAAAAAGTCCAAAAAATACAAAAACCCAGCCTCATTCCCAACCATTAATCAATCAAAGAATATTATCTGCTTACATGAAGAAAAACATCCAGTGCCATTAGAAAGAAGAAAGATGCAAATTAAAGATGAAGTGTGGAACACCTGGGTGGTTCTGTCAGTTGGATGTCGTCTGCCTTTGGCTCAGGTCATGGTCCCAGGGTCCCGGTATTAAGCCTCGCTCAGACTGGCTCTCTACTCAGTGGGGAGTCTGCTTCTCCCTCTCCCTCTGCCCCTCCCCACCCCCCTACTCCTGCTGTCTCTCTCTCAAATAAATAAAAATCTCTTTTTTTAAGATTTTATTTATTTATTTGAGAGAGAGAGAAAGAGCGAAAACAAGCAGGGGGCAGGGGCAGAGGTAGAGGAAGAAGCAGGGAATCCTATGTGGGGCTTGATCCCAGGACCCTGGGATCATATCCTGAGCCAAAGGCACACGCTTAACCAACTGAGCCTCCCAGGTGTCTGAAATAAAAATCTTTTTTTTTTTTTTAAGATTTTATTTATTTATTGGACAGAGGGAGAAACAGGGAGAGAGGGAACACAAGCAGGGGGGTGGGGTATGAGAGGGAGAAGCAGGCTTCCCGCTGAGCAGGGATCCTGATGTGGGGCTCAATCCCAGGAACCTGAAAACATGACCTGAGCCAAAGGCAGATGCCTAACAACTGAGCCACCCAGGCACCCCTAAAAATCTTTAAAAAAAGATGGAGTGCCGGTTTGTGCATACCTGATAGGCTTTCTGAGTTTTTTGTTTTGTTTGTTTGTGCATCTGTTTTTAGTAAAAGCAAAATTATAAAAGCCAAATGCTGTGAAGTTGTAAGGAAACATGTGTCCTTTGGCATTGCTAATAGTGCTGTAAGTGAATACACTGAAATCTGGCAAATGTGATGAGCCAGTCAGATGTGTTTTGACTCAGTAATCCCATTACTGGGATTTGAGGAGGGGAATTTTTTTCCCTAGACTATAATCCAAGAGAGAACAGCCACATAGACAAAAGTGTTTGTACCAGCACTATTTGAAATCCCAAAAAGAAGACAAATAGCCTCCATGCCCTTCTTTAGGGAATGGTCTAGCAAACTTGCAAGTCAATACAGCAATTACCAGAGTCTTCCTGTCACTATCTCCACCCTCATGCTTTGATCTTCCAGCATATAAATCCCAACCCACTTGTGAATCAGTTTTCGGTCTGCTCCTCTGAAATGACATTGCCCCTTCTCTTGTCCACTTGCCAGGAAGTTCCTGGAAAAGCACACTGTGTGTCTTGCTCATTTTGGTATGCCTGCCACCTACTGTAGGCTCTGGTACAAAGAAAGGCTCTAACAAGGCTAATATGCAAAACGTGGGTCACGGACCCACTGTATCACCATCACTGGGAGCCTGTTAGAAATGCAGAATTTCTGGTTTATTTATTTTTTAAGATTTTATTTATGTATTAGAGACAGAAACAGTGAGAAAGCACAAGCAGGGGGAGTGGGAGAGGGAGAAGCAAGCTTCCAGTGGAGCAGGGAGCCCCAATGCAGGGCTCAATCCCAGGACCCCGAGATCATGACCTGAACCAAAGGCAGATGCTTAATGGACCAGGTGCCCCCGAATCTCTGGTTTAAGAGAGTAAATTTTGTGTTACCTATATATGCTACCACAAGTAAAAATTAGAATACAGAATCTCAGGACCCACCTCAGACATGCTGCATTTTAGCAAAACACATTTGAACAAATGCCCAGGTGATCTGTTTAAACTTTGAGAAACCCTGTATGTTGGATGGATAGTTACTCTTAAAATATAAATTCCCATCATTAGTTGCTATTTCTAATCATAACATATACTTTATTTTTCTCCTTCACTGTGGGAGGCTGCTCTTCATCGTCTCTTGGACTCCTTCCTCTGCACGAAGAATGGAGAAATCACAGTGGCAGCTGGCAGGCTCCAAGGACAGCACGATGCCATGGCAACGTCTTCCATCAGTAACTTAATTTCATCTCCTCTTTTACATCTTGCTCTCCTCAGCCCTGAAGCTGGGAATTTTTTAATTTGGAAAGAACCAAAGATGGCTTGTGGTTGCCATGCCAACAGCGACTGCACCCTTCCTAATGGGCTTGGATCTCATAAAGGAAACTTATCAGCAAATCAGAGAATTTTTAGCCCCAAGGAGCTGCGGAGAGACTTGCATCCCCTCACTTGGCTGCGGAGGGCCCTCGGGCTGGAAGGTGCGGCTCTCTGTCTGCTGCATAGCAACCTGCCAGCCTGCTTTGAAGTTACCTCAGATAAGCTGCTCGGCCTGGCCAACCCAAGGGATTTAGGCAGGATTTGGGGACAGAAGGCATGCTAGAAGACCCTTTAGGAAAATTGCTTTAAATACCTTTCTTTTCAAAAAAAAAAAAAAAAAGTACCTTTCTTTTCTTTTAACTGAGCTTTATGCCCAATGTGGGGCTTGAATTCATGACTCTGAGGTCAAGCATTGCATACTTTACTGACTGAGCCAGCCAAGCACCCTGCTTTTGGTGTCTTGCTATCCCCAAAACCCAGCGTATTTGCTTACCTAGGGCTGGCAAAGTAACATAGGCCAGGTGGCCTCAACAACAGAGATTACTATCTCATGGTTCTAGAGGCTGCAAGTTCAAGATCAAAGTGTCGGCAGCTTTGGTTTCTCCTGAGGCCTCTCTTCTGAGTGTGTCAATGGACAGTCACCTTCTCCCTGTATCCTCACGTGGTGGGTCATCCCTGTGTCTGTGAACTGATTTCCTCTTACAAGGACACCAATCAGATTGGATCAAGGCCCATTCTAACAACTTCATTTTGACTTAATCACCTATTTGAAGGCTATCTCCAGATACAGTCATATTCAGAGGGACACAACTTAGTGTATAACAACCGTGTAGACCGGATCCTTGGGGGAGGCGGGCAATACCCTAGCCCATAACCATCTCTCTGTGTGAAAGCCTGTGCAGCTCCAGCTCTAGCACGTGACCGCAAACGCACCATCCTGTCCACACACAGGGCTGGAGAGCCTCCCATGGGCACTTAGACAACTTCAGTGTCCTGGATCCCATATTGCAACCCACCTTTGACGAGTGTAGCCCTATCCATTCACCCACATTGGGCTCGAGTCCGTAATCACCAGGCAGTCTTTCTGGCAGCAGGTGTACAACACTGCTGAGCACCAAGGCACTGAATGTGCTCCACGTTCTCATGGACTCTGCCGTCCTTCTCCTCCATGGTGCACTTCTGGTGCACTGGGCTTCCAGCGCGCTGGGCAGCCCAGAAGAAAGAGCTGGGTGTCTTGGAGCTCATTTACGCTTCAGTCATCCTGCGGGAGTGGCTCATTTAGCAAATTATGTTGCAAGGACTGCAGATACAGCTGAGGACAAACCCAGACCTTGCCCTCAGGTGGCTCACATCCTGGTGAGAGGAGACGGGCAATAAACAGAAGAAAACACAGGCCAGTTGTGGTGGTGGTGGTGGTGGTGGGAGGGGTTGTTGAGGAGGAAAATCAAAGCTGAGTGAGGAGGGAGACGGAGCGGTGGGCAGGAGCCCCTGGTCCACAGAGCCTGGAGGAGACTGCTTCTCTGGTGAGGTTACATTCGAGCAGAATCCTGAAGAAAGTGGGGCCTTCCAGGAGGAGGGACAGCAATCACAGAGTCCCCAAGAAGGGGCAGCAAGGAGGTGGTGTGTCTGAAGAGTAGCAAGCAAGGGGAGTTTGCAGGGAAGAATTAACCTCACCCCAAAGAGTGGCATTTGCCTTCTGCTTTTGAGAGGTGGTTACTAAGATCTACTAGGAGTGCCTGTTTGCCTGGGTGGGGAGGGCTTCTAATAGCCTAACAATGCGATTTCAAGTAGGGACATGGCACAGATGATATTCAGTCTGGAGCTGAGCACACAAGAAAGACCAATGTTGTGATGAGGGGGCTGCAGACTGAGATCACTAGGAGGACACGCAATTAATCCCAGCTGTGCAATGAACGCCAATAAAAGCTCTGAGCACCAGGCCCTGAGGAACCTCCCTGTTGGCAGCACCGTGCGGGCCATCCCTCACGGATACAGAGAGGAGGCTTGCGTGCAGCTGCAAGGATAGAAGGCAGCTCACTGCACAAGTTTGGCACTCTCCTGAACGAGCCTCTGGATGCTTTGCCTGCGGCTGGTTTTCATCGGTTTCCTTCCTGTGCTGTAAACCGTAACCGTGAGTAAAGAGCTCTCTGTGAGTCCCTCCAGGAAACTGTCAACCTTAACTAAGGATCCACCTGGGGACTCCCAAACCTGCCGTTGATGTCAGAAGTGGAGGTAGTCCTGTGAGCACTGGTCCCTCCAAATGTCGTAGTTGGCCAAATGCAGGGATTAAAGTAGGATATCAGGAGGGACAGGAAGGTGCCAGGTCTTGGGGGTGGGGGGGAGGATGCATTGGAAGGACTCTGTTTTTTAGTCTGAGCACATTGGGAAGCTCCTGGAGGCTTTTGAGAAGGGACAGGTCTGGCTTTTGTTCTCAAAGAGTCAGTGTGTGGAGAGTAAGGAGACAAAGCTTGCTGCTCGCCTGTGGCAGTCCTCAACATGAGAGACGAGAGTGGTCTTGGTGCTGGGCACTGGTGGCAGGAGAGGGACCTGCTGAGGGCCCACTGTGGGGCATGATGGGGAGAGCCGAGGTGAGGGGCTTAGAGGTTTTGGCTGTCCTGGAAGTTGGGCTGTGCCTTTTACTGAGGTGGTGAGAGCTGTGGCTTGATTGAGGGCGACCTGGCTTTGGGGTGTCCCCTAGAGCTCCAAGGGTGGTTCAGAGTAGGCAGACGGACTCGGAAGCCTGGGATTTGGGGGCTAGGGTCTGTGCTGAGGCACTCCCTGGGAGACAGGTGGTCTGAAGTGCTGCTTGATCACCACGGAGAGGTGGCTGAGCCCGGACGTGATTTCTGACAATAAACAGGTGGTGTGGTTATGGAGGAAGCCCCAGAGTGGGAGGAGCCCAGTCTAGCTGCTCCTGAGCAATCTTGCTCTTGAAGAATTAGAAGTGTGGTGATGGATAAAGTGGATATGGAGATGATACCATGTCTCCCATCCTGATGGGACAGCCCAATAAAGTGAGGACTGAGGATGCAGGAGAAAGAGGGGGCTGTGACTGAAGCAGACTGGCCAGCATGCAGTGAGGATGGACCCCATGCACAGGTGACATGCAGGTCTGAGAGGAGAGAGCAATGTGTGCATGGCGGTAGGGGTGGGCCGGTGGAAGGTTTAGTGTGGAAGCATCAAGGAACGCTCTCCTGCTGATGCTGACATCTTCAGTAAAGTAGGACACAGAGCTAGCACAGGCAGAGGGCAGGGGCTGGTGTAGGATCGTCTTCCAGGAAGGCAGGACTCTGAATGGCCACAACAGGCAGGGCAAGGGTAGGGTTGCCAGGAAGACTTCTGCCCTAAAAACTGGTCTCCCCAAGGGAAAGCATCTCTCCAGCTGTATCAGAGAGAGTCACATTTATGCAAGACCGGGGTTCGCCGGGCAAGTCTGTGATGTGAGAAAGGTGCTTAAGGGAGGTGAACAAAGGGAGGAGAAGAGCCACCAGGTAGGTAGGTGGCAAAGACAGGGAGTTGTGTGGCTCCCAGAGCGGGTGAAGGCAGCCATGGTCCTGCTAACAGGAGGGGGCCGGGGAGCCCAGTGTGGTGGCCCAGAATGGGCTGTCTGAAATGGAGCTTCTGGAGGGTGGTGACAATGGGGACCAGGCAGCAGGTGGCAGACCACAGGCCATGGTTGATAGCTGCCTCGTGAAATCACATGGAGAGTCATGTGCAGGCTGTCATCAATAAAAATAAAACTGAAAAGGACAGACTGTGTTAGGGCATTACACAAGACAAGACTATGTCTTAAGTCGTGAAGCTTTTCTCACATGTATGTGTACTAGATCATAATGTAAAATGGGTTTTTTAAGCTTAAAATTTGCCATTTTAACTGTTAAGTGTGTAATTCAGTGGCATTAAGTACATTTACATTGTTGTGCAACCATCTGCACTATCTCCCAAATTTCTCATCACCCCAAATACTTTCTACCGATAAAATGTATTCTTTACTGTGGTCATAGTTTAAAAGATTTAAAAGGCATTGCTTACAATTAATTTCTGACAACTTAAAACTTATTAGTGGCATTGCTAATAATCAAATACTTCATCATAAACTAAATGACCACTAAATTGTTCAGTGGTCAGGAAGGGGGTCCATCTTGGGGGTCATGCAGAGGGGCAAGATCCTTGCAGGAGAGGGGACAGTGAGCTGACAGGCCAGGGTGCTGGAGAGATCCTCCATGATTTACATACAACAATCCCTTAGATTTTAAGGGAAAGATGTATTTCTAAGAATGAAGCTAGGAACCACAATGCAAAGCACAATAGGAAATCTGTTGCTAAAATTTTCCAAGAATGAAGGAATACAAAGAAACGGAGCAGAAATCATCCACATGCCTAATGAGCACATAGGTATTTGGGTATGTTTTTTTGTTAATATTTTATTTGTTACACACAGAGTACACAAGTAGGCAGAGAGAGGGGGAGAAAGCAAGCTCCCCGCCGAGCGATCCCAGGACCCTGAGACCATGACCTGAGCCGAAGGCAGAGGCTTGAACCCACTGAGCCACCCAGGCACCCCTGAAAAATGCATCTTAAAAAACAATCACGAGTTGCCACTTTGCGGCCAGGTTTGTAAAAGAGGGGGAGCTGGAGACATTGCTAGGAGAATGGCTGAGTTCTGACAAATGGACAGCATCCAGAGGCCTTCTAAGTACAGTAATAAATCAGATGCACAACCAAAGACGCTGAGAGATTGTTACAGATACACTGCATTGCAAAAAAGAAACAAGATCTAAAGGAGGCTAACATATATAAAAACGTTATATACATTGTGACCCCAACGCTGTGGTTTTTAAAAAATTATTATGTAACTTAACCTATGGAAAAAAAAAAAAGAAACAACCTATGGTGGGAAAGTGTGGGGCCAACAAAATAATGACATGAGAGTCATAGGGGGATGGGGTGTGGACATAAAGATAGGACGGGCTGCCTGGGGGGCCGGGAGGGCCACCCGGAGGATGGAGCTTCCTGTCGTGTCCGGTCTGAGGGTTCTGGAGCAGAGAGCCAGATGCAGATGCAGAGGTTCTCAGGTAGAGTGGCTTGGAGAGTTCGGGGAGGATGGAGTGGGCGAGCGCGGAGGACCTCGTATTCTGGAGACCGAGTCTGCGAGTGGTTCGGCCAGGGAAGCCTGAGTCTCGCGCACGGCCGGTCCGTGCGCCCCGCTTCGGCCTCGGAAGCTGTGGCCCTGACGTCCATCGGTCGATCCAGGCGTGCAGAGAGAGCTAGTGACCCGCGGGCTCCCCACCGCGGGGGAAGCCTGCGGGCCAAGACTGTGGGCCGAACACCCAAATCCAGGACAGCCCACGCTTGCGCACTGCGATCCCCTTTGAGTCCGCCCCAGGGCCCGCCCCTCCTGGCGGGGGCCCCGCCCCCAGGCCCTTCAACCCTCATAGGCTGGCTCCGAGGCCGCGCTCGGCAAGTCGGCCAATGGGAGCGCGGCGCGCCCCGCGGCACGTGCGCCCCCGCCCAGCCGGGCCGAGGACGAGCCGGTCCAGCTCCGGGGCGCAGAGCGCGCGGGGAGGGAACGCGCGGCCGGGGCGGGGCACGGGGCGGAGCGCGGGCGGGGCGGCGCGCTGATTGGCCGACGCCGCGTTCCGAGGCCGTTAACGGCGGCGCGGCCGGGCCGCGGCTCCAAAACAAAGGGCAGGCGGCCCGCGGGGCGGCGGCGGGAGGATGCCTCGCGCCCTGCGGAGGCGCCAACGGCCGCAGCGCGTCCCGGGCCGCGCCGGCGCCGCCTGAGAGCCGAGCCCGCGCTGACCGGGGCCCGGGCCGGATGGGCGCTGCGGGCCGGGGCGCGGACCGCCGAGCGGCCGTGAGTACGGGCGGGCCTGGACACTGTTGCGCGGGCGGCTACTTTGTGGCGACCCGAGGCTCCTGCGGCTGCGGGCGGAGCCCGAGGCACCTGTTGGGCGTCCGGGCCGGCGGGCGGGGCGCGAGCGGGCCGCACCTGTGGATGTTTTTGTTCGGATTGGATTTTTTATTGTTGTTTGGCTCACTCCGTGTTGGAGCAGACCACAAAGCTTTATCTTTGATTTTGCCCCCCTTTATTCTCTCCCTTCCCTGCCTCCTCCCCACTTCAGCCACGAAAAAATTTAGAGAGAGAATGACTAGATGCCTGATAATAGGCTTTTTCCTCTTTAAAAAATTTTTTTTTTGCGACCGGGGAGTGAAATGAGGACAAAAGAAGGTTCCTAGGAATGTTTATTAGAAGAGGGGCATGTTTTCAAGTTGCCCACATAAAGATCGTGACTAAAATGAATTGTCCTCCGTATCAGTTCCCCGCTTGTAGCACTAGGCTTTTTTTTTTTTTTTTTTTTTTTGCATTTTTTTTAAAGCACAGCTTGCAAGGGCCATAGCTTGGGAAACCCGCTAAGTAAGGTTCCCCTCCCCCAGGCCTGTCTGTGATTGACCTCTTTGATGTCCAGATAATGTGCTGAGTTCCAGGATGGGGGGCGGGGAGGCTATAATTTCATTTTGCAAAGGTAATGGCTTTGGAAGACCTCAGTTTCCCCACCCCCAAGCTTTTTTGTTCAGTTGCATTTCTTCTTCCTCTTTCTGGCCAGAACACACACTTTAACTTGTTGTTTCCTTTGCCAAGAATGTTATTCTTTCCACCCACCTCCCTCCCAAACTCCTACCGGAGCCTCAAGAGGAGGCTTACATCCTCTAGGGAACTCTTCCAGGTACCTCACCTGAGCAAGCAGGCCCTCTCTCACACCTGCGCACCCTCCAGCCTCTGCTCCCTTCTGGTAGATGTGTCCCTGCTCCGGGCCAGGAGCTGTGCCGGTTGCTGGAGTGATTGAGTTTCGTAATGGTGCACTGCTTTCCCCCCTACCCTCAGCCCTGGGCCCGTGAGTGACAGGTGAGTGACAGTCGTGGCACACTTGGGGAATGCTAATACTGAAGCTCTCCTGGACCCTTAGGCTCCCTCCCCTTGCATCTCGCAGAGTTAGTGTCTTCTTGCAGGAACCTCTCAGAGGTAGGACCAGTCCAAAATGATGTCCTACCACAGATCTACAGTAGCCTGGAGTCTGGCCTCTTGGGCACTTAAGAAAAAACATAACTGAATAATCTCGATTACCAATCTGAGCAATAGCCTTTGTTTTTTCTTTTCTTTTCTTTTTTAAAGATTTCATCTTTAAGTAATCTCTATAACTCAGTGTGGGGCTCCAACTCACATCCCTGAGATCAAGAGTCATGGGCTGCACTGACTAAGCCAGCCAGGCGCCCCCATAGCCTTTGCTTTTTAAACGAATTTCTTGTTTTGGAATACCTTTAGAATTCCGTGAAAGTTGCAAGGATAGTCCAGACAGTCGCGGTATGCCCCACGCCCAGTGTCCCCCCCATGACGGGTTATGACCCCCCCATGACGGCCATGGTGCCTTTGCCAACATGAGCAGCTGACACGGAGACATTGTGGTAGCCGAAGTCCAGACGTTAAATCTTACCATTTTGAAGCACTGGAATGTGCAAAGCTCTTTAGGTCGGAAACAGTGGTCCTATAAAATCTGTTCTTGATTCTCCTGCCTGTGGTCCCTAAGCTTCACAAGGGCCCAGTGTCCAGGGGCAGAGAGTGGAGAGGGCAAGAGGCTGCCACAAAGTTTGAATGTATTCATTTTTCCCCCTGGGAGACTGAGAAATGGAAAGGAGAATCCGAAGAGGCAGTATTCTTAGTTATTCGGTAGCATGTATACCCGCGTCAGCCTCAGAGAGCTCTTCTGACGTGCGGAGCCGGCAAAACCAATCCTCAGCCGCTGAGAATGCTGGAAATGGTGAGGTCAGGTGGCCAGTAAAATCTGCCTGGGTGGATTTAATGACAGGAAGGTATAAAATTGGCATTTCAAGAAGCTGCTTTTGCTAAAGTTGAATAACAGATCTGTTAGCCTGGGAGCCTCGACTCGAATAAGGAAGGGAGGAAGCCCCTATTGCTAACTAAGCCCATCTCGCCTGTTTATTGCCATCCCTTTTCATTTGTGAGGGCGCGGCGGACTGTGTAATGACACCTGTTCTCCACTTGCTGGGTCTTTGGTTTTCGCCTTCTCCATGGGTTCTGTTAGATCTAGGTGCCTGATGTAACTTCAGTAGCAACTTACCTACATTTGTAGAAAATATGAAAACTTTGAAAGGGAAAAAGAAGAAGCAATGGAAATCCTCTCAAACCATTTTCTCTGATACTCTTCCTTTGAGGTGCATTTGGTTTTACATCTGTAGAAAAACAGTTACGTCTGCTAATCAGCAAAACCTCTAGGGAGTGGAAATGTTGACATGAGATTTCGGGGGAGGTTGGAGAAGGTTCTGAACAACCAAGACGTGGGGCGCTAAGGGGTTCTGGGGAGGACAGCAGAAGTTGGATTCAGGAAAGAAGTCCCCGTTCCTCCGGTGGCAGAAACCCCCTGAAAAGCTGTCTGCTGGTGAGAGTGAAATCGAAATCCTGGAGCCAACACACTGTCGTCCACACCCGGGGAAGGGCCCCTTAATATGGCTCCTGCAGAGCCTCAGGACCAGGACTCCTGGGGGGAGGGGGGACTTGTAAGGTGGGAGACGCACTCACCATCTCTCTGCCCCTCTGTCCTCCCATAACGATGACATGACCTCTTGCGCGATTGTCTGGACCGCCTTGTGAATCACAATTTACCCACATTTTACAGATAAGGCAATAGCTTGGCTTGAGGTCCCATGGCCACCAGACACGGGGCACAGTTAGAGCCAAGCACTCTCGCAGTTTTGTTCCCCCTCACCCCACAGCCTGTCTCTTGCCAAACCTCACCCCCTGGCTCCCTCGTGCTGTCACCTGGCTTCCCTGTGTCGGCGCTCTCACCCCTGAGCACTGGTCCCTTCAATTGCTCTTTGCATCTCTGGGTTTTCCTTCTCTTGACCCAACACCAGCCTTCAAATGTTTGATTATGTCCTGGTTAGCATGTGATTAAATAATTATAGGTCAAGATTCCCACCCTCTGTCCTTCCATCAGCCCTCTGGGTCCCACCCTTTGAAGTGAGAAGGGCAGCGGCATGTGAGTACCCAAGACCTTGGTCTTCCCCCGCCCTGTCGATAGCAAGCCAGCCAGTAACCTTTGCTAGGAAGTGTCCCTAGGCCCTGACTCTGGGGAACTTTGTTACTAGCGGGAGAAATACAAAAGAATGTATTACAGGTTGTTGGAAAAGATGGGCTCAGTGCAAACTCATTAATCAGTCTTGCAGGAGACAGATGGCGGAGGCAGGAGGGAGGAGGGGTGAGGACCAGGACCTGGAGGGCAGAGGTGCTGGGCCGTGGGGTGTTGAAGTTGCCCAGACACCCCTGCCCGGATTCCCGAGAGGCTATGGGGGCTTGATCTGGGGGCAGCCGGACAGGTGGTAGGACTGAGGAAATCTTCCCCCTCCCAGTGGGTCCGCTGGTCCCCAAGCCTGAAGTTCCTGAAATGTGTGCAGAAAAGTGTTTCATCCTGTAATTCCAGTAAGAAGGCAGACCGCGTGTGTGAAGGGAAGCTCGTTCTGCCAAAGTCAAACTGGCCTCCTGTTACTGCCCTTTGACGTGAATCCTTCCAGGCCTTTCCACACCCGTGCTCTCTGTGTGTGTTTGTGTGTGTGTGTGTGAGAGAGAGAGAGAGTTTAAATAGTTGGTACATAACTTCAGTATCAAAAATCTAAAGTTACTGGGACACCTGGGTGGCTCAGTTGGTTAAGCATCTCCTTCGGCTCAGGTCATGATCCCAGGGTCCTGGGATTGGGTCCCACATCGGGCTCCTTGATCAACAGGGAGCCTGCTTCTTCCTCTGCCTGTCACTCCCCCTGCTTGTGTACTCTCTCTAATAAATAAATAAAGTCTTAAAAAAAAAGAATTCTAAAGTGTCCAAAAAGCAAACGGTGAAAAGGAAGTCACCTTCCCCGTGCTCCCTAGCCCCCAGCTGAGGTCTGGGGCGAGTGCCCAGGAGCTCTGACAGGTGTCACCGGATGGCTGCATCCCAGCCAGCCCTGGCCAGTGGTGATAGCAACTTCTTAAAAATCTCTGCCCACCTGCTAGGTTGTAAGACCTACCAGACTGCCTTTAATTTGCATCGATGAGTGAAGTTCACACAGGTTCATGTGTCTGCAGGCACAGTGGTCCAGGCTGTAGACTCTGGCTTTGAATCCCCACCCCTTACTAGCTGTGCAAGCTTGGCAGGCTGGCAAAGCTCTCTGGGCCCCAGTTTCCCTATCTGCACAGTGGGACTCATAAGAACCCCCACCTCTGAGGGTTGCTGCCAGTTCGTCTGGTTCTCGTGGAGTCTGCCGCTTACAATGGCACCCGCCTGGGCTGGGGCGGGGGCTCTCTGAAGAGCCCCCATGTTCCCCTTTCCATGGAGGATGTGGATGTCCCTGCCCCAGCCACCCACCTGGGGTCCCACTTCTGCCATGAACTCGGGCTGAACGCTTTGTACGCCTGGTGCCTCCCTCCCTTCCCCCCAACCCTCCCCGGGGAAGGGGAGGGCTGGGACTGAGCCCATCGCCAGGTAGTGGCTGTGTGGGGAGGTGACGTGGAGAGTAGGGAGAATGGGTGTCCCGGGGTGTGGGACCCTCAGGAGCCTCCATGCCAGCTCGGAAATGTCAGAGCTGCCTGGCTGGGGCTTTATATCTCAATGTTTTTGTCTTTCGAAGTGTGGTAACAGCACCATATGGACACGGGCCTGATTCACGTTCTCTTAAAATAATTATGCGTGTTTCTTTTAGGAGAGACATTTCTGGAATCCAGAATATTGTTTTCGCTCCAAAAAATTACCCCACAGTAATATCTTCTTGGGGGATGGATGCTTGCTGCCCTCCAAACCCAGGGAAAACACAATGTCCTGTAGTAAACGTGATTCACGGGACCCATTAGCCTTTCCATGACTTCACAGTGGCTCCTAACTCGCCCGTAGCTCTGTGTTGTAAAGGCCCATTTTGTGCACTAGGTGCCTGAGAACTTGGCCATGATCTCGCCAGTGCCCCAGCGGATACCCAGTTCAGAAGCCTCGTGGAAACACAACCTGGCCTGCTTCTCCGTGACCAGGGATCCGGGCTTGGCCACCGCCCCGGCTGGACCCCCTTTGCCAGGTGGCAACAGAGGTGACACTCAGGACAGACGGTGGAATGTGTGTGCACGAGGCCCACTCCTGCCTTGGAAGGGGTGGCCGTGAGTGCCGAGTGTGGACGAGGCTCAGTAAAGGTGACAGGAGCTGGCGAGGAGGGCGGTTCTGCAGAGATGAGCCTTCTGGACACTGGCCGCTCTCAGGCTGAGGTCTCCCAGGGGCCAGGGCTGTCCCTGGAGGCCTGTAGTGCCACTGAGCAATTTACGATAAACAGAAAAGCCTTGGCAGGTTGCCGCTTGGAAAAGTGCTGTCCCGTAACTGCTTGTGAGCTAAAAATGAGAGGCGTTACCCCCATTCTTATTATGAATAAAAGTGATAATCTCCCCACCCACCGTGGGGCTCGAACTCACAACTCAGAGATCAAGAGTCACGCACTCTGCCGACTGAGCCAGCCAGGCACCCTGAAATGCCTTGTTTCAAGGCTCGAGGGCAGTTTCCAGAGGTTCTCCATTCAGTCATGGGGAGCAGTGCTTCTACCACTAAAGGGACAGGACTCTCGAAGCCTGACCAGCCAGCTCGTGCATAGTCTGAGATTCCTGTCTCTCCGCCTCTTCACCACGTGCTTTTAGAATCTTCATTAGAGGGATTCTGAGGAAAGGAGGGACAGACCTGAAGGCTCCTTTCGATAAAGAGGAAAAACTCAGATGAAAGTATGAAAACAGACTCAACGTGAGTTCAGTAAGAAGTCAGGTCAGGAAGCGCTTGGCTGGCTCAGTTGGTCGAGCATGGAACTCTCAGTCTCCAGGCAGTAGGTTCAGGTGTGGAGCCTACTTAAAAAAAAAAAAAAAAGTTCTTTCCTTCCTTATGGGCCATCACTGAATTGGGGGGTGGGGGATGCATGAGTGGATTGACGGTGTCTGTGCAGCCTGCGTGGGACATGGGATGGGAGCTGGGCTGCTGCCGGTGGGATCCATCCAACTTGACCCTCATCCCCATGACCTCAAAGATGGGAGGGATGCCAGGGTTCCAATTCAGAGTGCCCAGTAGTTTGGGGCAACAAATAAAACCCAATAGAATGTATCAGGGCTAATGTGACGGCTTGAAAAGGTTAAGGTTTTGGGAATCACTGATGGGGACTATCTAATATAATCAGACTTCTTCAGAAACTCCCTTAATCCTTGGTTAAGAAGACTTTGAGTGGAGAAAGAAACAGAGCTTCGTTTTGGAGGACAGATGTGTAGGCACTGGTGTATGTCTCTTGTGTGGAAACTTCCTCCATGATATTCTTGCCGGCTGCTTTTCTCTGTTGGGAAATGGGACGGGTCATTAATTTTTGTTTCTGGTATAAAATAGGATCCACCTTTTTCTTTTCTTATGGATGGGTATCCATAACGTCCAGCACCATTTTTGGAAACCTCTCTCTCGCAGTGAGCCATAATACCTCTGTCACTGTATCTGGCGTCCACCTAGGCATAGGTCTGTTTCTAGGTTCTCTCTTTTGAGTCCCATCAGCCTGTTTTCCTGTCCCGTCCTAGCACTGCTCTGCCTCCATGACTGTGGAAAATGGCAGGACAGTTCTCTGTCAGACTCGGGTGGGGAATGTGTCTCCTTCAAACTCTTAGCATCCTCACTGTTTAATTTTTTAATTTAATTTAATTTTTTAATTTATTAACATAGAATGTATTGAGGCGCCTGGGTGGCTCAGTGGGTTAAAGCCTCTGCTTTCGGTTCAGGTCATGGTCTCAGGGTTCTGGGATCAAGCCCTGCATTGGGCTCTCTGCTCAGCGGGGAGCCCGCTTCTGCCCCTCTGCCTCCTTGTGATCTCACTCTGACAAATAAGTAAATAAAATATTTAAAACAAAACAAAACATAAGGTATTATTTGCCCCAGGGTACATGTCTGTGAATCGTCAGGCTTACACATTTCATAGCACTCACCATAGCACATACCCTCCCCAGTGTCCATAACCCAGCTACTCTATCCCTACCCCCTCAACCTCCCAGCCACCCTCTGTTTCGTGAGTTTAGGAGTCTCTTATGGTTTATCTCCTTCCCAGTCCCATCTGGTTTCATTTCCCTCTGCACCCACAACCCCCAGCCCTGCCTCTCAAAGTCTTCATATCAGAGAGATCATATGATGATCGTCTTTCTCTGATTGACTTATTTCACTTAGCATAATACCCTCTAGTTTCATGCACATCATTGCAAATGACAAGATTTTGTTTCTCTTGATGGCTGCATAGTATTCCATTGTATATGTATATACCACATCTTTTTTATCCATTCATCTGTTGATGGACATCTAGGTTCTTTCCATAGTTTGGCTATTGTGGACATAGCTGCTATAAACATTCGGGTGCATGTGCCCTTTCAGATCACTACATTTGTATCTCTAGGGTGAATACCCAGTAGTGTGATTGCTGGGTCATAGGGTAGCTCTATTTTCTACTTTTTGAGGAACCTCCATTTCCAGAGTGGCTATATCAGCTTGCATTCCCACCAATAGTGTAGGAGGGTTCCCCTTTCTCTGCATCCTGGCCAACATCTGTTGTTTCCTGACTTGCTACTTTTAGCCATCCTGACTGGTATGAGGTGGTATCTCACTGTGGTTTTGATTTGTATTTCTCTGATGCCAGGTGATGTTGAGCACTTTTTCATGTGTCTGTTGGCCATTTGGATGTCCTCTTTGCAGAAATGTCTGTTCATATCTTCTGCCCATTTCTTGATCGGATTATTTGTTCTTTGGGTATTGAGTTTGAGAAGTTCTTTATCTT
>CM053616.1:74311967-74341007 GCA_028646535.1 Procyon lotor | reverse complement strand
GGCCTTAACCCACTGAGCCACCCAGGCGCCTCTCCTCTGCCCATTTTTAATCAGGTTGTTTGTTTTTAAATTGTGTTAAGTCCCTTGTATGTTTTGGATATTAACCCCTTATCAGATGTATGATTTGTAAATATTTTCTCCAGTTTCATAAGTGGTCTTTTGTTGCTGGTTTCCTTTGCTGTGGAAAAGATTTTTAGTTTGATGTCATCCCATTCATTTCTTTTTTCTTGCCCTTGTCTGAGAAGACTGGTCTCAAAAACATACCATGAAGAATGATGTCAGAGAGCTTCCCGCCTATGGTTCCTTTGAGATTTTGACAGTTTGGGGTCTTACATTCATGTCTTTAATCCATTCTGGATTTTTTTTTTTTTTAGAATTTTTTTTTTAAGATTTTATTTATTTGACAGAGAGAAACACAGCGAGAGGGGGAACACAAGCAGAGGGAATGGTAGTGGGAGAAACAGGCCTCCTGCCAAGAGCAGGGAGCCTGATGCGGGGCTCGATCCCAGGACTCTGGGATCTGACCTGGGCCGAAGGCAGCCGCTTAACGACTGAGCCACCCAGGCACCCCTGGATTTATTTTTGTGTAGGATGTAAGACAGTGGTCCTATTTCATTCTTTTGCACCTAGCTGTCCAGTGCCCCCAAGACCATTTATTGAAGAGACTCATTGTATACTCTTGCTGCCATTGTCCTCGATTGGTCGTACATGTGTGAGTGTTATTCTGGGCTCTCTATTTATTCTGTTGATCTGTGTCTTTTCTTGCACCACACTGCCTTGAGTTCTGTCACTTTGTAGTATAGTCTGATTAGGGACCATGATACGTCCAACTTTGTTCCTCTTTCTCTGGATTGCTTTGGTTATTGGGGTCTTTTGTGGCTTTATACATATTTTAGGATCCTTTGTTTTTTTTAGGATCTTATTTATTTATTTGACAGAGATCACCAGTAGGCAGAGAGGCAGGCAGGCAGAGAGGGGGAAGCAGGCTCCCTGCTGAGCAGAGACCCCAATGCAGGGCTCGATCCCAGGACCCTGAGATCATGACCTGAGCCGAAGGCAGAGGCTTTAACCCCCTGAGCTACCCAGGCGCCCCAAGATCCTTTGTTCTATGAAAATGCCACTGGTATTTTGTTGGGGATTACACTGAATCTCTAGATTGCTTTGGCTAGTATGAGAATTTTAACAGTATTCTTCCATCCATGAGCACAGCACATCTTTCCATTTCTTTGTGTAGAAGTACATTTCTGAATTTCTAAGCATACAGATATTTTTCTTGTTGTGTCTTCTTAACCAATTTCTGACTTAGGTATATTGCAGTCGGAGAACATACTGTGTTTTAAGAAGTTGGTTGAGACTCGGTCGGCTGGCTTTTGTAAATGTTTGTGTGCTTTGAATGAATGTGGATTCTGCAGTTCTCGTTTTCTCCATGTCTTCTGGGTCCAGTTTGTTCATCACATCGTGCATATCCTCTCTGCCCATAATCATTTGTGCTTGTTCTGTCAGTCACTGAAAGGCCTAGTAAAATAGAAATATATTTATACTATATAGGCTTTGTTTTAAATATAATATAAATATGTAATAAGTATACTGTATTTACACACTATAGTCCATAATCCTATTCTTTTTTTTTTTTTAACTGAGCTTTATGCCCAGTGTAGGGCTTGAACTCATGACCCTGAGATGAAAAGTCACATGCTCAGTGACTGAGCCAGCCAGGCACCCCCAGTAATCCTACTCTGATTGAAGATTCATCTATTACTCCTTGCACTTACGTCGGTGTTTGATTTATGTATCTTGAGGCTATGTTATTAAGTGGTAAAATATACACTTTTTATTTATCTCCCTGCTATTTTTATCATTATGAAGTAACCCATTTTTCTATCTAGCAAAGTCTTCCCTTAAATGTTATTTAAGGGAAATGTTAATATATTAATATAGTTTCTCTTTTATTTGCATATTGTATCTTTTTCTATCCTTTTACCACCTTTTTTTTAAGTGGTCTCTACACCCAACACGGGCTTCACACCCATGACCCCAGCATCAAGTCACTGCTCTACCGACTGAGCCAGCCAGATGCCCAATCCTTTTACTACTTAGACTTCTTTTTTTTTTTTTTTTTAAGATTTTATTTATTTATTTGACAGAGAGAGAGAGATCACAAGTAGGCAGAGAGGCAGGCACAGGGAGAGGGGGACGAAGCAGGCTCCCTGCTGAGCAGAGAGCCCAATGGGGGGCTCGATCCCAGGACCCTGAGATCATGACCTGAGCCGAAGGCAGAGGCTTAACCCACTGAGCCACCCAGGTGCCCACTACTTCGACTTCTTTATTGTGAATCACATACATATAACATGGAAGACAAATATATTTATTGTTAGCAAATAATTATAAGCCGTATATTTATGTTGCCACCACCCAAGTTTCTAGCCTTATCTTTTAGCCAGTCTGTGCCCTTACTTTAAAGGCTGTCTCTTGTAAATTGCATCTGGATGAGTTGTTGAACTCACAACTCCAAGATCAAGAGATGCACGTTCCCCCAGCTGGGCCTGCCCTTTCTTGCGTCCTTTTAGACTGACATTTTATCATTCACTGATACGCCCCTTTGCAGGTTTGGAAGTCATACAGTTAGGTTTTGTTGTTCTAGAAATGTCATCAAAATCACAACATTTATCCTTACTTTCCCAGAATCCGAAGCTTAACTAATACTTCCAGCTACTTTTTTTATAATACAAAGACTCTAGAAATTTCTCATTAGAGCTTTCACCCTGAGTTATTGTGCTCATGTATTACAGTGATATCTTTTCTTTTTTATTTTTTTAGGGGAAAATGAGGGTTGGGGGGGAGCGGGGGGTAGAGAGAGAGAGGGAGGGAGGGAGGGAGGGAGGGAGGGTGGGAGAAAGAATGAATCTTAAGCAGGCTCCATGCCCAGCATGGAGCGTGAGGCAGGGCTCAATCTTACCACCCTGAGATCATGACCTGAGCAGAAATCAAGATCCGATACTTAACCGACTGAGGCGCGCAGGCGCCCACAGTCCTATCTCCTCAAAGCTCTAGATACTGCTGTTCTGTTTACCGTGGACTGACCGTCTTCTTCATTCCCCATTCCTTTCTTTACACCCCAACAATTAGTGTTGTTTTTCTTCTGACTGAAGCACATCCTTGCGCTTCCTTTGGCGACATTTTGCTGAAGTCAAACTTTTTAGTTGTCTGAAAACATCATTCCGGAATTCTTGAAAGATATTTTCACTGGATATAGAATTCTGGAGTAGCCATTATTGTCTTTCAGCCTTAAAGGTACCTTTCCTGACTGCCTTCTCAGTTTTGTTGTTCTACTTTGGAAGTTGTTCTGTTGAAAAGTAATTTTCCCTCCCCTTCTGGATACTTCTAAGACTTTTATTTCTCTTTCTTTGGTGTTCTACAGAGGCTCTGCCCCATTTTTCTCTCACTTTACCTTCTGTATATCTAAATATGTGTCTGGGCCTCTGCTGTCTTTTGCAGGCGATGATGCCACGTTGATGTGAATGCCTTCCCCTACAGTTTCATCTAACAGTTTATAGTTTTCATTCTTACATACGTTCTTTTTAATAATTTGGGTTTTTGTGTGTGTGTTTTGGGGGGTTTTATTTTATTTTTTATTTTTATTTATTTGACAGAGAGAGAGAGCCAGAGCAGGAACACAAGCAGGGGGAGCTGCAGAGGGAGAAGCAGGCTCCCCGCAGATCAGGGAGCCCGATGCGGGGCTCCATCCCAGGACCCTGGGATCATGACCTGAGCTGATGGCAGAGGCACCGACTGAGCCACCCAGGCGCCCCTCATTCTTACATTTAGGTCTTTGATTCATTTTGAGTTATTTTTTGTATATGGTGTTAAATAAGGGTCCAGCCTCATGGTTTTTGCACGTGGATATCCAGTTTTCCAGCGCCGTTTGTTGAAAAGACTGCCCTTTCCCCACTGAATCATCTTGGCGCGCTTGTTGAAAATCAATTGACAACGCAAAGGGTTTTTTTCTGGATTGGATTAATTAAACTGGATCCCTCCCGCATATTTGTAAATGTCAAGAGGCTTTGAGTCATTAATTTCAGGATTCAGGGAAGATGTGTGCAGTGCCCCTGCTGGCCTCACTCAGATGGAAGACTTGTTGGCTGCTTTGTCTTTGTTTCCAGAAGCCACACGCAGCCTAAAATGCACTAAATCAGATGCTTTTCTCAAACTATTTGTAGGTAAAAGCAGTTCACTCGTCCCTTCCAGCAGCATCTAGAATGGTGAAACTATGACGGGTAGTTAAGAATTCGATCTTCTGGGTCTGCCTGTCCCCCCGCCCCCCCCACCCCCCGTTCCTCCGAACACGCACATCTCAAGCGCGCCTCCTCGAAGTCTCTCCCCTCCATCACCCTCCGCTTTGTCGTGATTCGTTGACAGGTTGTGACGCTTTTCTCTCGTCCCAGCTGTGTGGACCGTGCCACACGCCCTCCGAACAACGACGGCTCTTGCGTGCATCTTCCAGTGTTTCTCCTGTCAGAGAGCCCAGCAGAGCCGCCGGCCGTCCAGCGCCAGCCCTGAGCTGAGCGAGGAGCACCCAGCCGAGATGGTGAAGATGACAAAATCCAAAACGTTCCAAGCTTATTTGCCAAACTGTCACCGAACCTACAGCTGTGTCCACTGCAGAGCCCACCTGGCTAACCACGATGAGCTGATCTCCAAGGCGAGTGATTTGTGTCTGGGGACCGATGGGCTCCCACCTCGGACACGGCCGTTTGACCGTCCCGTGACTTCCGGGGTTGGTTGCGTCCTAGGAGCCTAGAGCCTTCTGGGCAGTGCTGATGAACCTTTTGTGTGTGACTGACCTTATCTCGGTATCTCAGTGGGACTGTTATGTTGGCGTGACGCCGGGCGTGGTGTTGGCACAGGGGGTGGGTGTGGAGCGCGAGGCGGCTGGGGCAGAAAATCACAAAAAAGCGAGACGAGTAGATTACTTGGCAGAGCAATAGAGTTCATGTAAGACCAAAAAACACTGAAGGAGCAAAGGCGTCTAGACAATCTGTGGAAATCGTTTAATAATAAGGAAATTAAGAAATGTAAACTCAGAACGCTTAAGAAGAAAACAGGCTGGAGGGGTGGGAATTAGATCTTTTAGAAAAATACCCAGGAGGGAAGCTGTGAACAGGGCTGTCTTTGTCATTAGTGATGATGCCCGGGCGGAGGGAGCGGTTCCTCGGGGCAGGCGGGTCTCGTCGTGAGAAGGCTCTGGTTTATCTGTGGGCCGCCTCCGGCACCTCACCTGTTCCTGGGAAGTTTTACTGGGCCACAGCCACATTTGTGTGTTTTCGCAGCATGGATGGCTACTGTCGGGCCCGCCGGAGCTCCAGCGACCCTGTGGCAGAGGCCGCGTGGCTCCCAGAGCCAGAAACATTTCTCAGCTGGCCCTCGTTTACAGAAGTTTGCAGACCACCCCGCTCTGGGCTGACTTCTATCTCAGCCCGAACCACAGTATCTGGCCACATGACGGATCCAAACCCTCTTTAAAAAATAAGGATTCGGTGGGGCGCCTGGGTGGCTCAGTGGGTTAATGCCTCTGCCTACGGCTCGGGTCATGGTCCCAGGGTCCTGGGATCGAGCTCCGTATCGGGCTCTCTGCTCAGTGGGGAGCCTGCTTCCCCCTCTCTCTCTGCCTGCTTCTCTGCCTACTTGTGATCTCTGTGTCTCTGTCAAATAAATAAATAAAATTTTTAAAAAAATAAAAAATAAATAAAAATTTAAAAAATAAGGATTCGGGGCACCTGGGTGGCTCAGTCAGTTAGGTGTCTGCCTTTGGTTCAGGTCTTGATCCCAGGGTCGTGGGATCGAGTCCCGCATAGGGCTCCCTGCTCAGTGGGGAGTCTGCTTCTCCCTCTGCCCCTCCCCCCTGCTTGTGATCTCTTTCTCTCTCTCACTGTCTCTCCCTAAAATAAATAAAATCTTTAAAATAAGTAAATAAAATAAATAAGAAATAAGGATTTGCCTGGGTGAGGTGGGGTAGGGGGAGGATTTGAAGAGTAGGCAAGAGAATTAGGAGTTAGGAAAATCAGTCTATGGAATTAACGGCTGATAAGGATATGAGGGGAATCCTGTAAGATGGTTATTTGTTAAACTGAACATAAAGTAATATTCTTAATTCTAGAAGGCCACTTGAAAGGAAAAAATAAGGTTTTTCTTTTTTTTTCTCTTAAATAGGGTTTTTCTTTTTTTTTTCTTTTTTTTTTAAAGTCTGAAAGCTGTATGTTTCAATCAGAACACCACTAGCCTCAGGCTAGGGTATGCGGCAGTAACAAAGAGCCCCCAAACCGCAGGGGCTTAGCGGCTTGGCATGAGGGGCTCTGTGTTGCTTCAGTGAATGTGTGTCTGGGGTCAGCGGGGGCTGCTATCGTCTGTGCCCGTGGAAGGGACTGAGCGAGCCGGCACAGTGCCGGTGAGGCAGGGATGGATCTGCTTTCCCTGCCTCCCCCCGACTCCATGCCTTCTGCTTTATCTCTGTTAGTCGTGTGGCATATGTGGTCTCTCTGGCCTATAAGAACCCTCTATCTTTTAAGATTTTATTTATTCGAGAGCGTGTGAGAGAGAGTTCACAAGCAGGGGAAGGGGCAGAGGGAGAGGGAGAAGCAGGCTCCCCGCCGAGCATAGAGCCCGCTTCAGGGCTCGATCCCAGGACCCTGAGATCATGACCTGAGCCGAAGGCAGGTGCTTAACTGACTGAGCCACTCAGGTGCCTATGGTTTTCCCTTTAATGGAAGGGCCCCCATGACATGACATGACACGACAAGGCATTTTATGGCTCACCCTCCTTCGCTTCCCAATGTTTGGCTCTCTCCCCACACACACCCATGCCCAGTCACCCTCTTAATGTCTGCGTGAGTCCTGGATGTGAGTGCCCTCGTTTGCTCACTTGTCGGTGGGTATCGGGTGTGTCCCACATTTTCGCAATTGCAAACACTTACCAGTGACCATTCTTTTTTTTTTTTTTTTTAACATTTTATTTATTTATTTGACAGAGATCACAAGTAGGCAGAGAGGCAGGCAGAGAGAGAGGGGTTAGCAGGCTCCCCGCTGAGCAGAGAGCCCGATGTGGGGCTCGATCCCAGGACCCTGAGATCATGACCCGAGCCGAAGGCAGAGGCCTTAACCCACTGAGCCACCCAGGCGCCCCACCAGTGACCATTCTCGGCACACATTGCCCTATGCACTCCGGCTGGTTTGTCTTGACGGTGAATCCTTAGGAATGGGTGGCTGGTCACGCAGCATGTGCCTCTCACATTTACAGATATTGTCGCCCTGTGCTCCAGTCACCATTCCTGACAGTCTTCTGAATTAGTGCTGAGGTGATAGGCAAAAAACAAAATAAAACAAAAAAAACCACCACTCAAAAAAGTTCTCTCGATTTGGTTATTTTTGAGGTCCGTGTTCTGCTTAGTCATTTGGGCCTGGCACCGAAGCAGATAAGCCCCCCATCCAAGAGCGAACTCACATGCCCTCTTGTTGCTCAGAGTGCTGGGCACGGGTGCTAAGTCTGGCACTGCCCCAACCGTACCCCATCCTGCCTCCTTTATCGCCCCAGACTACGTGGGTATGCTACAAGCTGTTTCTTGGCTTCTAGCACTTTCCTGGGGGAGATGTCACTAGAACGTCCCTTCCTTCAAGTAAGGGGTCATCTTGGGATGTGGTTTTGCTTTCAGTTTCAACAGAAAAGCAAGAGAACGTCCCCTCGGCCCTACTGTCTGACCGGCAGGGGACCCGGGACGCTGAGCGGCCCTTCTGGGGCTCTAGGAAGTGCTGTGACTTCTGGGTCCTGGGTGGGGGTCCCGGGCCTTGGAGGCCTATGGTCAGTGCTCCCCATGAGCGCTGCTCGAAATGCCCCGCAAGGCGGCCCCTTCCACCCACATTGAGGTCCATGACCCAAAACAGTCTCTCCTCCTTCATCCCAAAATGCCAGACTTTTCCTCTTACTGCAATAAATCGGTTAACATTCTTTTCTTCTTTGCAGTCTTTTCAGGGAAGTCAGGGACGAGCCTACCTCTTCAATTCTGTGTGAGTACTACTGCCATTGGCCTTGTGGCCATGGCTGTGTCCGTGGTCCCGTCACATGCAGTGCTTCTGTCCATCCACGCACTTGATTACACAGAGCGGGACTATGTAGATTTCCCCGTTGGGCTAGAATGACCCAGTGGTTTTGTTTTGGTTTCTGTTTTTAAGATCTTATTTATTTGAGAGAGCACGAGCTGGGGGGCCGGGGCAGAGGGAGAAGCAGGCTTAGGACCCTGGGATCATGACTGAGCCACCCAGGCACCCCTAGAATGACCCAGTATTTTGAGATGATCTAAAGAAATTCTCTCTTTAGTGTGAGAGTTTGGGGGCAGGGTGTGCTCTTGCCTGAGACCCAGCTCCCGCACGCGGCGTGGTCTGTGACCCACTTGTGGTGGCTTTGATTTTGACGGCGCTCCATACCCAGCCATGGTCACGGCCCCCGCGGCCTGGCCCGTCTTGGGATTCTGGGGAAATGGAGTTGTTCCTTCCTGTGAAGCGTGGTGGTGGGCAGGGGGCAGTGCCTCTGGAGAGAACCAGTTGGGACGGGCAGTGGGGAGCGCGGGGTCCTCAGCTCGGGCCTGCCTGCTCCCCTGCAGGGTGAACGTGGGCTGCGGCCCCGCAGAGGAGAGGGTCCTTCTCACCGGGCTGCATGCGGTTGCGGACATCTACTGTGAAAACTGCAAAACCACGCTCGGGTGGAAATATGTGAGTACCATGTACCCCGGCCCCGCGGAGCCTGCGCTGACTCACCGCGATAGCGAAAACATACGTTACAGAAACAAAATTCACAAAAGGAGAAAGACCTCCCGCTGGAAGTGTCCCGTGTTCTCGTCATAGAATCTCTTTTGAGCCGATTTAAGATAGAGCTCCTCACATGGGCACACGCTCGCTCACTCCCAGGGTTGGAGGGCATGTGGCCCTGCCCTCCGAGGGTCCCCTGCAGGGAGGGGAGCATCCCACCCGTGTGGGAGACACTCCCTGGTGGCTGGTGACATACTTCGTGGTGGTGGTGACAGCAGGCCCGTTTGCGGGGCTCGGCATGGTGGCTGCCGCCCCCAAGGCCTGGCCTCCCCTGGCCCACCCGGAGCTTGGCCAACGGGCAGCTTCTGCGTCCCCCCCACCCCCCGCCCCACTCCCTGCTCCCGGTGTTCCCCACCCCTCCTGTTCATTCCCAGGTTTGTCTCCCCTGTGCCCCCCACCGCCTCCGGCTGGGACTTCTGAGAGGTGCGTGCGGGTGTGGTACCTGCCTATTGTCCTCGCATCTTGGTCAGGGCCACCTGTGCTCCCTCTCTCTGGAATTCCTGATTGTTCCTGCTCTCCTTGTTCCCCATCACACATGAGGAGACGCAGCCCCCAGCACGGAAACGGGCTCTGGGAGGCCTGCATGCGTGCGCGCACACACCCTGCCAGGCCCTATTCCATTCCACCCTCACTGTCCATCCAAGGGCCTTCTCTCTCCGCCCAACATCTCGAACCATCCCCAGGGTGCTCGGTATGGCAGCGTTCACTGGCCTTTTACTTACAGTCCCTGTAAGGAGTATCTCACTCCTCCTCGTACCTCCCAGACTGTCTTACACATGGTGGAGGCTCAGGGACGCACCTGAATTACCCCTTCCCTGTGAGTTGGATCTGTAAGGTTAAGGACAAGTGGAGGTGGGCTTCCCTGCCCTTCCTGGCCCGGGCTTGTCACCACGGCCCGGGTCCGTGGAACAAGGCACACCTGGGGAGACTTGATCCCATACACTTATTTTGCCAAGAATGTAAAGAAGTGGAAAAGTGAAGTTGATTCTGCCCTGAAACCTTCTTTCTGCTTTTTTTTATTTTTCAAGGAACATGCCTTTGAAAGCAGTCAGAAATATAAAGAAGGAAAATTTATTATTGAGCTTGCCCACATGATCAAAGACAATGGTTGGGAGTAAAGTGAAAACTTTGTTCTCTTCTGAATACTATTTTGTGAAAGAGACTGTAAGTGTCACGGAGACATAGGAGCATCCTGGATGACAGTCTTTCTTGAACTTGAACCTTATGGCGGGCTGGCCTCTCCCGGCCGTTCCGGTGGGAAGGTGTCCCTCCAGCATCTGTCATGTTCACGCACACAGCTGTTTCTGAAATGTTTCGATGGCCTCCTTCTAACTTCCCAAGTTCTAGAGAAAGAATTAACTGACTGATGACTTACCTGTCTAGTTAATACCTTCTTTTAAGCTATGCTTTTAAGATAGAGTTTGGCTGTGCTCTTTCACGGTTGATAAGAAAACCAAACCAAATTTCCACGGACCACAGGGTAAAGGCGCTTTGCAGAGAGCAAGTTCACACAGCTCTTTTTGAGTGAGGGTACTGTTGGCCGCTTTTTCTCTAATTCTTGGAACTACAGATGGGTTATTCCTCTTGCAGATGAGCTATTAAGGCATAGTGCTCATTTAGGAATCTTCCAGAAACAGTCAACAAATCTATACACCAAGGGACCTTTTTTTTTTTTTTTAAAGGCTTGTTCAGAACTAGAAGACACCACCAATTACATTTTAGATAAGCTATAAATAGAGAAATCTGTCTAATGGAACGTCTTGTTTATTTAAACCAAGAGCTTCCTTATCTAGAAAGCAAGCGTTAGCAAAGACTGACTGTTCCAGTGGGCCGTGGGTGCACATGTGCGTGGGGCCGCAGCCAGGCAGGGCTCTGGAAGTGGGTTTCCTCGTTAAGTCCCCGGCAGGGTGGTCCACGCAGTTAGGGGTTAACGCACTGGAGAAGTCAGATGGGAATCAGATCGGATTTCCTTTTCTGTTCTGATGGACTTGAAGAAAAATAATTGCTTTTGCATATAGAAGAGTCCAGAATGAGCAAGGTTAAAGTTCCAAAACAGACTTAAACTTTGTAAATGAATATGGGTCCCCCGTGCCCCACCGGTTCTGTCCCTTGAGCTGATGCAGGAGGGACTTGGGTGGTCACCTACGCCCCATGTCTCAGCAATGTATTTTAAGTTCCAATCCCCCAGTGCCTCTGCAGGGAGAGGGCATGGTGCGGGGTTTGGGCCAATTTTCAGAGAATGGAGGCCAAAAACCATTCCCAAACCGGTTTTGGTTTTCAAGATGCTGACCTGACTCCGGCTGCCGGGCTCGGCCTGCCGCTCCCGCTCCCGCAGGAGCCTGGTGGGGCCTCAGGTGTAGCACAGCGTGGAACTCCTGAGACCCAGGGCCCCACGGGGCAGGGGGAGAGGGCAGCGTGCCCAGACGTTTCGCAGCCCAGCCGGTGGCTCTGAAACCACCTGCAGCAAAGGTCAGCCCAGGGGTGAGCGCGAGCGGGGCCGGGAAGGGCCGGAGAAGGGCTCTCTGGTCCTGTGGGAGGTCCCTGCCCTCCCTCCAGCCCTCCCCCGGGCCCAGGGCCCGGGCAGGCACTGGGCTCCCCAACTGGTTCTGGCACAGCTGCTCACCTGGAGCGTCCCTTTTGGCCCCGTCTCTCTGGTTAAGAGCGAAGCCTTAGAATGTGGGGAGATGCGGCGCCGCACCAGGGAGGGGACAGGCGCCCGAGTTGGCGCCCGCATGGCGCCCGTGTCAAGGGCAGGTGCTCGTACAGCCGCGTGGGCCTCTGCACGCGCAGGTACCCCAGCGGGCCGCTGCTTCCCGGTGCTGGCGGCCCCCGCAGATTTCGGTTATCCCAGCACAGTCCCCGTGTGTCCAAGTTCCCGTTCAGCCGTGCAGCCCTCAGGCACCCGGACCCGCAGCAGCCCGGCTGCCAGGCTCCCAAGACGCTTCGCCCTCGGGCTGGCACAGGCAGCGGACATCTGTGGCTTTGGTCCTCAGTGGCCACTTTGAAGGGACAGCAAGGCCCCTCCGTTAAGGAGTGAGCACTCCTCACTGACATTTCCCTTCTTGCCTTGGTTCCTCCGTAAGCCTCCGCGCTGCGCCCGAGAGGATGAGGGCGGGGCTCCTGAGCGCGTCCCCACACGCCCTTCGCTTAAACTTCTCAAATTCTTCTGACCGAGTTTTGTATATATAAGCCTATATTTAAAGCTTTTATATGTTCTGGGCAAGTTTACTGCTCCTTGGATTTGAGCACTTTGATTTTTGTATTGTCTTTTGTGATGGCATTGAAACATTTTTACTAGTGGTCTTAGGCCTTATTTTGTAACTTTTTTTTTTGTAATTGATACCAACGAAAAACTCTTTACCACTTTTTTTGTTGGTCTTCTGAAAAATCCAAGCTCCTTTTGAAACCAAATGAACAGACGTGGGCTGGCTTCAGGGAAGGACATTCGTGAGACCACAACCAGATGTGCTGGTGAAGTGTTGGAATGTTCTACCCTCTTAAATTCCGAAACAGTAAATATCATCCTGTGATTTTTATTTAAATTATTTAAAGTATTTTTTTCCTTAAAGAATGGGAGGTGATGCCAGGACCATAAATGCATTGAACTGAAACCACATCGCGTTCTCTGGCACGGCGCATCTGCTTTATAAGTGTGGTTTCGTTTTGTTGCCGTTTTATATATACATATATATAGTATTTTTGTACTTTAATGCTTATTCTTGATGGCATCTATCAGATATTAGGTGAGATCAGACATGGGAATTTTTCCAAAAGTCCTTTTAATTTACCAGAGGACCTCACCAGGTACTTACAAAATCCAAGCAGTTTTAATATCTAGAAAACTAAAGTTCCAAAACAACCTACAGCAATGTAAACCCTCCCTTGTTAAAGGCTCTGGGGTGGCTCCACGGCCCTGGGTGGCCTGGCCGGGCTTTGGGCCACGTGGGTGTGGTCACTGGGCGCAGCTGCAAGGATGGACAGACGGACAGCAGCCGCAGGGTTTGCCCTTGGAGCAGGACTGCCAGGCTCTCGTGCATGAGCCTCCTTCGGCCTCCGTGCCCAGCCCTCTGTCCTGTGTCTGTGTGAGGTTGAAAAATAAAGCTTCCGCTGTCAGATGTGTCCTTTCCTGGTAGCACTTCCTGTCTCAGGCGCCCCACCCTGACGCCGAGGGGCCCTGGGTTCCCACTGGGAGCTTTGGGTCTGGGGTCTCCGAGCCTCTCCTGTGGCACTCCGTCCCGTGTGGGGACGAGCAGCCCGCCATGCCCCAGAGCAGTGCGCCGCCAGGCTCCCCACCGAGCAAGTCCGGGGTGGGTGCCTGTAGCCCAAGAAAGCTTCCCCTGAACTCCAACCCCCAAACTCCGAAGGCTGGAGGAGCGCAGGGGGCCCTCTCTGGACCCTTCCCCGTCACCCTACCGCACCCTGAGCCACCAAGAGCTACTCAGAGGCCTGCGAGTGTGTCTCCACAGCTGTCCCTGAACGAGGTCCTCTCCTCCTGGGCGGACCAGGCTCTAGGAGGCATTCTGGGCACAGACACTCGAGTGTTTCACCAGCTCTGCGATGTCTCGGTGTAGCCAGAGGGGTGGCAGGGAGGAGGCCCGGAAGAAGGGGGACGAGGGCTGAGCAGGTGCTCTCTAGAACCCCAGTCCCTGGCTACAGTCACACAGGACTGCGGAGGGAGGGGGTGTGTGGGGCGCACAGACCTTGTTCTGCACAGAGGACAACGGCCGGCCGAGCTCTGGGACGGGGGGCCCAGAGGGCAGCTGAGGGACGTGTGCAAGGGGGTTGGACGGAGGCAGGCGAGAGACCAGGCTGGGGCCTGGGGTTCGGCATCAGACGTGCGAAAAGGGGAGCCCGGGTACATTCTGGAGCTGCTGTTGACATTTACTGATGTTGAGGTTTGGGGGAGAGAAAGAAGACCCAAGGACGGAGCCTCAGTGAGGTCTGTGGTATGACAAACTGGAGGGCGTCGCGGCCCGGGGCCACAGGAGGACAGGCCTCCAGAGTGGGTGCGAGGGCATGGACAGCTGTCCCCGCGCTTCTGTAGAGGCGCTTTGGGAAAGCCGAGGTAGTGGTGTCAAGGTCAAGGCTGGGGAGCCATGCTGGCACAGGCTACAGAAGGAACAGAAAACAAAGGGCAGGCCGGCAAATGTTAAGGTTTTTTTGACATTTGTAGAAAAATAAAGTCAAGGGAAGGGATTTTTAAGTCCAGAAACGCTGGGGAGGCTGGTCTGGAAGCCCGAGTGCCGGGGTGAGGGATCAAATGTTTGAGCCGAAGTCAGGCCCTGAGGGCGGGGCAGAGGTGGCAGTAACCCCAGGGGCCCCGAGTTACCATCCTGGGGGTCACAGCCCCCACCTGGGCCGGCCAGAGCAGGCCCACGGGGACACACGGCTATGACCGCCCAGAGTCCGAGCTGGGTGGGCGGGCCCCAGGGGGGTCCAGGCAAAAGGCAGCAGGAGAGGTTTTAGAAACTTGAGTCCAGGCTCTGGTCGAGGGTCCTCAAGCCCAGGAGCTCCCTGGGCTGTGGCGGCACCCAGGGGCTGCCTCCCACCCCCGCTGCCCCAAGTGAGGAGGTCCGGGCTCTGCAGGCCTGTGCTTCTAAGCAGGTCCCAGGCGCTACACTGACTCTACAGTCCCCAAGACGATGACGAAAACAGAGTGGGGGAGGAAGGCAGAGTCCCTGCAAGCGGGCCTAAGGGCCACTGCCCACGCCTGGCGCTCTGAGCTGTGGTTTGGGCTCGGCCCCGGCCTGGAAACAGGGCTGGGCCACTGTACCAAGTGAAGGCAGGGAAGGCCCGTGGACTCTGCAGGCCATGAAAGGAGACTCACGAGACAAGCAAGAGCTTTAGTGAGCTGTAGTCAGAAGGGCAGAGAGCTCCGTGGTGCCGACACAGGCCCCCAGCCCCGAGTCCCTCCTTGGGGGCTCCAGAGGGGCAGACCTGCTGCTACCAGGAGCTGAAGTCCCCAAAGCCTCGGCTGGGCTTTTTCTTGGCCACAGGGACAGCTGTGCTGGTCGAGGGCTCTTCCTCTGCTGCCCGTTTCCTGGAAGAGAAGCGCCCGAGCTGCCGGGTGTGGACGAGGCCCCACGCCCTCCCGCAACACCTGCTCCCGCCCCATCCCGAGTCCTCGAGCTCCAGCCTGCACACTGGCCTCCACGGCACCTGCTCACCCCCGGGCCTGGTGCTCCCTCGCCACCGGCGGGGCCTGAGCCATGGGCGCCGGGAGAGCAGCCCGAAAACCAGACAAACGCCCTCGCTGCACTCACGTGGCCGCTGGGTTGATGTACTTGCCCACCCCCTGGCGGTACGTCTGGGGGCCCTGGCTCACTGCCTTGGGCTGGTGAGTTTTTATGGTGCTTTCTGGGGCCGCCTCCTCGAGCTGCGTCTTCCTCCGCTCCTCAGCAATCTGGGACGGGGCAGGGCAAGAGCTGGCCCGGAGCCCCGCAGGCTGGGCGGGGGTCCCCACAGCCCCCACCGGCCTGGTGGCCGCCTCACCTGAGCGTCGGCCTCCTCGTAGGGGTCCACGAACACGGTAGTGGAGTCGATGCGGATCTCCTCCTAGCGGCAGGGGGCGGCAAGTGAGCGGGCGGCAGGAGGCAGCAGGGGCCCCTCCCAACCCGCCTGCCCGGTGCCCAGCCTGGGCGGTGGTCCCCTGGTCTCCCTCGGCACATACCTTAGGGCGGTCGGTTTTGGGGTCACTCTCCACGTTCTCCATGGCTGTCAGTGTGTCAAAACCCCCAACAACCCTGTGGCCGAGGGACAAGGGTGAATGTGCCCCAGGGCAGAGCATCCCCAAAAGCATGGCAGGAAAAGGGGCTGAGGATGGGTCTGAGAAGGGCCACAGGGATGAGTGGTGTGGCCTGGGGGGGGGGTCCCGGGGGGGAGGGGCGGGAAGAGCAGGGCCGCCAGGGCTCAGCCACTCGCACCGCACCGGCTCCGTGCTCTCTCTGCCAAGCTAAGGGCTGTGACACGCCATGCGGCCACAAGCTGGAGATACCACCTGGGCCTTCATAGGACAAGAGGACTGAGAGGACGGGGCCCAGACTTGTGAACTGAACCATCCGGAGGGGCGCCCGAGGGAGGTGAGTCTGGACAGGGCAGCTGGCCAGAGGGGGGCCGGAGCGGCCCTCCCCTCAGCCGACAGGTCTGCAGAGCCAAAGCATCCCCTGGCCCAAGTCCCCACTTCTGCGTGGCCATGACCTCAGCGCTGACGGTCATGAGGGCAAACGAGCACGGAGCCCGTGGGGAAAGGCAGTGAGAGGGTCCCCCCGGGGAAGGAGCCCACCCACACCAGCACCCCAGACCTCTTACCGCCCGAAGATGGTGTGCTTCTTGTCGAGGTACGCACAGGAGCGGAAGGTGATAAAGCTGGGTGAGGAGGAGAGGGGAGTCAGGGAGAGCCCGCGTGCTTCCCCGCCCCACCTGCTTGGCTCCCAAGGCTTCTGGGCACCCCCGCCCCCCAGACCAGCTCTGGGAAGCCGGTGCTCACTTGTGTGCGTGGCCCCCACACCCTGCCTGGTCAGGGGAGGCTGTCAGCCGAGGCCACCGGCGCCCCAGGAGAAGGCCCTGGGAAAGGCCAGGGGAGGCTCTGCCCCCAAACCCGGCAGCTGCCAACCTCTGGCGGACACAGTGCCAGGCCTGCAGGCAGAGGCTGCTGGGGGCTGGGGGGGTGGGGTGGACTGGACACCAGAGCCCGTCCCCCTGTGACGGCACCTGAAGAAGCAGGGGCTCTGAACTAGAAGAAAGGAAAGAAAGGAGACGGGCAGGAAAGGGAGCGAAGACCCCGAGGAACGTGGGTAAACACCCATAAATGCTGACTTAGTAAATTTTCACATCTAATTTGGTATAAAAATGAGTGAAATTTAAATATCCCACTATACGAACATGTGAGCTGGCCCAGGTGGGGGGGACGACAGGGCAGGGCCCGTCTGCGAGGGAGGGAGCCTAACTGGTAACTGCAGACTTTAAATAAATCTACTTAAAGCCAGAAGCGACACGTAACTTCCAAATCAGGCAAAAGACAAAAAAAATATATTTTTAAAAAGGGGTAACCACGGGCACCTGGGTGGCTCAGTCATTAAGCATCTGCCTTCAGCTCAGGTCATGGTCCCAGGGTCCTGGGATCGAGCCCGGCATCGGGCTCCCTGCTTGGTGGGAAGACTGCTTCTCCCTCTCCCACTCCCCCTGCTTGTGTTCCCTCTCTGTCAAGTAAATAAAAATCTTTTTTTAAAAAAGGGGGGGTAACCAGGAAGTACAAATTAAGATAATAGAAAAATACAGATACTGACTGGAAAGTTAAGTACGCACCGAAGACTGAGTTTGAATTCAAATAACCCCAAGACTAGATGTGTGCCATGAAAAAGCCCTAAAACCTCCAGAATCTGGAAAGCTCCAAGTAAAAGCATGGAAGGAGAGGTCTAACGAGAGTCGGAGAGAAGCCTTCTGGGGCCGGGCCCTCCCGGGACACCGTGCAATACTGCCCACATCCCCGAAGGCCCACAGCACGTGCCATCAGCGAGGGACAGAAGCTGAAGCCCGTTCCACCGGGGACAGCACCCCTTCAGAGCCCACGAGGCCTGACCAGACGTGGCCAGCGGACAAGGGCCTGCCGACGTCCACCCCCACAACTGCGCAGACCTGAGCTCTGACCACCAAGTGGGTCTGGGCCACGTGTTGCTAACACAGGTTGGGAAGCTTAAAAGGGAATGAAATAGTCCTGAAAGAAAAAGCAGGAAAGAGAAACAACGACAGGCCAAACAAAGATAGACCAGGAGGGAAGTCAAGTCTACAATTCGTTCTTTGACCTCAGAAGACGGTGGAGGGGAAGCGCAAGCCGTGAGCACGCGCAGCCTCGGGTGTCTGTGGCGGGGGAGAGCGAGATGGGAGCCTGAGAGAGGAGAGAAACAGGTGGAAGCCAGTGAAGATGGGAACAGGAGGAAATCACAGAAAATAAAACCAGGAAAGCCCTCCGTAAACCACTAAGGAGAGCGGGAATGCGGACGCGGTGATAGATGGGAAGGGAGTCTGGAAGTCTCAAGACAGAATGTTTTACATTCTGGCAAAACAGCAGCGACCCAGATGGCCCACGAAGTGGACCCCGATGGCGGAGTCAGTGTGAAGGACCCATGAAAGCTGTCCCCGGCGCGCTACCTCCCCAAGCGGACCCCAACGCAAGCTAAACCGTGCCAGGTGGTTCACACTGGGCCTCAGGCCCGACCAGCCCAGCTTTCCTCCAGGCCAAGATAGTGACAAGCAAGGCTGGTCAACCCAGCGCTTCCCTCCAGATCCCAGAAGGAAAAGAAAACGGTCTGATCATAGTAACAGACGCTGGAAACACAGCCTCTCCCAAAGAGTCAGCCCAGCAACAAATCTGACCGGATGGCAAAACAGCACGTGACCCGGAGAGCAGGGCGGCCGCGTCCTCCCCTTACAGGCCCGACCACGAGGGGACCAGTGTTCCCGCCGGAAGAGCATCGCCACCTTGTGCGGATAAATGCTGAGTATCTAGGAAACCCAGGACGCTCTTAATAAGCTATTCGAATAAAATAGATATAAAATCGACTTTAAAAAATATATATATATTTTGTCTGTTTGAGAGAGAGTGCACGCACACAAGCAGGGGAGAGGCAGGGAGAGAGAAAGGGAGAAGCAGGCTCCCCGATAAGTAGGAAGCCTGATGCGGGGCTCGATCCCAGGACCCTGGATCGTGACCTGAGCTGAAGGCAGGTGTTTAACTGACTGAACCATCCAGGTGCCCCTAAAAACAGACTTTCTCTAAATGAGCAACTCTAAATGAGAAACAGGAGAAAGAGCAATTCTAAATGAGAATAGGAAAAGAAATTTGATTTTAAAATATCAAATTAGGAGCACCTGGGGGGCTCAGAATATATACTATATATTTTAAAATACTATGGGCGATTTTTCCAACTGGAAATACCCAGAGAAAATATCTGAAATACAGATGCCTCATCTAAAAAGCTCTGGGGAAAAAAAAAATACAAACCTCCTCATAAAACGTGAGCAAAGAGGAAAGAGTTGACAAAGAACAAGCAGAAACCAAAGAGTTTTTGTAAAACTCGGAAATAACGAAACTCAGGTGAACTCCCATGGCTCCCAGAGAGGGAAGGTCACACAGGTCAAGAGAGACCCTGACTGGCTGGGCACCCCCATTCCACCCACCTGGACGGTTCTGCAGGGGAACACCATCAAATGTGCAGGAAAGCCGCCACCCCTGATGCTACCATCACCACCGCCCCCGCCCCTCCTCGGCACACACAGATCTCCCCTGTCCCAGCGTGAGGCTCCTCCAGAAACCTGTCTTGCCTCCACCCCTGCCCCTGCTGGGCTGGGTCAGGCCGCTCCCCTCCCCACATTGACCTCCATGGGGCCCTCACCCCCTGCCTTTCCATCAGGACACAGGGCCATCCAGGCCTGGACTTCCAGCCCATTCTCACCCCCTCGGCTGACCCGCTAGGACCAGGCTGGGCGTCCCAGGCTTCGGACACATCAGCGCTGCCAACACGATTCCCACGCCCTCCCCTGATCTCCCCGTTTCTGTAAATGCACTGCACGTCCTGGGCCGACCCCCGCCAGGGGCCAGCATCTGCCACCTCCCACGGCCTCCCTGGGCCTCTGAGCAACCACCCAGGTTTACTCCTTCATGGGCGTGTGTCACACAGCACACACGGGGATCGGGGGACGGGGGTGGTATGTTGAGTCTCCTCCAGGGCGCTGCCCACTTTCTGGGAGGGATTCGGACCGAGCACGCCCTGGAGGCAAAGCCGAGAGGGGGGGGAGACCCACCCACAGGCGCCCGCTGACTCACAACTGGGACTTGTTGGCGTTGGGCCCCGAGTTGGCCATGCTGAGGATGCCCCGGCCTGTGTGCGAGAGGTTGGGCCGGAACTCGTCTTTGAAGGGCTTTCCCCAATACGACTCCCCGCCTGCAGGAGGAAGCGGCACAGCTGGCAGCGACGACGACGGGGTCCTGGCCAAGTGTGGCCAGTGGGACGCAGCCCAGCTCCAGAAATGTGTGCTGAGTCCCAAGGGACCCTCATTACCATCTCCCCACGAACCCCTCACCCTCAGCCCCCAGGCCCCTCGGAGCCCTGCGTGGGGCCGGACCCTACGACAAGGAAGACAAGGTGAGAGCTGGAGGTCACGACCGCGCACACCACACAGGGTGAGGGCGCCGCCTGGGCCCTCAGAGCCAATGGGCCCAGAGGGGGCTCTAGAGCAGCCGGCGGGGGGGGGAAGGGGGGGGAACCACGCTGCCTCTGCCCACCCATCCAGGCCGTGCCACCATCTCAAAGAAATCCAAGGGATGCGCCTGAGGTCACCCCGCAGGCTGGTGGCTGGCCTATCAGATTCCACACCCGGAACTCTCTTGGCACGGCCTCCACTCACCGACCCCCCCCCCCAAGGCCCACAGAGCAGCCAGAGCTGCCGGGAAAGCCCCCACACCGGTGCCTACCTGTGCCTGTGCCGGTGGGGTCACCCCCCTGGATCTGTGAGAGGAACCAAAACCTGTCAGCAAGCTCTGCCCCATGAGCCCGAGGCCCCGCCCGGCCCTCCGCTCGCTGCCCGCCACCGACTGACCCCAGGCGGGCACGAGTGAGACTGAGTTCCTGGTGAGGACACGGGCCTCTCGGGCCACCTCTCTGCACAAGCCCAGCGGGGCCAGGCCGGGGACTCGCAGGGGTTGATCCGCACGCCCCCCCGCCCAAGGAGCAACCAGGGACTCAGGTACAACTCATGGGAGTGCCCCGCCACCCTCCCCCGGGCCAGGAGCCCCATGGCCCCCGTGGGGGCGCAAGTCTGCGGCCAGTGCGGACTCCCGTCACTCACCACAAAGTTCCGGATGGATCTATGGAAGATGGTGCCGTCGTAATACTGCTTCTTACAGAGCTTGATAAAGTTTTCGCAGGTCTTTGGTGTCTACAAAAGAGCCCGGACGCTTCTGTGACGTGAGGAGCAGCCGGTGGGAGATCATGAGCACCACCCCCAGGGCCCGTACCGGGCAAGGGGTCCGGTCAGCTGCCCGGCCCGGGAAAAGCAGGACCCATGAGGCCGAACGGCAGGACCCCCGCACCTGCCGCGACCCTGAGCGAGGGCCGCCAAAGGGCATTCGAGCAAGTAGCGGGCAGGGGTGCGCGCGTGAGGAGCCTAACCCCTTTCATGCGATGGTGTGCGCGCCCCCGCCCAGAACACGGCCCCCAGGGTCCCCCCTGGGGAGGGCAGTGCGGGCACCAGCCCTCCTAGGGACCAGGTGGACCGTCTGTTCTCCCACAAGCGCGTACAGGCACGCGGACCCGGGGCGGGCCGGCCGCACGCACCATGTCGCAGTGCAGCTCCAGGTTGAGGTCGCCCTTGTTGGTGTGCAGCCGCACGTAGCCCTTCTTCTTCACGAACTGGTAGCGCAGCACGTCCTCATCGATGGCGGCTGCAAACCAAGGCCTCGGCTCTGTGCTGCCCCCCGGCTGGGCCAGCGCCTCCCACCCACACCGGGTCTGGGGAGAGCCCGAGGGTCAGCCCCGCCCAAGTACATGCTCCTGGGGCGGGTCTAGGGGTGGAGGGACGTGGCGGGGCTCGGCAGTTAAGGGGGTGGAGGGTACTGGAAAAGCCTGGAACAGGGTGCCAGTGGGGAGGAAGGGGCCAGTGTGGGCCTGGTAGGCCAAAAACACCAGAGGAAGGAGTGTGGGGATGGTGCCAAGGTGGGATGTGGGCTGGAGCCCAAGGCAGGACAGCCCCAGTGGGTGGAGGGAGGACCTCCTGTTCCCGGACCGGCCCCCCAATGCAGCCTCCGCGTATACACACACACACACACACACGCATACACTTTCAGAAAGGGCCTGCCGCTGCCTGGGAACCCGTGAAGGCCACACACACACACACACACACACACACACACACACACCCCTTTCAGAAAGGGCCTGCTGCTGCCTGGGAACCCGTGAAGGCCAGGCACGACAGCACGGTGGTCGGGGTGTGGGGGCAGGACGCCCACCCTCAGCTGCTGTGAGGCAGCCCGCTGGGGACTGACGTGCAAGGGCAGCTACCTGCTTCGTGTGTGGTCTCCGGAACCATGGCGGTGGAGGTGAAGGAGGCGCTCACCTTCCCGGTGGAATAGTGCGCCTGCAGAGAAAACCGAGGGGCCCGTGAGCAGCGCCCTGGGAGGCCGGAAGGCCAGGACCCCACTGCCCGGGGCCCCTTAATGCCCTCCCTCCAAGAAGCTGTCCCTGGTGGCCACCCACAGAGCCCAGCAGGGACTTGTGGGGGGCCTGGCTCTTTCTCTGAGGGCTCAGGGAGTGAGGGGGCTGAGCAGGGGCATGTACGACAACGGAGGGCTCTGAGCCGGCAGGAGGCTGCGGCCCGGCCGGCCAAGGCTTTCTTTCATGGAAACTGAAGCCTTGGCCAGAACTAGAAACTGGTCACTGCTGGGGTTCACAGTATGGGGACTCTAGTTCCTTTTCAAAGGTTTTAGTCTTCTATGGTGAACATGCTGCTTTTTTAATCAGGGAAAAATAAACCCCAATATGTTAAAAATATTTTTATCTGTGGGGCGCCTGGGTGGCTCAGTGGGTTGTGCATCTGCCTTCGGATCCGGTCATGGTCTCAGGGTCCTGGGATCGAGTCCCGCATTGGGCTCTCTGCCCAGCAGGGAGCCTGCTTCCCCCTCTGTCAGTGCCTGCCTCTCTGCCTACTTGTGATCTCTTCTCTGTCAAATAAGTAAATAAAATCTTCAAAAATATATATTTTTTTTAATCGGAGACAGAGAAGGGGGGAAAAAAAGAGATTTCTCCCCATCAGAAGGAAATAGGCCAAAATGCTAAGCACTATTGTTTTAGAATGGTGGGACTGTGAACAACAAACTCTCTTCTCTCTTGCAAGTTTTCCAGGATAATTCTTTGTGGGAGCCTCGGAGCTCCCCCAAACCCCCATCCCTCAGAGCCCTGCCTGAACAGAGTACGGAGCAGCTTTGGGGCCGGACAGGCTGGGGCACAAATCCCGGCACATCACTGCCAACTGGGGGCCTCGGGGCCAACAGTGGGTTTTACGAGAACCCAGTGACACCCAGGCAGAGGCCCAGACGGTGGGCACCAGCTGTCCCCTCCCCTCAGCCCCACGGTCCCCTGAAACACCACTGCAGTCTCTCCCTAGGCTTCCTATGGGCACCGAGTGACCAGCTCCGCAGGGCAGTGACTGCATCCCAGGGGCCGTCCCCTCCCTGCTGTCCTGAGGCTGCCGTGTCACGTAGTAACCAGGCAGAGGTCCACCGGCCTACCTGCTCCGGGCTGCTGAGCTTGGGCCAGTGTGAGACACAGATCCCGTAGGCCCCCAGCACATGCATCGGCCCCCCCCAGCCTCAGTGCAGCCCGCCTCGGGGCCACCAAGGGGCAGCTGGGCTCTGAGGGGTCCCGGTCACCTCCCCGCCAAGGTATCCCAGGGCCCCCATGACCCCTTCCCCCGGGGCCTCTCTGGGGGACTGAGATGGGCAGGCCGGCTGCGCTGGCAGCTGTGTGGCCCTCTGCCTACTCACGGCATTCAGTTTGTCCACTTTCTTCTTCTCAGGGACCTTCATGGTGGCCGCCAGGACCTCGTCCCCTTTGAACTCCTTGTAGAGCTCCTGTAGGGTTTCGCGGGTCTCGGCGTTTGTATTTTTCAAATAATAAGATGGGTCCTGTTTGGCCTTTTCTTCATCTACAAAACAGCATGGTGACCCTGCTCAGCCGATCCCCCAGTGATGTCCCCAGACAGGGGTGACAGGGACAGGAGACAGAGCCAGCTGCAACAGCAGAAGCCCGGAATGGGACGCAGGGCAAGTAACCCAGGCCTCCACAAGCTAACACTTTCCTGGTGGCCACGATGCAGGGGAGGAGGTGCGGGGAAGAGCGTGAGGAAACAGCCCACAAGGGTGGCAAGTCAGCCCGCCTTCAGGCAATTTCCACTGTGGTCCACTCTGGACTCTGTCCCCAGCCGCATCCTGGCCACAGTCGTCCCCTACCTTCCCCTGACCTGCCTCCAAGGCAGAGGGACCCAGCAGCCTGCACTCACGACCTGTCCCTGCAGTGAGAACAGAGCCAATTTCTAAGGAGCTAGGGTAGGATCTGGGAGATGATATGGCCCCAGGGGGCCCTGCGGTGGAATCCTGAGTGGGGAGGAGGCGGGGGTCAGGCCTGCATCGTATGTGGCGGTGGGCACCAAGCATATGGGCCCCAGCTGGGACTCCCCACATCAGGCCCCCCATGGGCGGGTGTGGGTGGGTGTGGTCCTGCCAACGTCGGCACAGGACGCATGAGACCATCTGAGCTTGAGCAAGACTCCTGGACGCTCCTGCCCCAGCAAGGTGAGGGCTTTACCCAGAAAGCACGGACCTATTTCACCCAAACCCCTGGCACCCAGGCCAGCTGTGGTCGTACCTACCAGGATCTGTTATCTTTATGTTATTCTTCACATGAAAGAAATTGGAGACGTTGAACTTGTCCAAATTGGTGGGGTCCTGCAGCAAAAAGAACACACGCAGCAAAGTGAGCCGGGCCCCACAGGATGGCCAGGCAGCCCAAGGGCTGGGGCCCGGAAGGAGAGAGGCCGGGACAGCACGGAGATCTGGGGTGTTGCGCAGGGAATGGAGGGCACCAGGGGTCAGGAGTGGGCTCTGCCGGGACACGGCCACCAGTGGGGGGATGGGGGGGCAGTGGCACACTGTGTCCATTGTTCTTGGCATATGGCCGACAAGCACGGATGGATATTCATCTCGGGTGCGGGCAGACGTGGGGGCAGCCAACTTAGGCCTTCCACACCCTGCCCCCACTCCCTTCAGCCCGGTTGCCAGTGCCCGCAGCGCCTCAGGCCCTGATGACGGCAGGCCCACCCCGTGGAAGGGAGCACGCATGGACCTCCGACGAGAATAGGACAAGCCAGGGACAGGAGTGGCCCACAAAGGCCAGTTTCCAAGTCCAGGTCTCTCAGGAACCCCCTGAGGGCTGACACCTAGAGGCGCGTCCTCTGCTCAGCACTGCAAGGCACATGCCAGCCTGCCCTCTCCCACCTGGCTGCGGAGACGGCTTTGGGGGCAGAGGTGAGCGGCCCTGGCACAGTGAGAGCAGGCATCGGAAGGAGAGACACGAGAGCCAGACGGAAGTGGCCGTGCGCAGGCCCAGGCGGACAGAGAGCAGGGGCGCTGGGGCTGGGGGTGCTGCCAGGAGCTGGGGGGCAGCTGGGAAACCGCAACCAGGCGGGCCCCGGAGCCTGGGCAGGGAGGTGGGGCTGGCAGAGGGCACCACGGTCTGTCCTGGGAAGAGCAGTGGCAAGGGGACACCCACCTGAAGGGTGATGATGTCCTGCCGAGAGAAGGGTTCATCCGTCAGCAGGTCTCGGAAGTTCTTGGCCTTGATATTCAGCTGCTCCACTGCCTGCAGCCAGAAGGGAGCCCACTGTTAGGGTGCCGCCCCCAACGTGGCCCTGGGAGCCGGGAGCCCGCTCAGGGGCCAGCGCCATTCCAGGGGGGGAGGAAGAGGATGGCACGACCACGTACCCCTCCGCCACAGAAGGCGGGCCAGCTGAGCCGCAGAGACTCATATCAGCCATCTCAGCAAGGCTCACTGAAGGACACTCCCGCGACACACATCCGACATCAGCAAACGGGCTCAGCAAGGCAGCCTCGCAGCTCTACCAAGCCCCTCCCACCAGATCCTGGCTCTCTGTGGGCAACAGTGACCCCTAGAGCCCCTAGGGCAGCGCTGGCCACCCAGATACTGCCAACAGCCAGGGGCAAGTGGGAAAACAGCTCAGAGAGGGCTTCCCTACAACGTGGCGCCACAGCAACCGCTGCGGTACCCTCTGCCGCCCACCCGGAGCAGCAGGCTGGGGGCGGAAATCGGGGCCTCCCCACCCCCATGCCTGACCACCAGCCTGTGTCTGCTCCTCCTGGGGACTCCAGCAGGAGGCGGGGGGGGGGGGGGTGCTCCCTTCAGCCCTGGGCCTCCCCTTAGAGCACAGTTTCCCTCCCAGGGCCTGATCAAAGAAGACAAGGACTGCAGGCCGGACCCCTGGGGTACAAAGCCACCCCGGGTTTCAGGTCCAGAGGCCACAGGAAGGGCACACCTCTTCTGGACTCCACCAGTGGCTCTCAGAATGTAGGGACCACAGGGACAGGCTGTGCCCACAACCTCAGCGCCAGCCCAGGGTTGCCCTGAGCCACACATCTGAAGAGCCTACAGGGGACACAGTCCCCGAAAACCCACCTCATAGGTGTAGACGTTGCCGGTGGTCCTGACGGCTACGATGTGGGTGTTGTTGGTGAACACGGTAAACAGCACCGGGCAGTGGTACTTTCCTAGAAAAAAGGCAAAAGCAGTTGAGAAAGGGCCAAGGTCAGAGCAAGGGAGGAGGCAGAACCCAGTGTCAGCAGGCCCAGAACGGAGATCCAGAGGGACGGTCAGCTGCTCAAGCCCCTGGCCCCAATCCCAGTGGGAAACTCCTAATCGTCCTGCAAAACCCAAGCCCCGCATGGCCTACCTTGGAGGTGTCTAGGCCATCAGCCCCCAGCCTGCTGCTAGCAGCCACCACCCTGATCTCCTCCTCCTCCATCTCAGACCTTGCCACATTCCCTAACCTCCTGTACCTCGCCTGCGTTTTTACAACAGACTCCCACTGCCCTCCCTGCCCCTGCCTTGCCGATTTTGCACCAGGCAGCCAGGAGGCCGGTTCAAGAAAGTCCCAACAAATACACTGTGGCAAAAGAGGGGAGGGTATTTACCGATTAAGAGACTCAGGAGATAGCAACCACTCAGATCTGTGTGCAGTTCCAAAAAAATCTTGATTTGAAAACTATAAAAAAATGATTACGAAGGCATTCCAGAATTTGGACCACAGACTGGATGGATATCTGAAGATACTGAAGAATTCCTGTTAAGTTCTGAGGTGTGATGATGGCACTATGATGACTTTTTAAGTCTTTATCGCTTAGAGATACACACTGAAGTGCTTATGCAGGAAACAACATGGTATCTGGTATTTGCTTCAAACTGCCCAAGCAGGTGCCACAGGGGAGCACAAATAAAATCACACAGCCCTGAGTGGCCAGGAGCTGAGCTGGGTGATATACTAATTCCCTCTACTTTCATGCGTGTGAAGTTGCCAAGTAGCAAAGCAAAGATGAGCTGAGGTGAGCTGAGGTGGTGAGCCACCCAGGCGCCCTAAGCATCCAACTCTTGATCTCAGCTCAGGTCTTGATCTTAGTGCTGTGAGTTCCAGCCCTGCACTGAGCTCCATGAGGCTACTTTAAAAAAAAAGGGGGGGGGGGGGGCGTCTGGGTAGCTCAGCGGTTAAGCATCTGCCTTCGGCTCAGGTCATGATCCCGGGGTCCTGGGATCGAGTCCCACATCGGGCTCCTTGCTCAGCGGGGAGTCTGCTTCTCCCTCTGCTTGCACTCTCCTCTCTCTGACAAATAAATAAAATCTTAGGGGAAAAAAAAGGTACTTGTTGGTCAAAAATGTTAAAAATAACAAAAATAAACAAAAACCAGATGAATGGTCAGATCTTGCTTCTCCTCTCTGACTGGGAGCTGAGACTCCCATGGGTGCCCATGTCCTGCATGACTGCTCTGATCGTAACCCCCTGCTTCCACTCCCCACACTGTCCCAACAATATAGGCCTTCTCAGGGCCTTTGCACTGGCTGCGCCTGCTGCCTAGAATGCTTTCCCCCACAGCCCCTCACGCCTCCTCTTATCGGATTTCCATGCAAACCCCATCAGCGTGTCTCGCTAGGACTCCCTCTCCTCCCCGTTCCTCATCTTTGGCTGCTGGCAGAAGCAGCATCTGGCACGCTACGGTGAATCATTTTCCAGTTTCCTCCCTCACCATAATGTAAGCTCCTTTTATTCCAGGAGGGATGTGGCCTGTTTTGCTTTCTGCACGTGGCAGGCACTCAGTAAACACGTGCCAAATGAGAGACACGCCGTGGGCCTCTGAGTCCTCTGAGACCTTCCTCCGAGAGGAAGGTCTGTAGTGTAGCGCTTGGCCACCAGCGTGGAGCTCCCTGACCCCCGGAGGCCGTCCGCGAAGCGCCGTCCTCCTGTTCTGTCAAGGCCACGCCCTCATTTACAGCGAGCCCACTCCCACTGCGGGCCGGGCCCTGGGGCGACACAGGCGTGTCAGGCCCAGCATCTTCCAGGGACGCACACAGCCAGTGAGCGCCCATAACCTCAGCCGTGCACGGGCTGCGAGAACTGTGCCAGACCCACAAAGAGCCAAGGGCAAGGTTGGGGCCCGCAGAGGGCACCTCTGCTCTGGTATCTGACAAGAATGGTGGAGGGTGGGGCGGGCTGGAAGGCAGGATCCCCGGGCTGGCGTGGGGCCTCAAACCAGCAGTGGGGAGAAGCCCAGCGGAAGACGCGCCAGGCAAACCCATCATGGCTCCACCCCCACTCGCTCTGGGCCTCTGAGCAGCTCCTGCCCCGGCAGTGAGCAGATCAGGGTCGCAGCTAGACAGGGTCCACGGGCCACAAGGCCCAACTGTGCACACAGAGGCCATCAGCAAGCCTCAAGGCCCCACTGCCCTTGGGGAAGAAATGCCCAAAACTCAACATTTTACCCCCTACCCCTTTCCCCAGCTTTACACTATCTGGACCTTTAAGGAAAAATTATGTTACACCTTTTTTTTTTAATGGGATAAAATACACAGAACCTTTGCCCCTTCGACCATTGTATTATTTTAAGTAATCTTTACTGCCAAGGTGGGGCTTGAACTCACATCCCTGAGATCAAGAGCTGCGTGCTCCACTGAGTCAGCCAAGACACCCCTACATATTTGAAAAATTAAGGGGCGCCTGGGTGGCTCAGTCAGTTAAGTGGCTGCCTTCGGCTCAGGTCCTAATCTCAGGGTCCTGGGATCAAGCCCCTCGTCGGGCTCCTTGCTTGGCGTGGAGCCTGCTTCTCCCTCTGCCTCTGCCTCTCCCTGCTTGTGCGCGCTCTCTCTCTCTCTCTCTCTCACACACACACACACACACACACAAATACATAAATAAAATATTTTTTAAAAAAAGAAAGAAAGAAAAATTAAGTGTCCGGCTTGATCAGAGAGGAATGACGGGTTCTGCTGCAGAGAACATAGTGAGGGTGCTGGTGTCTGTGGCACAGTCTTTGAAATGGCTGTAAAAGGGATCACTCACCTTCTTTGTTCTTTGCAA
>CM053616.1:74295776-74311867 GCA_028646535.1 Procyon lotor | reverse complement strand
TCTCTCTCTCTCTCTCTCTCACACACACACACACACACACACACAAATACATAAATAAAATATTTTTTAAAAAAAGAAAGAAAGAAAAATTAAGTGTCCGGCTTGATCAGAGAGGAATGACGGGTTCTGCTGCAGAGAACATAGTGAGGGTGCTGGTGTCTGTGGCACAGTCTTTGAAATGGCTGTAAAAGGGATCACTCACCTTCTTTGTTCTTTGCAAAGTTCAGCTTGATCAGGGACCTCCCGTCCAGTTTCTGAAAGAAGAATTAATAATTAGTAATAAAGAGCAAGTGACCGATGCGAAGAAACGCGGAGCCTGAGGCTGGGTGAGGCACAGAGACGAGTGAGGTCTCTGGGCGCGGGAAGCCGTCACAGCGGCAGGCAAGAGGAGAGCCACGGGGGCCGCCCCGAAGGCCCCAGGACCCAGCAATCACGCCGGTAAGAGGGGCTGCCCCCCGGAATGCCCCACTCACGGGGCGACCCCTGCCTAGAGGTCGAGGGTGGAGGTGTGTTTTATATTTCTCAAATGCTGACATCTTTTTATTGTGAGCCCTGATGTACTGACTACTTCTAAAATTAAAAATGAACGTTATGGGGGCGGCTGGGTGGCTCAGTCAGTTAAGTGTCTGCCTTTGGCTCAGGTCATGATCCCAGGGTCCCGGGATCGAGCCCCACATCGGGACTCTCTGCTCAGCGTGTAGCCTGCTTCCCCCTCTCCCACTCCGCCAGTTCCCTCTCTACTCCGTCAAAAAAATAAAATCTTTAAAAAATAAATAAATAAATGTTACTTCCTCATCTAGCTGGGGGGGTACACGGGTGTGTCCCTACTGTTCTGCTGTAGGACTATTTAAGAAAAACAGAACATTAAAAAGTAGGTGGGGGGGATCAATACCCCCACATGCTGAGTGATTGTGATGGGATCCTCTAGTTTTCAAAGTTCCGGCACTGTCTGCAGTTTACCTCTTCTATGGGAAACTTTACAATAAAACAAGGTCCAGGCAGCCAAAGGACAAAAGCTGCCCTGGGGTGGGAGGCCTGGATTGGAGCGAGTGAAGGGGACTGTGGCGAGACCCCAGAAGGGGGAGGCAAAGCTGCGTGCCCAGGAGCCCCTGACTGAGCACACGCATCCCGGCGGCCCCCGGCCACTGAGGCGCGGACCCCGCGCAGCACTCCTAGCCGAGGCACAGAGGAAACACTGGGCGGGCCTCCCGGGGCCAGGCCCCCACGTCCTCGCCCTCCTACAGTGGCCAGGCCTCACCCACTCCTCCACAGCTGGTTTCATTCCTTCCATGGTCACCTCAGTGCCCACTGCCCGCTCCGCCACCAGTGCAGTGAGCACAGACAGCAGGGTCCTCACTCCGAGGCTGCTCCCATCAGACAGTCCTCCTGCTTCAGGCCCACGCAGCCTGGGTACGTGACCCTGCACACGACATGCTCTTCCTGGGTCCCTGGGAAGTGACATGGGCCAAGGTAGCCCCTGGTGAACTGCCCTTGGTTAGCTGCCATGTTAGGCCTGGCCAGAGGCTGCACCCAGAGCATCTACACGTTTTGGGGCCCTGAAGAGCACCCATGAAGCAAAATGCTCAAAGCAACAAGAAGTGCCGCAGACGCAACCAAATGACAATATGCACGAGGAAGGAGACCGAGGTCATGACAACAAGCATGGACAAGAAGACCAGAGTGCGGCCAGAAAGCCACCACTGGGAGCGCAGAGTGCGGAGCCTCAGCCGTGGACGAGCCCTGACACCGCAGACGTGACACTTGTGTCAGGGAAGGCAACGAAATCCAAGCACAAGCCAATCACGGGGCACAGGCAGGCAGCACGGACCCGCAGGAAGCCCCTGGGAGCCCACAGCGGCTTCCCAGCAGAAGGTATCACAGGAAAACACTGCCAGTCATGCTTTCAAGTGACAAAAAGTGAGGAAGGCCACAGCAGGCACCTGAAGGAGCGCGCTCTCCCGCAGGAGGCTAGGCCGCAAGCGCCACCTCACCTGTCTGAGAAAAAAGCCCTCCGGCTCTGGGCGGCCGGGCCCAGAACACGCGACCCCCCCAGTCCAGCCCCCTTTCTTCCAAGGGAAGGACCGCTGGTGAGCCGCCCACCTGATCCAAGGGGCCCACAGCGCCCTATACTCTGTCACAAGGTCCAGGGGAGCCCAGACAGCACAGAAGGGCCTCCAGGAATCAGGTAACAAGACCTCGGCTAAGTAAAGAACCAGTGACATTACGCCTGTCCTCGGCTGGTGACCAGGCACTGTTCACACCGCTCGTGCCCTCCCTACCTACCCCAAGCCTCACGGCGCCCAGGTCTTCCTGGGCCTCCCAGAAGGTGGCCTCCATCCTGCATGGCCGCCAGGGTCTCCGTCACAGAAGTAACCAGGCCGCGCCCGGCTCGCGATTCCTCCTCACACAGGCCATAATGCATGAGGTGAGCAACCTCCCAGCCTCGAACGCCTGCCCCAGACACCCCGGAGGCGACTGTCCTCCAAGGCCCCACAGAAGTCCCCACTCTCCCTTCTGGACCGCCTCATCTCACCTCCACCCCAAGTGCCTGCCCCACTCCGTGCCCCCACATCCCTCCCGCCGCTCGGGGCTCTGCTTCGGCGGGATGGGCCTTCCTGCTGAAGCCCCACCGGACTGGAACCCCGAGCACAGGCTGGATGGCGCAGGTCCGCCTGTCGGTCCCGGGCATCCCAGGCATCCCTGGCACAGGACGTGCCAACTGACCCAGGCCTCCCGAGATGGGACTGCACTGGAAGGCTCCTACTGGGCTCTCCCCGGTCCCGGGGGAACACAGACCCTCATGTGACGGCCCCACGAGGCCCACAGGTCCATCTGTAACAGCAATCGTGGGTCCAGTCCCTCTAAGCCCCCTCCTCAGCCTCCATCCTATAGTCCAAGTTCGCGCAGCGCCTCTCGCACAGACAGGGGCACGGCCCTCTGGCTGCTTTCCCACCTTCCACCTTGCCTCCCTGTAGTCCTGTTTCCCACACCACAGCCAAAGTGAGCCTTTGAAATGCAGGCCAGAGGTGCCTGGGTGGCTCAGTCGTTAAGCGTCTGCCTTCAGCTCGGGTCATGATCCCCGGGTCCTGGGATCGAGCCCCACATCGGGACTCTCTGCTCGGCGGGGAGGCTGCTTCCCCCTCTCCCTCTGCCTGCTGCTCTGCCTGCTTGTGCTCTATCAAATAAATAAAACCTTTAAAACAAAACAAAAACACAGGCCAGATCACAACACGCTCCTGCGTGAAACCCTGCCCACCTTCCAGCGCTCCTAGAACCAACCAACCCCTCCTAGGGCCTTCAAGGCCCTCCGACGTGGCCTCTGACCATCTGCTACCATCCCCGGGTCTCAGCTTCAATGGCGCTCCTCCACAGCCATACCCCAAGGTCCTTGCCCCGCGCTGCCGCCACCCACCCCCCAACCCCCAGGCCCTGCCCGGAGCTCGTGCTAACACCTCGCTAAGCGGATGCAGCTGAGGAACTGAAGAAAGGGGCCTGCACTGCAGTGCGAGGGAACGAGAGGGCTCCAAGAAGTAAAGGGACCACTGGAATACGGGAAACGCAGCAGCCCCACGGGTTTATGATGGAGGCCCGTGGTGGGGACGCAGAAAAGGTGATTAAGCTGGAACTTGGCTCTGGGGCTCCCGTCCCAAGTGACACAGAATTCCTGACACTGGGCCTGTGTGCGTGACACAGAAGGAGCTGCTCAACCTCACTCATGATAAAAATACAAATTAAGGGACGCCCGGCTGGCTCAGTCAGTGGAGCACACAACTCTGATCTCAGGGTTGCAGGTTCGAGGCCCACACTGGGTATAGTGATTACTTAAAAGTAAAATCTTAGGGGCACCTGGGTGGCTCAGTGGGTTAAAGTCTCTGCCTTCGGCTCAGGTCATGATCTCAGGGTCCTGGGATCAAGCCCCGCATCGGGCTCTCTGCTTGGCGGGAAGCCTGCTTCCCCTCTCTCTCTGCCTGCCTCTCTGCCTACTTGTGATCTCTCTCTCTCTCTCCCTCCATCAAATAAATAAATAAAATCTTTAAAAGAAAAAAAAAGTAAAATCTTAAAAAAATTTTTAAATGCTCTCGCCCTGAGGCAAAGAAAATTTCTAAAAATTTGATCCCCATGGTTGCTGAGGGTACGGGAAAGCAGGCATTTGCGACTTCTCTGGAGGACAATTTGCCAGCAGCACCCAAAACAGAAAACGCACCCTCCCCATGATCCAGCAGTCCTGGGAGGACCCCCACATGTGTGTCCCGAGAGGTGGGCACAGGGCAGTCGCTGTCCCCTGTAACAGCAGGTGACTTCCACCACGCTGCGACAGCCCCACAGGAAGACGGGTCGGCCACGACAGAACGAGGCACGGTTCTCCACACTGACGTTCAGATCTCCGACACCCCGAGGGGCAAGGAAGCAAGGTACAGAGGGGTTCGCCTGTGGGACTGCGTTACAGCCCAAGGAAAGAAGATGGACATCTGTACATATGCACGTACTTGTAGGGAACATTTCCAGAAAGGAACAGCGTGGGGAAGGGAGGGGAGGACAGTCTCACTCACGGTGCCCCATGCACGTCCTCTACCATGCTCGAAGGTACACAAAAACCACGGAATAAAAGGTCAAGACGAGAGGACAGCATTCCCTCGGCATCACTTAAAAACTTCTGAGCCACCTACCTCTCCGTTGCTGGGGTTGGTCCCGTACTTCTTAAGCCAAGGGACGATGTTACTGAAGGGAAGAGAAGAGACAATGTTAGCCCGGTGGCCAGGTGCAGCCCGGTGATGAGGCCACCGTCCACGAGAGCCGCGTCTGGGTGAGCGCTGCGAGTGGGCTTCGCTCCGTGTCGCTTCTGTTAGCCCCTTGCCTTGACCAAGGAAGTGAGGAGTGTTTCTGGACACGTGGGTTTCAACGTTATCCCCAGCATTTTTATTGTGGTTATGGATAAACAACAAAACCAGTGGAAAAAGATACAAGTAAATGTTGATACATCCACACGGTGAGATACTGGGCCAGCATCAAAAGTCAGGCTTCCAGAGAATTCTGAATGACACAACTGAGTGAAAAATAGATTCAGAACTGTCTTTGCAGGGCGCCTGGGTGGCTCAGTGGGTTGAAGCCTCTGCCTTCAGCTCAGGTCATGATCTCAGGGTCCTGGGATCGAGCCCTGCATGGGGCTCTCTGCTCAGCGGGGAGCCTGCTTCTCCCTCTCTCTGCCTGCCTCTCTGCCTACTTGTGATCTCTTTGTGTCAAATAAATAAATAAAATCTTAAAAAAAAAAAAAAAAAGAACTGTCTTCGCAGTACCACCCCAACCACGTACCACAAATAAACTCACAGAAAAAGAGGAGTATAAATGTAGACCATTATTATCCTGCATACTGTTATTATGCTAAATTTTTCCTTTTACTTTGAAGTGTTTCCCACATTTTCTAAAAAGAGACTGAAGCATGGGAAAGTTACAGAAGCTGGTTTATGCTGGAACATAAAACTGAGCACCAAGCTTCAAAACACAGTGCGCAGGAGGTATGTGCCTAAATTACGTCTCTGCTTTCAGGAAGTGAAAAGCATTCAAGCTCATTAACATTCCAAAACAGATGCAGGTAGGCCAGTTAGAACCCTAAGTCCCCCCCTGCGTGGGGAGAGGTCAGTGCCACCCCAGGCAGGGACAGTAGATCCCTGCCCAGGGGTCACAGCAACACTGCGGCCTCCTCCCCGAGGCTCTGGAAGTCCCTCCTGGCCCCCAAGAGGCCACCCAAGGCTCCCGAGGCTGCCAAGGCCCCAGCGTGAACTGGCTTGGCGGTGCCTGAAGCCACGACCCCCCCAGCTGGTCCCATACCCCCTTCCTGAGTGGGTGTCAACAATCTCACCCCCTTTGTTAGCTCAAAAGTCGAGGGCAAACTCACAGCAAGTCAAAGACGACGCCTTCAGGGGTGCAGACCGGGTAGACGAAGGGCTGCAGAGAGAGACTGAGAAATGGGCAGAGTCACTCCGGGTCAGGCGGTGGCTCCCGTGATCTCTCCCCTGAATTCCTCCCTTCTTCCCTCCAACAATTCCAGGCCTCCTCTGCCCAGCCGGGGCTGGGTGTCGGTTCAGAGGGGACCCCACACACGCGCCCCTCAGAAGCTCCCTGCACACACCAATAAATACAAGGCAAGGGTCCCAGGAGGTGCTGAGGGTGCCTTGCGGTGACAGCAGCCTCGCTCTCCCCACTCTCTCTGCCATGTCACGTGACACACGTCATCACATTCGAGCCCAAAACAGGTTCCTGGAGGGAGGCTTGGGGCGGCAGGGCTGGAATTCACTCCCTAAAACCTCGCACGGCAGGCAGGCACACTCTTCTACTGAGAGCTGCCCTCTCTCATCCCAAGAGATTCTGGGACCTATCCTGGTCTGGGGGTGCTGGGCCTGCTCCTGCTTAGTGTGTGCACACAATTCCCCCCACATTTCCAAGGGGTAGGCAGGTGACTTAGGCAAGTGCCCCAGGAGCCCTGGGTAAGTTCTAATACATGGATACGGGGGCAGATGGGTCTGCAGAGACCCAGACTGCTGCAAGCCATCTACCACCTCGTGGAGGGTCTGCTTAGGAAAAGCAGGACCCACAGATGAAGGGCGACGGCACTTGTACTAGAAGTAAAGCACGAAAGACACGGGCCCGGAGTCAGACCAGGGGGTCAAGCCTCTAGGGCATCACTTTCTGGATGTGATACCCGGGTAAGCGGGTACACAAGGGTGCAACCCGCTTTTAAATATTGACCCTCTCAAGTGTAAAATAGGCTTAACGACAGAGTCTACTTACCTTGGAAGGTAAGAAAGAAGCTAAAAGAAACAATGCATAAACGTACAGACACTTAAGTATTAGTTCTTAGCACTGTGAAGTCACGGTCTCTCAGTTCGGGGAAGACGCAGGTGAGGGAACACAGATGGAACCCACATCTGCATCTCCAAGGACCAGATTCACTGTCAAATAATGAATATCAGAAAACGATGAGAAGGGGACAGATTGAGACTCGAAACACTTACCTGCAGTGATCAAAAGGTAAACGACGAAAATTGGCTTGTGGGATATCTGTTTTAGGTGAAAATAAAAGAAGGTTTATTTTGCAAATAACTTCATGTACGTGTGTCTACCACCAATTCAATCTCATATTAAGAAAAAGTTCATGTTAACTACTTAGTGTGGGTTAAAAACCTTTCAATAGGGGCACCTGGGTGGCTCAGTCGTTAAGTGTCTGCCTTTGGCTCAAGTCATGATCCCAGGACTCTGGGATCGAGTCCCACATCGGGCTCCCTGCTTGGCAGGAAGCCTGCTTCTCCCTCTCCCCTTCCACCTGCTTGCATTCCCTCTCTTGATGTCTCTCTGTCAAATAAATAAAATCTTAAAAAAAAAACACACACAACCGGGGCGCCTGGGTGGCTCAGTGGGTTAAAGTCTCTGCCTTCAGCTCAGGTCATGATCTCAGGATCCTGGGATCGAGCCCACATCGGGCTCTCTGCTCGGTGGGGAGCCTACTTCCTCCTCTCTCTCTGCCTGCCTCTCTGCCTACTTGTGATCTCTCTCTCTCTGTCAAATAAATAAATAAAATCTTAAAAAAACACACACACACACACACAACTTTTCAATAGGTAGAACACATGCAGTACATCAAGAACAAACTTAGAGGAAAAAGCACATACTTGCCTAAGTCACTGTGGTTGGGTTTCTCCCACAACCCTAACACCCTTGCTGTGGGGCCTGGCTTGGCTTTCCAAGACGGCTATGCTGGTTTTATCCCCTACAGCAATTAATGAGAATGTGCTCTTTTTACTGCAGCCTTGACACCTTTGGGTATTATCATTCTTTTCATTCTTCATTAACTTGACAGAAAAATGAATGTTATTTTAACCTATGTTATCACACTGGGGTGCCTAGGTGGCGCAGTCAGTTAAGCATCCGACTCTTGATTTCGGCTCAGGTCGTGGTCTCAGGGTCCTGAGATTAAGCCTTGTGTCACGGAGCCTGCTTGAGACTCTCTCTCTCTGCCCCTCCCCCCACCTGCACTCGCTTTCACAAAAATATATACAGATGTGGGGCACCTGGATGGCTCGGTGGGTTAAAGCCTCTGCCTTCGGCTCAGGTCGTGATCTCAGGGTCCTGGGATTGAGCCCCGCATCGGGCTCTCTGCTCGGCGGGGAGCCTGCTTCCCCCTTTCTCTCTGCCTGCCTCTCTGCCTACTTGTGATCTCTCTCTGTCAAATAAATAAAATTCTTAAAAAAAAAATTAAAAAAATATATATATATACAGATGTATATACCTCCACCAAGATTTTCTCATGTGTTTAGTGTATTTTCTCTTTTGTGAATTATCTGTGTTCTCTACCCTATTTTCTCTTTTGTGAATTATCTGTGTTCTCTACCCATCTGTCTGCTACACTTTCTATGTTCTTGTTCATTGTTAACTTTTACAGTCTCATTGTGTAGTGAAGACATCATTCCTTAATTACAATCCCCCTCCTCCCCCCCCCCCACACACATCCATACCAAGGGAAACAGAAAAATTTCATGTCTTACCTGGTTTCTTGCCACCATAGAAGTGAGTGTATTCAGCACAGGTAATGTACCTAACGAAGAGAAAGAGAAACTTACTACCACCCCCCCCTTTATAAAGAGGACAGTCTCTGGAAGTAACTGATGACTGAATCCTTTCACTCATTTAGCAAATGCTTACTCAACACCTACTATGGGGCACCTGGCTGACTCAGTGGGTTAAAGCCTCTGCCTTCGGCTCAGGTCATGATCTCAGAGTCCTGGGATGGAGCCCCGCATCAGGCTCTCTGCTCAGCGGGGAACCTGCTTCCCCCCCGCCCCACCTGCTTGTGATCTCTCTCTTTCAAATAAATAAATAAAATCTTTTAAAAAATAAAATAAAGGGGCGCCTGGGTGGCTCAGTCATTAAGCGTCTGCCTTCGGCTCAGGTCATGATCGCAGGGTCCTGGGATCGAGCCCCGCATCGGGCTCCCTGCTCAGCGGGAAGCCTGCTTCTCCTGCTACCGTTCCCTCTGCTTGTGTTCCCTCTCTCGCTGTGTTTCTCTCTGTCAAATAAATAAAATCTTTAAAAAAAAAAATTAAAAAATAAAAATAAAATAAAATAAAAATAAACACCTACTATGTGTCAGATAGTGGTAAATACAACAGAACGCAGGGATGTACAAATTAATAAGCAAATACAAACAGTCCTGCTTTCCTCTGAAGGAAATGAACAGAATTTAACACAAGGCTTGATGATACAAAGGAGTTAGCCATGTGAGAATGTCGGGGAAGAACTTTCCAGGTGGAGGGACCAAGCAGGCTTATCACATACACAAGCCCTGAGACAGGAAAAGCTGTTTTGTTTTCAGAAAAGGGTGAAGTCACTGAAGAAGAGTGCACACAGTACGCAGGAGCAGATAAAAAGGGTGGTGGTCAGGTCATGAAGGGCCCCACAAGCCGAGTAAGAGCTGCGGATTGGCTTTAAGCAGTATGGAAAGCTGCTGGAGGGTTCTGAGTAAGGGCCTGGCGTGATCTAACATTAAGTCCTCAAAGCATCACTCTGGTGCCTGTGTAGAGAGAGACAGGCAAGAGAGGCGGCAGAAAACCAATCAGGAGGCAACTACAAATGTTCGAGGACGAGCTGGCATAAACTCCACCTATGGGACGGTTGCTGGATGAGTGAGAAGTGGTTCCTGGAAGAGCCACAGGGATTTACTGATGAACAGGGGGAAGAGAGAGCTGCAGGAAAGAGGCACCAAGGCTAACTCCCAGACTTCTGACCTAAGAAACCGAATGGCGGTGTGACCACTCAGGGAAGGGAAAAGAGGGGGAGCATATTAAATTTGAAATGTCTATCAGACCTCCAACTGGAGATGTTGAGTGAGCAGCTGACTACTGCAAGAGGGGAGATCACAAAGGAGAAAGTAAAGGGAGGAAAACGTGGAGGACATGGATGTATGAAGTCTGGGAGAGGGAAGAAGATCCAGTGAAGGAGACGGAGGATAGAGAGGCCACTGAGGCCGTGGTAAAACCAACAGCATATGATGTCCCACACACCAAAGAGCTTCAGAAGGAGCGAGGTGGTCAGCTGTGTCATATGCTGTTGAGAAGCCTGACAAAATGAGAATTGTGAACTGACCACTAGATTTAGCAACAGAGAAGTTACTGTGGTCCCGACAAGAGTAGTGCTGGGGAGTAAAGCCTGCCTGGAGTGGTTTCAAGAAGACATCAGAACACAGCAAGCAGACGCAAGTCCTTCACGTCTTCTTAGAAAGCAAAAGCAAAAACAAACCACAGTGGCAGCTGCAGGGGAGCACGGGGCACGACTAGTTTGTTTTAAACTGCAAGACTCCGGAGCATGAGTGTAGGCGACGAACCAGCACGGAGGGGGACTGGAGGTGCTGGACAGGACGGGGCTGATTCGGGAGCAGAGCTCAGGAGTGCAGAGGGGCCCGTGCCCGCCCCGCGCCGAGGCGCTGGGAGGGCCACGCTCAGATGAAGTCATCTAGAGTGAGTTACGGGAGCCCGGGAGACCTCGGCACGGGGGGGACGGGACGGGAGTAACTGTCCGCCTGGGGAAGGGGCAGAGGCTTCTGGCACGAAGCGGCATTTAGGAGTGGCTCTGGAAACTAGCTCTGAGAGAGGGAAGAGGGGCGGCGCGGTGTACGGGACAGGCGGGGACTAAGGCTGAGCAGGGCCCCGCTCCCGGGTGCGGCTCAACTTACATCTTGTCCTTTTGATGCTGTCGCTTCCCCATGGCGGCGGCGGCGGCAGCGCGGGCAGTGCCAGGAACAGCGAGAGCAGAGAAACGACAGCAAACAATCCAGATTCCGACTTCCCGGCGCAGCTCCCTAATTACTTCCGGGTCCCGCGGACCCGCCCCGGAAGCGGGCGTGTTGCGAGAGGGAACTGTGGCGCCTGGTGCCGAGTGCGCATGCCCAGCAGGTACCTCCTGGTTCTAGGGTTCCTGGGCAGAATTCACAGTAGGGCTTCGGTGCTGGTGCGCCCACTTTCTCGGGCGGGTGGGGGTTGCTCACTCTGGACCTTTCGCATACCCATCCAACCCTAGCTACGTTCAAGCCCGACGCTCAGTCCCTGCTCAAGCTTGCCCTGGCTTCCCAGGTTTTTGAAAAAAGTCTGCCGGGCACCTTAAGTCCCACCCGCCTGGGGCTCATCTGTTTCCTACCCCCGCAGACAACTCCAAAGCCACGTCCACGTTCGCTGTATGCCCGTTCTCTGGTCAGTCCCCACCGTCTTCACGGCCCTCTCGTGGGCCGATTAGGGGCAAGTAGCCATTAAGTCTGAAAGTCTAAAGCCCTCACTCATCTCTTCCCTTGAAGGACCCTTTTTCCTCGACCAGATCACTATGTTCGTGTGCCCTAGCCTAAGCCCTGGGCCTCCGTCTACACCCAAGCACTGGGTGATCTTGCTCAGGCTCTTGGCTTTAAATATTATTCGTATCCCTTGATTCTCATCATTAGATGGCCAACACTCCAGAGTCCTGATCTCTACTTAGGTACCACTGATCTCAAATTTAACATGTCTGGTCAAAACAGAATTCTCCATCCCCCGTCTTCCCCGTACTCCTCAACTGTACCACTAACCAGTCACCCAAAGCCAGTTGTCCTTGGCCTTTCTAATCTCTTGGCTGCCTCCTCATTTCTAGGTTTCAATATAAAGGTCATCTCCTCAGACAGACCTTCCCTGACAGCCCACCACATACATATCCATCTCAGCTTCCACAGGACTTACAGCTTAAAACCCTGTTATTAATTCGATCTCTACATGTGCACGCGCGCGCGCACGCGCGCACACACACACACACACACACACACACACACACACACACACGAGGATAGGAAGTAAGCTCAAGAGCAGGGACCCCCCCAACCCCTTGATTTATTATCTCGTCCCAAGCAAGGTGTGGGGCATACAAAGCATTCAGCAAATATCTGCTAATGTCCAGCAGTCACCAAGCATTTTGTGAGGACTCCTAATCTCACATGCAGGTTTGATTCTCAGGTTAGTGTGTGAGGGGAGAGTCACTGTCTCTGAAATTCCTTAGGGAGGTGCCAAGTTGGAAACTAACACACCAGCTTATTTTCTCCCAGGGAGGGAACAGATCACTGTTTTTGTTGTTGTTTTAAAGATTTTATTTATCTGACAGAGAGAGAGCACAAGCAGGCAGAGTGGCAGGCAGAGGCAGAGGGAGAAGCAGGCTCCCTGCCAATCAAGAAGCCCGATGTAGGACTCGATCCCAGGACCCTGGGATCATGACCCGAGCCTAAGGCAGCTGCTTAACCAACTGAGCCACCCTAGTGTCCCCAGAAAACTGTTTTTAAACCCACACCCGGATAAGGCTTGAGTTTAGGGGCCAAGTGTAGGGAAAAATGGTAGACTTGCTATTCAAGCGAGGCCCAAAGGGGCCACAGAGTCACTGTAGGGAAGGGCAGCATTGTCTCATCACTCATTTCTCTTTCAAAGTGCCATGGCTAGGGCACCTGGGTGGCTCAGTCGGTTAAGCATCTGCCTTAAATGCAGGTCATGATCCTAGGGTCCTGGGATTGAGCCCCACATAGGGCTCCCTACTCAGCGGGGAGCCTGCTTCTCCCTCTCCTCTCCACTCATGTTCTCTCGCTCTCTCTCAAATAAATGAAATCTTCGGGGGGGGGGAAGTATGGTGGCTGAATTTCCATATGAGAGTGCAAGCAAGGGAACTTCATAGTAGCACTGACCTCCCCAACTACTGTATCTAGGCCCAGGCCGAGGGGGCCTCAGGCTTGCACCACCCTGACGACCTCTCCTGACTGGAGGAAGTCCATGGGAATGTACAGCCCTTAAGGGAGCCCAGCACAAGTAAGGCACCTTCATGGGAGCTTTATTCATTCCTCTAGCCATGGTCTATAGGAAGAGGTTATGGGCCCCTCTTGGGGGGCACAGACTCTGTGCTGCTAGGGTCATTCTCAGAGTCATCTTTGGGTCTTGGCACAGGCTGGAACTTGAGCAAGACAGGCGGGCTGAAGATGGAGGCCTTCACAGGAGGGAGTGGCATCTCCTCCGTCTTGTGGGAGCCACTACAAGCCGAGGTCCTGTGCGGGAGACAGCCAAGACATGTCCATGAGGCGGGATACCGGCACAAAGAGCCGTCAGAAGTACATGTGACCAAACCTGAGGCTGTGGGACGGCTCTCAGTGCCTTTCTACTGCCAGAACTCTCTCCCGTGGATGGTTGTTCCAGGCTGTTCACTGCAGCAATGTTTGTGATTGTGAAAACCTGGAGACAACCTAAACGTTCCTCTGGGAATGGCTAAAGGAACCATGGGTGCCATGTGGCCAACTATTCTGCAGCTGTTGGAAGGACTGAGGTAGGTCTGTAGAGCCCGGCAAATAACGATGCCCGTGGCACAGCAGTGGAAAAAAAGCCAGCTGCTGGGAAATACATGCAATATAATCCCGCACTGCTTACAAAATTAGCCAGTGTATTTGTGTGTGTTTGTGTTAGGAGGGTACACAAGAAACTGTTGGCAGTGGGACTCCAAGCAGCAGGGGCCTCTCATATTTTACGTATTCATTTCTCTGTTGTGAATGTGTCCTGCTTTCGTAAGAATTTGTAAAGCCAATTAAAAATACCCCATTTTTGATGAGAGCAATACATACCAAGAGCCCAAAATTGTCCCCATCGGGGCAATGTTTCAACGAGCAAGAACGGTTGAGGAAATATTCCCTCCATACAATGGAGCGTTGTGCATATATTATTATTAGTGAATGTAAGTCTATTTCTAAAGACATGAGAAGAAACATTCCAGAGCTGGCTGCGAAACTGCCCAACAGGACACTCCCAATGAGGTAACAGACTACCAGATGCGTATAGATATGCATCTCCACGGAGAAAAGACAATCATGTGACAATTACATGCTAGAGCTGGTTATTTCTGGCAGTGGGAATAAGAGTGGTTTGGTATGGCTTCTCTTCTCCTTTGTGTGTGGTTTTCAGATTGTCTGCAGTAAACACGTATTGTTTTAGAATCTGGAAAAAGAGGTTCTGAAACCCGTTCGCACCATTTCCCTTATAATTCCGCTTCAGGAAACTCATCTGAAATTCGGGAACGGCCTAGCACAGAAAGACTTTAATCTCCTCGTGGAGAAGACAACCAGAAGCACCTCGTGTGTTCGTGGAGGCCCCACGTGGAGTTAAGTAAGGGACTGGACTACAGACAAGGGATATCACACAGCCAACTTCAAAGGACCATTTAGTATATGTGCTGCTGAAGCGAGCACGGCTTCAGAGGACCGTGAGGACGCGGACCCATCCCCATGTACTTAATGATGAGTGACAAAGGCAAGATAAAAAAATGACACTGTCTAACTGAATCACACCTTTATAGAACAATGCGTAGAAAAAGCCAGAAGGTATCTCGACAGCAATGCCCTGATAATGGTCCAGCCCTGGTGCATGGCCCCACAATTGTGAGGATCTGGTAAGGCCAAGGACGCCTCACTGTTACGTGTTCCTTCATGACAATGCGGCATGTGTTTGCTGACAACCTCTTCTCTGTCAGCCAGCAGTCAGTCCCCTTCCTACCCCTTCATCGCACCTCCTGATCTGACTGCACAGCCTACTGCTTCCACTCACACATAATTCATTAATCTACATGATCAGGTTTATAATTTTATATCCACATAATACTCCATAATTTAGTGGAAGCACATTTAAGCTGTTTCCAGTTTTCCTCCTTTTACATGACACTGCCCTGAACATTTTTGTACATAATCACTTTTTTCTTTCCCCTTATCATCTCCTTGGGGCCAGTTTCCAGGACTGAAAATACCAGAGCAGGGGTGCCTGAGTGGTTCAGTCAGTTACAAAACCTGCCTTCGGCTCAGGTCATGATCCCAGGGTCCTGGGATTGAGCCCTGTGTTGGGGGGGGGGTCCCTGCTCAGTGGGGAGCCTGCTTCCCCCTCTGCCTGCCACTCTCCCTGCTTGTGCTCTCTCTCTCTCAAATAAATAAGTAAAATCTTAACAACAACAAAAACCCAAATAAATAACAAGCAAAGAATTTAAAAATGCCTATGGCTTCTGATAAACTGCCTTTCACAAGGACTAACCTTACACTTTTGTGTTTTGAAAGACACCACGGAGAAAGTGCGAAGACAACCCACATGGTGAGAGGAAACATTTGCAGATCCTATGTCTGATAAGGGCCTTGTGTCTTTGGCAGTTGCTCAAGATACACACTTACCATATGACCCAGCAATTCCACTCTTAACGGTATGCCCAAGAAAACAGACAACTATGTCCTCACAGACACTTGGCCACAAGTGCTGTGTTATTCACAAGACCCAAAAAATGGAAATAACCCAAACGTCCATCAGCTCATGGACACATAGAGAAAATGTGGTATTATAGCCATACGACGGAATACCATTCCAGCATAAAAAGAAAGTCAGCCCATAGAATGTACAGCACCAAAAGGGAAACCGTATGTCAACTATGGACTTTTGGATGATAATGATGTTAGTGCAGGCTCATCAGTTGTTAACACATGCATCACTCCGGAGGGGATGTTGATCACAAGGGCAGCTGTGTACCTGCTGGGGGCAGGGGCGGGGGGATGTATGGGAACTCTCTGTGCCCATTTTCTGGAATGGGTTTTTTGTTGTTGATTTACAAATCTTTCCTTCCATTCTACGGGTTGTCTTTTCACTCCCTTCTTTTGGACATAATGGAAATGTACTAAAATTGTACTGTGGGGACGATTGCACAATGTGAATATATAAAAGGCCACTAAAGTGAACATTTTAAATGGGTGAATTCATATGATGCTAGGCAAATGATCTCCAAGACTTTTTAAAAGGACAAAGCCAGTTTATAGTATTTTCACAGCAAAAATGAGTCTCCTCGGGGCGCCTGGGTGGCTCAGTCGTTAAGCGTCTGCCTTCGGCCCAGGTCAGATCCCAGCGTCCTGGGATCGAGCCCCGCATCGGGCTCCCTGCTCCGCGGGAAGCCTGCTTCTCCCGCTACCATTCCCTCTGCTTGTGTCCCCTCTCTCGCTGTGTTTCTCGCTGTCAAATAAATAAAATCTTTAAAAAAAAAAA
>CM053616.1:74264168-74286638 GCA_028646535.1 Procyon lotor | reverse complement strand
CCAACCCAGGAGCGGGAGCGGTCGGGGGAGGGGGCAAACACACAAAGGAGAGGGACCCGCGCTCCGCCGCAGTACGAAGCCCACTCCCACACGGAACGAGGGAGGGTACAGCCCGACGACCCTACGCCCTCATTCGGTCTGCGGCTCCCCGAGAGAAGGAGGGTGGCCACATTCCGAACGACGCGCCCCTGCCAGCTCAGGCCCCCATCCCTGGCCCCTAGCCCCCAACTTGGGCTCCAGTCCTAAAGATTCTCTGCCTGGCGGCCCAGAGCGAAGCGAAGGAATAAGGGAGGCTTCCCGCCCTTCTGGAGTCCCCTGCCCGGAGAGGGCGCCCGGGGTCCGGGCTGCGCCCCTCCGCACAGTCCCGCCGGGTAGGGCCGCCCTGCCTGTGCCCTCCACCTCGAGCCCTGATACTCACGCGGCGGGACACCCCTTCCAAACCAGGCCGGGAGCAGGACACGGAAGGTTAGCGAGAGAAAGGTCCTGGCGGTTGGTCGCCCCGTCGTCCCCATCAGGACGACCGCGCACCTCGTGGCGCCCTCTCGCTCGCCGGCTCCATCTTTAACCGGCTGACAGTCGGTGGGGCCGGGCCCCCGGCTTCTTAGCATAACGCCGCGTTCATTGGCCGGAGTCGGCGCGGGGCTTCGCCTCCTGCACGCCCATTGGCTGAAGCTGGAGCGATTTCAAAATAGCCTCCGGGTTCCGATTGGCCGGGAGCGAGCCAAGTCCCCGGCTCCGAGATTTTAACAGTGAGTACTACAAACACTTTCTCCCCATTCATAACTTATCAAAAGGAATTTTGCCCGCCTTTTCTCAGCTCCAGTCTCCGCGAGTTTAACAGCGGCCCCGGCGAGAGCGCTTGGAAGCCCGGAGGGGGGCGCCGTCCGCGCAGCTGAGCCCACTGGGAAGAGGGCTGCGATCCTGGGAAAATGCCTGAACCCTCTTGTCTAGTTCTCTGTGGAGCAGGGTTCATTTTGCGTGTTAATATCTCTCCCTGCGCTTCCTGGACAAGATACTCGGTTGCGGTGGGCTTCCTGGCTGGGGTAGTCCCCGCTCCCCACCCAATCCCACCTCATCGCCTGGCTTGACCTGGAGCCACCCGGTTAGGCCTGAGCTGCAGAGATCTGGTCCTGGAGCCCGTGAAGCCTTGTGGATTTGTGGGAGGTATGGGGAAGAGGGTGTCAGCTTGAGTCCTCCCCGCAATTGCTATCCATTTTGTGGATACGCATTAAATGACTACCCAGAGCTGATGATTCAGAAGGATATACCCATTCAGCCCTCACACAGTTGCAGTGTGTATCTGTGTGTTGGTGTGTGTATGCGGGGGGGGGGGGGGGGGGGGGGGGGGGGGGGGGGGGGGGGGGGGGGGGGGGGGGGGGGGGGGGGGGGGGTTAGGCTATAGTGGATCGCTGCCCTCCCCACCCCCCCCCACCCCAGCCAATTTATTCTTTCAGTCCAATGGCCGGGAACAAATGTTTCTGAGGCAGGTAGAGCTGGGTTGAAACTTTACCATCCTGCTGCCTGGTCTGCAAAATTAAGACAATTGAACCTGCTTCGTAGAATTGTTGCCAGGAGCAAATGAGGTGCTGTGTAAATCGTTGGCCAGGTGCCTGACACTTGGTGTTCAGGAAATGGATGCTCAGCTGCTGCAATTTAATTTTTGGTCTTGTCTTGGATTCTGTCTAGAGCCATCTGAAGTGCTCCCATGGCTTCAGCCTTGGTTCCCCACGGATTCCTATATGCTGCTATTCATCTAGGTGTACTGCAATCATGTCACAGGTCAGGTGAGTGATGGGAGAGGAGCTTAAACTTGACAATGCTTGAAGGGTTTGGCAGTGGAGGAGTCAGGAGGTCTGTGTTTGACCAGAGCAGAAGCTCATGGGTTGAGAGGGTGGGGAAGTAATGGTCCAGGGCCTACAGTGAGCGCCACCTCCCGTCAAATCTCACAATTGGCTAGAGCTTTTCTCACACTCCCATAAGGCCAGTGGATTTCTTTCTTTCTTTTTCTTTTCTTTTTTTTTTAAGGCCAGTGGATTTCTCGCCTGCAAGGTGCTCTGCCCACACTCCTCCAAGCCCCGTCCCACCAGCTGCTACGCCCAGCTTCTCCTTGGGCTCTTGTTTTCTCATTCAGGGAAGTGGTAACCCCAGCAGCTCCCTTAAACCCTTCCCCTCCTACATATACAGCCCCACCTGGGCCAAGTTTGCAAGTCCAGGAACCCTGTAGTCCTCCCCATAACCTCTAGAGGTCACCTACGCACCAGCAAAACGGTTCCCTTCCATTATCAGAGAGAGTTGAGTGTTCCTGCCTTTAAGTTGCAATGCTTTGCCTGCAGGAACTTCACCTCTCCTTCCAGGAAGCCTTCTCAGATCTCTGCAGGTAGCAGTTCTTTGTGATTACCGTCCCTTGCAAATTTTTTCAAAGTTTTGCTATCTCCTTGGGACCCTGGAAAGTTGTAGCGGGGGCTTGTGATGCCACATTGTCCTGGCAGGCTAGGGTGTGAGGCCTTAACATGAAGGTTCATGAAGTTCAGGGGCTAGGGAATTGGGGTCACTTGCCATCAGACCATCTAAAGGTGGAGAAGGGTGTTGTGTTGGCAGTGCTGGAGTACCTGAAAGAGCATCAGGGTTTGGATGGGTTACACTGTCATTCCGTGCTGGAGACAAGAGGTTTTGCACTAAGGAAGAGATGGTGAACCAGGTCCGGGGGGCTGGCACCTCCTGGTCACCCCCAGGCTTACAGCAAAACACGATCACAGACTAACATTCTTTAATCACAAAGGCACTTGAGAACCCCTACAAACCCAAAGTCTCCACCGAGAGCGGTCCTGCAGATGCCCCACCCTGCTACCTTCCAGCCACACACCCACAGCACTCAGAGTTCATCGTGACCTGTGGAGGGATCCACACTGGGCTTGATGAAGATGCCTTCCATGGCCTTCCACGTGTTGTGTGTGTTGGCGCTGGACATGCCGTGCACTTCGTGCTGCCCACGGATGGGGCTCCCATACTGCTCTCCAGTGACGGACAGGAACACAGAGGTGCCCACGTGCTGGAAGCGTACAGCGGCCTCTCGCTCCCAGTGCCGCCCTGAGCAGCGCACGGTCCACAGATCCAGGTCGTCACCCTCACCGTCCTCCCCAAAGGCGCTCACCTCCTGTGGGTGCAGGGGGTAGAAGGACAGTGCTTACCTCAGAGGGCACACTGAACCCCTGGGATCACTTTAGCAGCAGCACTCACACCCAGGGCACTGGGCCTTGGGTCCTTCCCTGGACCCTTCTGAGTCTTAGCTGCAAAATGGGCTACTACCACTGCCGACCCCAGCACCCAGTAGACTCTCCCCAACACAGTCTCTTCAAATACACACACACCCTACCCCATCTGTCTGGGCGGTAACCAATGGCCCCCAGTAGCTAAGGCCTCCTCCTCACTCCTCCACATTCCCCTTCCTAATCTCTCTGAGCCTCACACAGCAGGACATCCAACCCCTAGGCTGACAGGTCTCTGTTTCATATTCTTTCTTCTGGCAAGTCCCCCAAGCAGCCTCTGTTCCTCCCCAATACCTCCCTAACCCTACAACCCCCTTACACCCCAACTCCACCCCTCCACCTCTCCATCCCCCAGTTCCACTGAATTCCACTGGAGCCCAAGCTCTTCCCCAGGCCTGGCAAAGCCCCTGTTCTCCCGCTCTCTGCCCTGGAGAACTCCTATTCATCCTTCCAGACCCAGCCTGAGTTCCTCCTCCCCTGCCGGGTTTCATATCCCGCCCCTCCCCCTCGCCCCCACCAAAGGCCCTGTGAGTCCTCTTCCTGGGTCAACTCAACCCCGGGAGATAAGCTAGTTATCCAGCAGATCTCTCTTCCTGTGAGTTGCCCCGCAGAGGTGGTGCTCAGCAAACATTTCTGAACTGAAATTCCCATTTCACACAGGAAGCTGAGGCTCAGAGCCACTGAGAGGAAGAGTCTAGATTCTGTCCCTGCCCGACGTCCCACCCCACCCCACCCCCCCACACACGGAGGGTCTGCGGGGCGAGGGCTCACCTGGTTGTTGGACAGCGGCGACGGAAAGTGGTGCGTGTGCAGGTTCTTGCCGGTTAGCACGTGCGTGAGCCGAACTGCCTGCCCGCAGCGTACCGGGGCCCCGCGCGGGCACCCGCCCTCCGCTCCACCGCGGATCCGCCAGTAGCTATTGGCGTCGTCAGACGCCTCCACGCCAGTCACCGACTGTTGGCCGCTGCCTGAGGGGCGACACCCCACCCCACCCGGGGTCGCGGTCAATCTCTGAACTCCCCACCCTCGACCCGGACACCATAAACATTCCAGGACAACCTCAATCCTGGGACCCCAACGGCTCACTCCCAGCCCCCATCTCCGGCCCTTGGCTGAACTCCCAAGTCCCTTGGCCTGCAGCTCCCGGACGACCCTCCTCGCCTCCGATGTCTCGACGACCCCCTTAAAACGGCCGATCCTTGGCTCCCCTGACCCCCCCAGCCAGGCTCCTTGATGACCCCGAGACTTGTAGCCCTACAGACTCCCCCAAGACCACCCCAACTTCAAACTCCCAGCCCCGGGCTCCGCCCCCTGACGATGCCCCAGTCCCCGGCCCCGCGCACCGGATCCGTATTTGATGTCGTGCGAGTGCAGCCGCACCCTGTGCTGCGTGTTGAACAGCTTCAGCACCGACCCGCAGGTCACGAGCCCTGCGCCGGTCTTGGTGGCACCGCTGTTCGGCACCAAGAGCGTCAGCAGAAGCCCCAGAAGAGCCGGTCCGGCAGCTCTGCCGCGGCCCGCGCTCCACATCGCCCCGGCCGAGCTCCGGCAGCTCGGGCCCAAGGGACGCTTCCGTCTCCGCCACTGGCCAATCCGGGTCTGACAGAGCCTTATGAGCAGCCAATCGTCAGCCAGCATGGCGCTCAGCCTGCATTTCCATTGGGTCAGCCTGGAGGGAACCCGCCCCCAGCTTTCCAGAGCGCGACTGGGAGGGGGGCTGGAGACACGAGGAGTGTTTTGATTGGTCCACGCTTCCGTCCACTCACCAATGAATGCCAAGGGAAGGCTGGTGCTGCGCCGAGTGGTTAGAGAGACTTTGCGGAGCGGCGCTGTGGGTTCGGGCGCCCCACTCGCGCGCGGCGAAAACCCGTGGGCACCTGGCTGGGAATCCCAGGACCCTGCGGACACGTGTTCCCGAAACCCCTTGATCTTGGATTGTCAGGCTTTCAATCACGATCTTTCCTCTCGGACTCTGGGTCCTCAGCTGCAGAGTTGCTGGACCACTAGGTTTCGTGGTCACAAGGTCGATGGATAACTTGGTTCTTCAGTCCCTGGATCCCGGGATTAGTTGATTCCCCAGTCATTCGGTCATTGCCTCCTTTCTGGGAATGGGTCACCTCAGTCCCAGGACCCTAGGTTTTTTTTTAATTCCCCTGACTCTTTAATTCCCACTGACTCTTTCCAGGGCAGAATCACATGCACTCGGCCATTGGGCAGCAGAGGGCAGCAGGGATCTGCGGTGTTGAAGATAATGGTAAGTTCTCGCCAGAAAGCCCCAAAGTTTCTTAGGAAACCAGAACCCTGGGAGACCAAGTGACTGTGGGTACTAAATGTGCCAGGTTTCCGATATGAGCGGGTAGATGTCTCAATGCCTTCTCAGAAGGCTGTCAGCTTAGTCTTTAAGGGAAGAAAACTTATACGACTGTTTATTTATTCATTTGTGGAACGTTCTTATGTTGACTTAACTCCAGGCCCTGTTCTGGGGACCACTGGGGAACTGGCTCTGAGCTTTCCCATTATTCAGTAGGCCACCCATGCACTTGAGGCACCAACAAAGCAGGGAGAGAAGTTTATACTTAATTAAGTCATTCAGAATTTTGCATTCAGAAAATCCAGAGTAGAGCCATTTTAATTACAGCAACATGTTATTTGGGGGGTTTCATGTTTTGTGTTTTTTTTTAATATTTTATTTATTTATTTGACAGAGAGAGATCACAAGTAGGCAGAGAGGCAGGCAGAGAGAGAGGGGGAAGCAGGCTCCCTGCTGAGCAGAGAGCCCGATGTGGGGCTCGATCCCAGGACCCTGAGATCATGACCTGAGCCGAAGGCAGAAGCTTTAACCCACTGAGCCACCCAGGCGCCCCGGGGGTTTTCATGTTTAATAGTGTTTCTATTTTTAATTATGTATGGGATAAGACACTTGATCTTTTCAGTGTTTAGATTGTCTAAATTGCTAAAGGTCTGCCCTGGCTTTGGCAGACCCTGCACTCACATGAGGGGCCTCCAATCCATGGTGGAGTATAATCTGGGAGGCAATGGATATGTCCTCTTGGACATACCAACAAGCATCTCAGACTTACTATGTCCAAAGCAGAATTCTTGGTCTCCTCCCTCAAACTCCTCCTCCCTCCCCTAGGCTTCTGAGTCTCAGTTACGGCACCTCCATTCACCTTGATTCAGCCCCCAAATTGGGACTTTTCTTTCAGTCCTCTCTTTACCACATTTCTCACATCTCGTCCAACACATCCGGATGGCTCCAACTTCAAAACAAATTGCAAAGCATCTCTCTTGCATTCCTCATCACCACCTGAATCCAAGCCACTCTCCAGATGGATATCTACTGATATCTCTATCTCCTTCTCCAGATATCGACCATGGCCTCCTAACAGATTTCTGTACTTCTGATGCTCGGGCCCCTCCAAGTCACTCCCCACACAGGGAAGTGATTTATACCTTGGAAAGCAAGGAAGAGTGGAGCATCGTCACCTTCTCTATTGGCCACAAGGGTGACAGAGGGGTGGTGGTGAGAGGTCAAGGGGCTCCCTGCGTGTAGATGCCTTGATTGGGGAACAAAAATGCTGCCCTGGGAAGACAAGGGGGGGTGCTGAGCTGGCGGCACAGGACAGCCAGAAGCCCCAGGAGAAACCTTGGAGATGAGACCTGCCAATCACAGCACCAGACTTGTCTGCAGACCCTTCCAGAGAGAGCTGTCTGGCCCAGCGCCTCTGCTGAAAGGGTGATTCCATGGCCAGCCTGGGGCAGCCCCCATGGGACCTAGCGTGGACCCTCCAGATTTGGGAGTTGGAGCCGGGAAATACAAATTAGAAAGACAGGGGGCATCAGGAAAGGGCGGCTGCCTGGTTCCACGAGAGGAATATCAGAGGGAGCAGGGTGCTGCCCTGACAGAGGAGGAACCTTCTGGAAGCAGGAACCACGATGCACAGGGGCTGTTAGGGAAAGGGACCATGAGTCCTAAGAGTCTGGAAGAGCCAGGAAGGTGCACACTGGAGTGGAGAAGAGCCCTGAGCGGGGACTTGTGTCCAAGCAGTGTGTGCAAGGGTCAGAGGTGGGGGAAGTAAAGCTCGGCATCTGCCAGCCATGGAGGCCTGCCCGAGGTGTCACCCAAGGGCAGGTCCTCAGGCCTGCGGACGTGGGGCTGCGGTGTCTGGTCGAGAAGACGGTGCTCCATCAACACAAGCTTTATTTCTCCCATTGGCTCCCGACAGGCCAGCAGAGCTCGTCATGGGCGTCCAGCCCACCCTGACCTCTGCCCAGGAAGGGGACCGGCTGGGGGGGAAGTGGGGCAGCAGTCCATTGGAGCAAGAGGAGGAGCAGGGAATCAAGTGCTGGGTGCAGCTTACAGGGGGCCTCATGGAGAGTCTCTGTGGCCCATGTTTGTGGAGTAGCTGACCCCCAACTTCACTGGAAGCTCCGGGGAGTTCTGGGACGTGTCATTGTCCCTAAGAAGTTATAATCCTCGTCCTCATTCTCTTCCTCCTCGTTGCTCTGACTGTCCGGGCCTATGGCTTCCTGAAGCAGATTAGAGCCCACACCGGTGCCGGCGAACGTGGAGGGCTTGGGCTGTTGCTGGCTCGCGGCCTCCTGCCCCTCGGCTGGCATGTTCTCCAGATCTGGGAGCAGCTGAGAAGCCAGAAACTCACTGTCGAGGCTGGACTTCATGGCCTCCTCCTGATCCACTTGGGAACCCAGCTCCAGCAGCATGGAGGGTGACTCGGTGCTTCTCTGGGGTGGCCCGGGGGGGGGCCTGTGGTGGTGGGCCCCGTGGTGGGGGCCCCCGTGGTGAGGGGCCCCGGGGTGGGAGCTGCGCTGGGAGGAAGAGTTGTGCTGGGACAGGTGTCTGGACAGCTGCTGGGCCCACTCGGCCTCCTCCAGCCTCCGCTGAAGGCAGCTCCAGTCGATCTTGGAGGAAAGGCAGATGTGGGAGCCCTTCACCTTCTTGAAGCCCAGGAGGAGGTCCATGAGTGTCTCAGTGACTGGGAAGGAGATGAAGCCCAGCTGCTTGGAGAGGTTCTTCTCGAACTTGTATTTGTAGATGAGCAAGGACACGACCTGGTCCACCAGGTAGCTGGCAAGCTCCTCGTACAAGGGGTTGGAGAGGTGGGACATGCTGGACTTGGAGGAGATGGAGGGCAGTGTCTTCTTCTTCATGAACTTGTAATTGGGGCTCTGTGCAACAGCCGGGGAGGGAAAGGGAGACACGTCATGCCACTCCTGATGCCCTAGGAGGCCCCTCACCCCCAGACCACCCTCCACATCACCCACACGGATGCCAGGCTTGTTGTGGCCCTGGCAGTACGGCCTTGTCACATCTGCCATGCTCCCTCGGTGACAGCTGACCACAGGCCCTGCGTGTCAGCCACACCCTTGCACTTACCACATTGGCCTCACACTGACTACACCAGCCAGGCCTGCAGCCAGGCTGGGGATGTCAGTCATGGCGTCAGCCCAACTGGAGCCAGGATCACCAGGGCTCTGGAAGCTTCTCCCCCAGGGCCAAGGTTCAGAGGAGGGAAGCCTGCCTGGGCCTTGATCAGCGAGACGAGGGTCAGGGGCTGTGGTGGGGGATCTACAAGGGTGAAGCCACCTATATCTTCTCCAGACCCTTCCTGAGCAACTCCCTCTCAACAGACACACCAGAGAGTCCTGTCCTAGGGAGTGGAAGCAGGGGGAGCTGGATCTAGGATCCAGGACCCCCACTCTGGCTGAGGCTGCTGTCCATAAGGGATAGGACGCTGCCCACATAGAAGGGCCACTGAGATTCACAGGCAAACATTACAAAAATACCCAGGATAAAAAATAAGGCTTTATTCATCTTTGACCACACCCAGCAGGAGCAAGGCCAGGATTTCTGCTCCCCCATCAGCTTGTTGCCTGCTCAGGTGGCTTCCAAAGCATAGGGCAAGATACCTGGGACAGTGGTTCCTAAGGGTCGTAGCTGAAGGAGCCTTTCCCATGCAAACCTTTCCCTAAGCCCCCTAGCTCTACCCCTGGGGTCCTCTCTGGATGCGAGGAAAGAGGAGATGGGGAGAGGCTTCTTATCGAGGAGGCAAGAGGTGAGAACTTGAGGTGGTGGGAGAGGCCAGGGTAGGGGGAGGTGAAAGGAGCTATGTCCCGGATGGTGGGCGGAGTTTGGCTGGAGGGCCCTTCCACCACAATCCCAGGAACAGGCAGGGTGAGGTGCAGGCTCCGCCAGGGATGGGCCTTCTGGCTGGAGCTCAGGGGCCCAGAAGAAGGGATAGGTGGTCTCTGTACTTCAGGGTCCTGGTCAGGAGACTCCTGTCTAGGGTGGGGTAAGGGAACCTTGGATTCTTCTGCGGGTGTCACCTCGATCCTGTATTTTGTGGTCACTTGGGGACTAGACACGGGGGAACCACCTTCCTTGGGCTTGCCCCATCCTCTGCCGTTGGTGCTCTTTCTTCGTTCTGTCTTGGAGCTGGAGGCTCTGGGAAGCACATCATAGGGGTCCTCCCCGTCGGTGGGCGAAGCCGGCTTGGAGCCTGTGACGGAGTCAGAATTGAGCTCGGTGGTGGGCTCCCATTCTGATGGGAAGAGAGGGCAGCCATCATGGCGGCGGGCGCCACTGAGCTTGTGCACAGCCTGGCGGACCACATTCTGCAGGGCGGGAAAGAGGTGGTGCTCAGCCAGAAAGTCTAGGGTCTGATGGGGCTCACGGAATGAACAGTAACTGGGCAGGTTAAAGGCCGCCGGCTGGTTCAACAAGGACTTGATCTCCCTATCGAACTCTCGCTTGAGGAAGGTCAGATCCCGTTCTCCAGATCTGGGCTCTGATGTTTGGGATGTGCATGTGTTTGAGTCCAGCAGGCCCGAGAACCAGGACAGAGGTGGCTCCTGGGTCCACTGGCTGCTGGCCTGGCTGGCCAGTGAGTCCCACAGCAGGGAGTCCCTCCGGAAGCAGGACCGACCCAGGCCTTTCTGCGGAGAAAGGGGGGTGCTTTCAGGGGGCATCCAAGAGCAACCAAGCCAGGCGTAACCCTGGCTCTGGGCTCTGGACCAGGGTCCATCCCGCCCACCCTGGGCCATGGCGCTAGATCTCACCCCTCGGTTCTCCAGCATCACCAGCCGTTTGAGGTTTTTCTCCAGCAAAAGTCTGTCCCTCATGGGTGGCAGTGAGCCCATGCCACGGGTGCCCAGGTCACTGTCCTGGCTGTGGGAGCCCCACCAGCCAGCTGTGAAGCTGCTATGGGAGTCAGACATGGAGCTGGAGGAGGATGGGTAGTTGTTGGGCGGTCCGGTGCAGAGGCTGGGCCGGGCCCGGTGCCGGTGCACGGTACTGAGGCTGGGCCGGGCACGTGCCCGCCGCCCACCCTTGGGCACCTCTGTCGGGTCCTGCACCTCCACCAGGGGCACCCCAGCCTCTGTCTTCATGGCAGTCATGCGCTCAGTTGCCTCTTCCACCACCGTCTGTAGGCTGTCTAGCACCTGGCCCTCGACGAGGAAATCCAGGAAGCTACCAAAGGGCCGAGGGTCCCTTGGGTTTCGTCGGTGGCCACGGAGCCCTAAGCTGTCTGTGGGGGGGCACCTCGACGGCGGGTGCGGCATGTGGCCCAACTTGGAGGCTTGCCCCATTTCCGGAAGCAGTGGCTTCTTAGGCAGCTGCACCAGAGGAGACAGGCATGTGACATAGGGCAGGGATGTTCCACAGGGGTAGGGGTCCTTGAGGGTTCTCTTAGGGTCCCAGGAGCTGAGTGGGAGGGGGCAGTGGAAGAGGGGGTGTTTTGGAGTCAGGAAGTTTCTGGAATTTGGACCCTGGCTCTGCCACGGCAGGCTGTGACACCATGGGCACCATGGCCCTTCTTGAGGTCCAGTTTCCTCTTCTGCAAAGTAGGGATTGATTTCAGGTCACCCTGATGCTTCCCTGACACGTACATTTCATATATACAAGATGTGGCCGAGGAGTCTGAAAGTCCACTTCCACCCTCACGCAGGTTAGGAATGGGCAATCACAAACCCCTCTGAGTCCTACTGTCATCTGTACTTGGAGCAGACCAGCCCTGTCTCTATATATAGACCACCTGTAATCCCTCGGCCCCCCATCACTACTTCTGAAACTTTGAGCCTTGGTCCCTGAGTAGACACCATGCTCCAACTCGGGTACCAATCTCCCAAGCTCCTCTGGAGCTGCTAGAGGTCAGCAGACACAGTGAATGAAGTTACAGGCAAATAGGGCCCAGTAGGTCAGAGGAGTGGTCAAGGTGATAAGGATGTCACTAAGATGCTCAGAGATGGGGCCAACAGGCATTGAGAAAGGAGGGGCTGTGATCTGGGGAGCCTCGAAGCTAGTGGGGAATATTTTGGGGGATCTCAGGAGTCAGGGCCCTGCCGGACACACTTACCCGGGCCACGTAGGTGGTGTGGCCAGCCTCGTCGTCTGCCAAATATCCGGAATGGTGGCGGCAGCTGGTCATGGTGAGGGCGGACGGGCCGGCTATCCTCCTCTCTCCGGTTCCGCAGCGCAGCCACAGATTCCTCTCTGCGCCGGGCGGGGAGATGGCGTGAGGGTCTCCCTAGGCCTCCATGAGTCCAACTCTCCCTTCGTCTGTCAGCCACTGCGTCAGCGGTCCCGGGGTCCGCGGGTCCCTCGCTCCCCTCACCCCACGCCCTGCACCCGTCAGGCCCTTCCTCTGCTCGGCGTCCCCTGGGCCTCGGCGCACCCGTCTGTGTCGAGTTGTCGAGGGTGCGGTCCCCAAGGACGTCCTCATGCTGTCTCCGACCATCTCTGGGCCTGAGTGTGTTCGACCCTCCCTCCTCCTAGACCCAAAACTCCCTGGCGTCTGCTCCTGGCCCAGAGCCGACCCGCTCACCAGAGTCCGCGCCTCGCTCGGTGCCAAAGCAGTATGTAGTCTGCGCCCTCCCCAGGGCGGCGACCCCGAGCTCTGGAGCCGCCCCCACCTGCCCGGCTTGCTCATTTACATGCTACGTCCGGATTGGCCCGCAGTCCCTTCTAGCCACCCGGGCACAATGGATGGGGGCGGGACCCAGACTGCCCCCGCCCCCGCTTCTGTCTTTGCTCCGCCCACATTCGCTTTAGGAGCTGGGTTGAGGGGAAGGAGGGTGGAGTCAGTGGGTGCCTTTGACTGCTCGCGGAAGCTTGGAGGAGTCCGGAGGAGTCCGGAGACTGGGATCCGATCCGCGCTCAGCGCCTGAGCTCAGCCCCTGAGCTCAGCCCTAAAGGGTCAAAGCCGCGGCCTCCTCTGGTGACACAAGCACTTTCCTCGACTCCACTCTGGTCGCTGCGTTATCTTGTGCCCCTAACTCTCTGACTGCTCCTTTCTAGGGATCTCCCCTCGCCCAGTGTGGACGACCCCAGCAGGGGTTGGGGGGGGGGGGTCTTCAGCCCTCTCCCCTCTGCGGTGTCCTTGAGCTCAGTGATAAGAGTCCCAGTTCTAAGACACAGACCTAGCTTCAATTTCTAGCTCTGCTGTTTCCTGACAGTGTGACTCAACCTCTCTGATCATCTACTCCGTCTCTGTAAATAGTTGAGCATCCTTCCATATGGGAATATGGAGATTAAATAAAATCTGCGTTCAACACACTCGGCACTCCAATAAGAGCCCTAGGTATCTCCTCCCCCACCCCCCACTAAACTCCTAAAGTCCCTCCCGGGTGTCACCGCCTCTGAGAAGCCTTCCCAGGAGGCTGCCACCCCAAACAGAATTACCAAAAACTCCATTCCAGTCTCTGCCACTTGTATTGCTACTTGCCTACCAGATGGTGCTCCTTGGCGTAGGAACTAAGGCACTCTCTCACTAATCTCTAATATGTCTAATACTAGCAGGTGCTGAATAAATGTCAATTTCCTCTTTCCAATCCGCTTGCCATCAGGGACTCTGGCTTTCCAGGATCAGCTTCCCAGGGGAAAAAGATAATTGAAGCCCAACAATTCAATGATTACGACTGAACACAACAATCCTTATGCCAAGAGCTTGATGCCATATCCCATGAGGAGCATATGATTTGTTATGCCCAAGCTCAGTTCTGCCCTGTCTGCCCCTGACCCAGGGAAGAGCTAGGGACTTGACAACCAGAGCAGGCCCAGAGCTTTAGAGGCCAGTCCCAGCTCCACTACTCCTGGCAGGCTCACTTTTTTTTTTTTTTTTTTAAGATTTTATTTATTTGACAGAGAGAGAGAGAGAGATCACAAGTAGGCAGAGAGGCAGGCAGAGAGAGAGGGGGAAGCAGGCTCCCTGCTGAGCAGAGAGCCGGATGTGGGGCTCGATCCCAGGACCCTGAGATCATGACCTGAGCCGAAGGCAGAGGCCTTAACCCACTGAGTCACCCAGGTGCCCCCTGGCAGGCTCACTTTGGGCAAGACACTTCTCCCTTCTGTTTCCTCATCTGTAAAAACAGGAATGATTTTACCAATGATTTCACCATGTATGGACTGGATACAAATGCTGCACTTTACATTGGGAACATCAAAGTAGCCACATCACAATAAAAACTCTGTCAACCGTGGTGACTATTTGTATAGTCATCAGTAAAGAAAGTTTTTCTGGACTACGGGGGGGGGGGGGAATGAGATTATGAGTACAAAAGTATCCTGGCACAGAGCTCAAGTTGTGAAATCAGGGACTAATGCATCCTCAAATGAAGCCATTGATATACATGTTTTCTTACTTAGAACTTTTATTTTAAGAAAAAGAAAGAATGAACAACAGAAAAAGCCTCTTCCTAAAAAAAAACCAAAAAACAAATAGGCAATTTGAAAAAGTTCATAGTCACTATCAAAAAATGAAACGTTAAAAAAAAAAAAATGAAACGTTACAAGAATGAGATAACATTGATGTGATCATTATTGTCTCAAAACAAGAGAAAAACCTTGGGGTGGGGGAGAAAAGGAAACAGGTTTGTTTATTTGTTTAGAAAATACTGGAAGGACACTATCCAGAAAGTTAACAATGGTAAACTTAGGGAAAGATAAGAGAAAAAATTTCCCCCTATTTTTCATATTTATTTATTTTTCTTTTTTTCTTTTCATATTTCTTTTAAAGATTTGAGAGAGGACGAGCAGGGAGGAGGGGCAGAGGGAGAGAGAAAAGCCGACTCCAGGAAGAGCAGGGAGCCCCACCAGGGATGGATCCCAGGGCCTGAGACTATGATCTGAGCCGAAAACAGACTCTTAACCGACAGAGCCATCCATGCGCCCCTATATTTTTCATATTAAATAACATTTTTGCAGTTATTGAAAGTTCCATGTTACAATAAATCCAGCCTTGGTTCTGTTAGGGCGAGCGCACTGTGCGGTGGGAGGGGATCGCTGCAGTTCCACATCGAGACCGGTAGGTGGCGAGAACAAAGACGAAGTGCAGCCACGCCGGGGCGTGCGCGTCGGGGCGGAGCCTCGGACAACGTTTAGGGGTGGGGCCTGCATCCAGTCCTCTAGGGTCCTGAACAGTCCGCGGAAGTACCAATGGCCCGACCCCGCGTGCGGCTGGTGGTCACCGCAGACGACTTTGGTTACTGCCCGCGGCGCGATGAGGGCATCGTAGAGGCCTTCCTGGCAGGGACTGTGACCAGCGTGTCCCTGCTGGTCAACGGCGCAGCCGCAGAGAGCGCGGCAGAGCTGGCCGGCAGGTGAGTGGCGGCACCCTACAGGGTCGGGGCGGGCTTGGGGAGCCGCCGCTCCGAGTGCTCCCGCTCGCGCTCCGCCTGCAGGCATCAAATCCCCACGGGCCTCCACGCAAACCTGTCCGAGGGCCGCCCCGTGGGCCCTGCCCGCCACGGCGCCTCGTCGCTGGTCAGCCCCGAAGGCTTCTTCCTCGGCAAGATGGGATTTCGCGAGGCGGTGGCGGCCGGAGACGTAGCCTTGCCCCAGGTGCGGAGGTGCGGCTGCAGGAAGAGACTCGCGTTGACCCCCAAGGCTCGTCCGGAGGGTACCGTGAAGCCATTAGGGGCAGGGGCGCGCGATGGATGTTTTCCTGGTTCATACTGGAGCAGAAGCACCTGGAGGGAGTCCTCCTAGGTAGCTGCTCCCCGATATTCAGGGTGCCTTGTCATTCTCTCTCCAGGTGCGGGAAGAGCTGGAGGCCCAGCTGATACGCTTCCGAGAATTACTGGGTGGGGACCCCACTCACGTGGACGGGCACCAGCACGTGCACGTGCTCCCAGGTTGCGGGGGGGGCGTTGTTCCCCAGTGGGGGTCGGGGGTAAGAAGTGGTCACAGATAGTAGTACGGGCTACTTCCTGACTCCTCCCTGCCCGCAGGCGTGTGCCAGGTGTTCGCAGAGACGCTGCAGGCCAACGGGGTGCGCTTCACACGGTTGCCGGTGGAGCGCGGGGTGGGCGGCTGCGCGTGGCTCGAGGCCCCAGCGCATGCCTTCGCTTGTGCCGTGGAGCGCGACGCCCGGGCCGCTGTGGGCCCCTTCTCTCGCTACGGTCTACGGTGAGACCCTCCGCCCCTGTCCCGCCCATATCCCAGTGGGCCCTGCTGGCGCTTCACCTGACAGCTATGGTCATTCCTCAGGCGTCCCCTGACGTCGCCCCCGCCCTACCCCAGCCCAGCCCAGCCCTGCTGGTCCTTGCCGCTCATGCCCCTGCATCCACAGGTGGACGGATGCCTTCGTGGGCCTGAGCACCTGCGGTCGGCACATGTCTGCTCACCGCGTATCGGGAGCACTAGCGAGGGCCCTGGAAGGCATACCCACCGGCCATGCCCTAACAGCCGAGCTGATGGCACACCCCGGCTACCCCAGTGTGCCCCCTACTGGGGGCTGCGGTGAGGGCCCGGATGCCTTTTCCTGCTCTTGGGAGCGCCTACATGAGCTGCGTGTCCTCACTGCACCCACTCTAAGGGCCCGGCTTGCACAGGACGGGGTGCAGCTCTGCACACTCCACGACCTAGACTCCAAGAGGCCTGGGGAAGGGGTCCTTGGAGAAGCCACTCTGGAAACATTCCTGGAGCCATCCCCACCATGCCCCTGACAACCAGCCAAGCACAAATGTCCTTTAGTGCACAGAAAGGGGGCCAGTGTCAAGCCCTAGGACAGCCTGGAACCAGGCCGAGAGTGGGGGACCCGGAACATACTTCCCTGGGCAGGCCCCTGTCACCTCTGTGTCCAGGTCCTCATGGCTCAGAATGGCGGCCAGAGCTTTGGCAACCCATCTTGGCTGCAGGCAGATAGGCCCTGTGATGGGGCCTGCCAAAGCATCTTCCTTGTTCGGATATAGTAGAGAGAGATCGCTGTATTAATAAAATATATGTCATGTAAATTTGGGTGTTTTTTTTTTTAATTTTTAAAAATGATTTTATTTATTTGAGAGAGAGAAAGAAAGGATGAGTGTGGGGTGGGGAGGAGCAGAGGGAGAGAGAGAAGCAGACTCCCCACTGAGCAAAGAGCCCGATGCGGGGCTCGATCTCAGGACCTGGAGATCATGATCTGAGCCAAAGGCAGTCGTTCAAACGACTGAGCCACCCAGGGACCCCAGATCTGGGTGGTTTCTTAAACTGTGCCCTGTGAACTGAGAAAATGATCGCAGACACAAAACAGGGCAAAAGCAACTCCTTCGGGCACAAACCCGGTCATTATAACAATAGATAGGCAAAACATACTCCCAAGTTCTAGTTTTGTTCATGCTTAAGTTTATTATTTTGGGGGGAGGGAGGTTGGGAGAACAATGTCCCACCAGGCTACTTTTTGGAAAGGAATGTTATAATCTCAAATTTTATTTAAAAAGTCACCTGTTTTGTTGTCATTTCATGGGGCTTGAACTCACAACCCTGAGATCTCAACTGAGATCAAGAGTTGGTAGCTTAACTGACTGAGCCACCCAGGTGCCCCAAAAGTCACCTGTTCTAAACAGACATCCCTTTGCCAACCTAGGGGCAGATCTAAGGAGGTCCTGCAAGCCTATTTAAATTTTTCCAGGAGGAACAGTCTTTGGTGGCAATGGGATCCAGGACTCCTCACCAGCCCTGGTGATGTGTGCGTGTCCTGTCACTGGGTCTGGTGTCTCGGGTCAAGGAGATGCAGGAAGCAGATTGGGAAGGTGGCAGGGAGTTCTTGGGAGCACAGAGTCCTGCCCGGCTCTGGAGTGTGGAAAGGCAGATGGAACAATGATCCTTCCTGTCTCATTTAATCTCACATAGTCCCCTTTGCTGCATCTGAACAGGGCAAGAAGAAATGGCAGAGCAGAGCTTTGAAGCTTCCTGTTCATTTATTTGCCACGCACCATGTCAGGCAAGGAATCAGATGCTCAGCGAGCTCTCTCAGCCTAGGCAGTCCCGAGGGATGTCTAGCTTTCTGAAGGGGTTAAGGGTGGGATCTTGCTGCTCTTTCTTGCTGCCCCCATTCTACATCTCTACCCCCTTGACCGTGGCTTCAGCCCCCTCTTTTGTGGCTCCATCTTTCACATTAACCTTCCCTTGACCATGATTCTTTCAGCAATAGGCCCCTTCCTCCTACCTTTCCTCCATGGATCCAAACTGGAATCACTTAGTCCCCTCCTAGTGCCTTGCCCTCACCTCCTTGGCTCAGCCTAGTGGGGTCTGGCCACACTTCTGCAGGCTGCTGGCTGGAGCTGGTAGAGGGGTGGCGGGAAGGCAGCCTTTTGGCACAGAGGCACCTCCTTGGGGGGTGGAGGGAGAGGAGGGTTCTGCTGTTTTGAGGAGGCAGCTGGCTGTGTGGCTCTGAGGCTCAGGACAAAGGTGTGGGTGGACAGGAGAGAACTGGGGTCTGCAGAGACGCAAGATGAAGCTGCGGAGTGGGCTCCTGTTGCTCAGACAGGGAGAGAGGAGTGAGCGAGCTGAGGGCCCAGATCAGCCCTAGGGACCATGAGCATGTAACAGTGGAGAGAAGAGAGGGGCCATGGCCATGGCCAGACTGGTAGAATCATCTGGAGACCAAAGTCCCCCTCACAAGGGGAGGCAAAGTGATAAGGCAGAAGGCTGCAGGCGGCACAGGGCCACTGACACCCCACGGGGGAGATGGGGGTATTCCTATGTCAGACCTGCTGCGCACTGGGTGGCCTAGTCGAGGGGCATTACTGTTCTCCACTCATTCATCAGTCATGGACGGAAGATCCATGGGCCAGGCCTGCAAGGAGCTCACAGTCTGGGACAAACACAGGGATAGCTGGTGTGATCCGGACTGCAGTGGGACGGGGAAGGAGAGGGAGCACAAAGCAGAGTGTGGGGCAGAAGGGGATTCCTAGCCAAGCTAGGCCTTCTGGGAGAACGCTCTCTGGAAGAAGTGACTTCTCTGGGCCTCGGTTATGGCCTCTGCCCGCCGTTGGGCAGTCCTTTCCGCTCTGGTCCTCTGAGAGGCAATGTACGGTGCCCCCAGGAACCCTCCTGCAAGAACATGTTCCAATCACCCAGGAAACAGCTGTTTAGCAAGTGCCACCTGAGCCAGGCCACCTTCAACTCGACTGCTCTTCCGGCTGGTGCCAGCTACCCCGTGCTGCATGAGGGACGCCGGGAGAGGAGGGAGGGCCAAGACCCAGCTCTGGCTTTGCCTTCGACTGGGTCAGGTGGTGGCACAGGGATGTGCTGCCAAATGAAGAAACAGAGCGGGGCTGAGAGGCCGCCAGCCCGTGGACTGCGCAATGAGGAAGTCTAGGGCCCCTGCCAGAGGAAGCCAGACCACAGTGCGCACCGGGGTGATGAAGGAGACCTGCATTTTGAGCTGAATGATTAATATAAGAGTGAGGAAGGCGAGAAAATGGTGGCTCCAGAGTTTATAAAGTTGAGAGAAGGTCCTGTAGGGCTCTGGATTTGGGAAGGATCGGGCCCCGAGGAACCTGAGTGCCAGAATGTAACAGGCTCTGGAACCAGACTGTAAACACCCAGGCCTGGTTTCCTTGGCTGTCACTGAACCCCGGTCCCTTCCTCTGTTAAAATAGGGATAATGGTGTCCGTGGGGTTGTCCTGAGAGTCACGGAGGATGAAGTGCTAGGAGATGGCAGAGTACCCTGCTGATGATCAAGGGAAAGGACCGGCTCCTTGCTTCCTGGTAAAATGACAGCCCAGGAAGGTTCCTTCCGGATCCTTGCAGACCTATCTGAAAGGGAGGTCTGGTCTCTGCTGGTGTCAAATTCCAGCCAGGGAAATAAAAAATTGGCACCACGCCCCGTGCTGAGTCAATACTATAACAGGAGGTCACTGGGGCTTGGGGGCAGGCTCCTGGCTAGAATCGTTCGAGGAAATGGCCTAGCCCCACGCTCAGGCACGCCTTCCTTCGTTCCAGGACGCCCAAGACAGCCACCCTCTCAGGGCCTCAGTCTGCTCCTCTGCTAAAGGTGGAGAGTATCACTCTCCTGGGACTGACAAGTGGACTGAAATGAGGCCTACACACAGAGGCCACTGTCCCCTCCCGACACCCAAGGCGCCCCTTGGCAGGCCCTGAAGGTCTGGATCTCCAGCCTTTTCTGCTTCCCTCCCGGAAAGGCCACACACCATTGCAGGCCTCTTTTGGAAAAGCTGGGGGGACGGGGGTTAGAGCAGGCAGAAGATGGAGCCTGGGCCCTGGCCACCCCTCCCCCCGTCTATAAGAACAGAGGCCCCTGGCTCTGCCCACTCCCAGTCCGGAAGAAACCCACAAGACCAAACCAGTGTCGGAGAGCATTTTTATTAAGGGTAGCAGAAGGGGATCGCAGCATCTTAGAAAGCCTATTCTCCGCCATAGGTGTGGCGGGGAGGGGCGGGGCGAAGGGGGCAGACCCTGCGCACTCCGAGGAACCCGCGGGGGGGTGAATTCCTGAGTGGGCTCGGGTCAGCAGTGGCTACTCGACACCTCTCCCCTTCTCCAGAGGGCCCAGCTGTTTGGGTGTGGAGCAGCCAGGGCTGCCCGCCAGCGTGTTTCAAAGCCCATCCCGGGGCCTGCCCAGGCTAGAGGGGACAACCCGTCTAGGCCCGAGGGAGGGACCACACCCTGCCTCGCTCTCCCAGGGCCAGGCCTCCGATGGGGCAAACCCCGTGGGCTGCCAGGCCAGCCAGGGCTGAGAGTCCCTGAGTGGCTGCCGGCTTGGACAAAAGTATCATCCTCTCTCGAGGAGCAGAGAAGTGAGAGGGGGTCAGGCGGGCAGAACTCTACAACTCTACGCTGGTAGAGAGATACGAAGCAATGGGACAGTTTCCAAGAATGGCAATATTTCTGGGTTCAGAGAAGCAACGGGAACAAATGGTGGCTTATCTGTATAGCTTCTGACAATTTGGCATTTTATTGCAAATCTGTGTGTGAGTGAAATGAAAGTCCACCATCACCTCTCTGCTAATGAAGAGGCAGATGTGGAGACACTGGCCCGGCGCTCTTGCGTTCCTGGGCACACACGAGTCTCCAGAATCTGCCCTGGGTGTACCTAGGCCTAAAGGAGCGGGGTCCACGGACACACCGCAGGGGCCACACACCTGGACAACTAAACAACATTCTGCTGCCTAACCTACCCATCACACCCACCTCTGCACAGGGGAAACCGTCTTACAGGTCTATAAGCCCCGGAAAGATCCCATGTTAGGGAGCTAAAAACAGAAAGCAGTTTCTTTACGTCATCTTCTCCACAGGATCTAGTTCCCCCTGAGAACCGAGAAGGGCCGCCGCCAGTGGCAGGAGGAGGAGTTGATGACACACGGCGTTTGGACCATCGGCTTCCTCTGGGTGTCAGTGACACGCATTCTCAATTTCAGGGGCAGTCCCACTTGCTTTGAAAAGACAGTAACATTCAAATCCTTACAAGTTCATCTGATGATAAATTCTAAGGTCAATTTTTATTTCTACAAAAAAAGGCAGTCGAAACAATATAAAACACATGTAAAGGATATTACTGAGTGAGCTTCAAGTGGAGCTTGACTCTGCAAAGGCTGTGAGTCCAGAGGGAGAGGGAAGGCCGTCTTGTTCCTGGGCTGGCCGGCTGCTCCGAAGGAAGGGGCCAGCAGGGCGCCGGGGACCCCAGCCTGCTGCTGGCCACAGCCGAGTCCGCCAATTCCAACCCCGCAAAGGGTCAAACTGTGCTGAGGGAGGGTCGCAGTGGGGCTGTGCTGCGCTGAGGAGCTGGGAGCGCGAGCTCCGTGGCACATTCCGATGGAGCCCGGTGATAGGTGAGCGTGGAAATTTCACGTGGACATTCTGGCTTCAGCATTGTCGGCGATGACCAGCACGTCTTCTACAGTGGCTGCGGGAGGAGCGTCAACCTTTGGCTGCGGGCGCCTCTCTGGCAAGGAATTCCTCACACAAGCGCACAGCGTCTCCGGTCAGCAGGCCCTTCCCTGGCGTGGCCACAGACCTGGGTCTCCCCAAGCAGGCCAGGCCAGGCTGAAGTTCAATCACGCACACAGACATCAGGGTTTGCCCATTTAATCAATGTTATTGTGGGAACACCAGCCAGATTTTTACGAAGAACTGGGCCTCCCTTTTCATGGCTGGTTTTTGTTTTGTTCCGTTTGTTTGTTGGGGTTTTTTGGTGGTGAGGGGGAGGTGGTGGGGTGGTGAGTGGTGGTTTGCTTGTTTTCAAATTTTTTTTAAAGGATGTTATAAATTGGAGCCAGGAGAATCTGAACCAACTCCCACACAGGGCAGTGCAACATGGGAGTAGAGAAGCCACTAGAATGGCCAGGAGCGGTTTCTTCCCCTTTGCAGAGGAGATAGCCCTGGGTCTGGAGGAAGTGAATGGGTGAAAAATAAACCAAATGCAAGAAAGTGGGAGTTGCAAGGGCAGGGGAAGAAAGGGAATTGCAACCTTTTTTTTTTTTCCTTAACCTTAAGGGCTAAATGTAAATCGAAGGTTTGGGATCAATTTGGACAAGAAAAGAAACACCATTCTTTTAAAGTAGATTGAAGCAGTGATTTTTAAAACAAAGAAAGCAGAACTAGAACATCTTAAATTTTTAATCCTTTCTTTACAGGTTACCTAGACCACTTTTGATTAAGAAAACTGTAGAAAGTTAGTAACTGCCACAAGCAAACGCCAGGCGGCGGCACGTGTCAATTTTCCACAGAGTCCTGCTTTGCAGGGTGTCTGAATGCACTGCTCAGGGTCTCTGCTCACACTCGCTGGAATCGGTCGCGGCAGAGTTTAGTCCACAGGTCGCTTCTCCCCATATTTCTTTGTAAACTCTTCAGCGTTCTTACAGAATTTTTTACGGTCCTTAGAGTATTCTTCAGCTAGGTCAGCCCGAAGTGGGTGCTCGGGCTGGGGGTCGTTCACCAGTGCTATGAGGGACTGGATTACT
>CM053616.1:74215595-74263668 GCA_028646535.1 Procyon lotor | reverse complement strand
AGGGTCTCTGCTCACACTCGCTGGAATCGGTCGCGGCAGAGTTTAGTCCACAGGTCGCTTCTCCCCATATTTCTTTGTAAACTCTTCAGCGTTCTTACAGAATTTTTTACGGTCCTTAGAGTATTCTTCAGCTAGGTCAGCCCGAAGTGGGTGCTCGGGCTGGGGGTCGTTCACCAGTGCTATGAGGGACTGGATTACTGCCAAGAAAAGGACCAGGCACCGCTGGTTAGAACAGTCTCAGAAAGGGCAACCTGACTGCAACACTGATTTACATCAATGTGCTTTTAAGATAAAGTGGCCTCCTGTTTATCCAAAATTCTAATCACCAGGGCGCAGCCCATGTTTCCTCTGTAGTTGGGAGGAAGTGCTGGGCTACAAGTCGCTGAGACATTGGGTCACCATTCAGAATGACACCTCCACTTCCTCCAGGAACCTTCCTGAACTGACGTCTCAGGGAACCCCCAGTCGCTCTCGCTCCCCCTTCTCCCAAATGCTGGTGATCTCGGGCCTAGCACAGACAGCCCCCCCCACCCCAACACACACACTGGCACACACAGGTGGAGCTTCTCTCGGGTAGGGACGTGTGCCCTCACTGCGAGCGGTTCAGGGGAGTCTGCTGTCTGCATGGTGTAAACGCATAGTGAGCCCACTCTGGAAGACCCCTAGGAGCTTCCGACTAGATGAGGGAGGGTCATGTGACGCCCTGTCTTACGCTGGAAGGCAGACAACCCTCACCGGCGTCATGCTCTCAATTCCGGAAGCAGAAATCACAGCCGCTGCTTGGGGTGGGCTCCACAATGCTCTCCCCAAAGCAGAGAACTCCTGGATGTACCGGAAAGCTAGCCCTCAGGTGGAAGGGCCACAAGGGAATGGGGGGTGGGGAAGGGAGATCAAGGGGGAAGCATGGAAGGTCCAGGAACCCCAGGCCCCCTCACCTCAGAAGTGGGGCGCATGTAGCCACTTTGCCTTCTCACACACGCTTCTCAACCATCCCTGATGAGGACCAGCACCCCAGGATGCTGTGTTCCTTCCCACTGCCACGTGCCTAGCAAAAAGGCATCTCTCCTCTAAATTACCAATGCCATGGATTCCTCTGCTGGGGGCCGCGTTTTTCACCCCTGCGTTACGAGTTATGGATTAAATGCTAATGCTGGCTGAGCCAGGCACAGAGGCCTAACTGGCCACTAGCCCCATGCTGAGTGGGAGGAACAGCACAAAGCACTCCTGGCCAGGCATCCAAAGACCACCTGCCCTCACCTCTGCCCATCAGTGCTACCAGGTGAGATGGGCCAGCTGAGGGTTTCTGTGACCATGGTGGCCACAGGTGAGGAGGCATAGGCAGGGCCGATGGGGTCCAGGCTGAGTAGGGAGGAGGGGCTGGTGGGCCAGGAGGGTGGACTGTGGAGGGCCTGGAAGCATCTCTGTAGGCTGAGGCAGTTTCTAATCCAATCCCCACACCACCCTCAGGGGCAGGCGTCATTACCTCCCACCTGTAAATATCTCTAAGAGGAAGGAGGTCCTGGAAATATATTTTTTTGTCCGTTTATTTAAGATTTATCCCTTTCATAGTTGATTCTTGTATAACAGCACGAACGATAATACAGCCATTTTGTTTGTTTCTCTTTCTCCGACTCCCACCACTGGTATTCCACTGTTTGCCAAATAGCCACACATGGCCTAAATGATTATCTCTTTCTCTAAATCACCTCATTTTTTTAAATATAAAATTTTCTCAAAGAAAAAGTAAATGTTTGTAACTCCAACAGAAAATCACTTTCACTTGCCATAAACAGAAGGCTCGCATCAACAAACATTAAAATGAGCCCCTAGGGCCCCTCCTGTCCAGCCAGGGGAAGCAACCATACCGGGACAAACACCCTTCCAGAGGGCACCCTGCAGTTTCTCGCAGACAGAAACATACCCCAGCTTGCAGGCCGTGCCCTACTTGAGCGAGCTCCCAGATTCTCCACCCCGTGCTCAGCTGTGAGACTGCTCCGTATCCCTCTCTTGGTCCTGACTTCAGGCTGGAAACCTGCACCACATGTGACTCAGTGCATAAACAGATGGCTTCCTGTCTTCTGTTGTGATCAGAAACTGTTCTAGAGCAGAACTGCTGCTTCATTAGCATTTCAGGAACCTCAAGGGGCTCCTCCCTGGGGGGGGGGGGGGGGGGGGGGGGGGGGGGGTGTGTGTGTGTGTGTGTGTGTGTGTGTGTGTGTGTGTGTGGTGGGGGACACTGAGGAGTTTTCAAGCTTTTCTGCTCACCCTCTGTGATGGGCACTCCGGTTCTCTGCTTTGCACTATGATCATCTTAATACCTAATGTATCAGTAGAGAACCCTTTGTTCATTATTAAGGCTGGCTTTTCAAAAGCTAATCACTTTGCAAGTTTGCTATATCTATTTAGTTCTCTTCTGGGAACTTGCTTTCGCTTATTTAATCAAGTCAAAATACTTTCCAATTTATTTAGTAGTTTTGACAAGTATTTCATCCTTTCTCTGTTCCTTTGGGTGCATTTCTGGCTCCGCAGCCTAACTGTAATAAAATCCAGCTGAGCTTAGCTTGTTTTGCTAGTGAGGACCCTGACAGCTACAACTGCTCTTCAGACTACAACTGCGAGCCCATCCCAGCATTTTCACACATTAAACAACACTCATTATATTTCACAAATGGTCTAGCCCTGCCTTTTTTTACCTCTCCACCTTGACCCAAATGTTCCTCAGAAGTATTTTATTTTCCCTCCAAAATATAAGTTTAAACATGTTATCAAACTTTACCTCCTACTCTCAAAGTATAGGATCAGAGAATAAAGGCTATAAAATTTCCTCAGTTTTGTTCTTACAGCTTCTTTGTAACAGGGGATGTAAACAATATCCATGATGTGATTCAACCCCCCTCCTTTTCACAGAGATCCAGGGGCTCCGTTCTCAGAATAAAATGTGAATGGTCCTTTCCCCTAACGCTGAAGGCATGCAATGCATAAGTAGGCTTCCACAGAATGTGCTACAAAATCTAATTAGTCTTCTGCTGTTTATTATATATCTTGAGTCCTCCTTCTAAATTTTATCTGCTTGACTTAAGATAATAGTATACATTAGGAGATACTGAAACATTCAATTAAGAAATTATTTGATTTTTCTCTTTATATAATTTTGTTGTTGTTATTTGGTACATATAGAGTCCAAATTATGCTGGCTTTGTTACTGACTCTTAATTTATATGGCAAATCTTATCAACCACCAAACTAAGCTTAAGCCCTCACTCTGTTGCTGAGACATCTGCTAGAACCAGATACACTGCTGAAGAAAACTCTGTCTTCGAGTTCTTTTCTTCTAGTGTTATTATCACCTTCTACTACCACCTGTTTGATAAAGTTTTGCTTTGTTTCTTGACTTTTCTCCTGCTATTTTTCTCCATTTTTAATGCTTTCTTACATAATTAAAAATTGAGATACTTAAAAAACTGAAATATAAAAAAAAACCCTATTTATTGTGTATCTATTTAGTAGATACACAAACTTATGATACCACCATTTCACTCCAGAGTATTTTCATCAGTCCAAAAACAACACCCACTCTCGTGGTCACTTCCTAATCCCTCCATCCTAGCCCTGACAAACACTATAGATTTACCTATTCTGGACATCCCACGTACAACTGATTCTAGGGTTTTCTGCACTAGTTATGCACTCTAAAGTTGCCGTGAATGCTGAATTACAGAGAGGCTCAGCCGTGAGTGACCTCAGGAATGACCAGCTGCAGAACCACCCAGCTGAGCCCAGCCAACCCAGAGAGTGAGAAATACCAAATTCTTGTTATTTTAAGCTGTGAAGTTTTGAGGTGGTCTGTAATATAGTAACAGACAGCAGAAGCAAGGGAACACGGCACCAAGTGCCGGGGACAACCTGCTTGATGTATGTGAGGAGTAAGGAAGTTCTATAGGAAAAAACTCAAGGATGTGCACTTAAGAACATACTTCATAAAGCTTTTATAAATATCAACTTGTACATGACCAAATGTCACGTCCACTGCAGATCTTTCTATTCTGACTCAAGACTTAAACCTTTCTACGAGTCAGCTGTGAAACCTGACAGACACCTTTCACGGCGATTATTTTGAATAAGGCAGGCTCAACTTCCCATGCAAAAGGTTTTCAACTCCTTCTCCCAGGGGTTCCACTGAAAAATGACTATATCGGTCACTGAAAAACCACCTACAGGCTCACAAATTCCAGCCCCATCCACTCCCTTTAATCTGAAAAGATCCTACAATGGTTTGGGTCACTATACATCAGAAAGCCACTAAAAATATGAGATGAGGAGCTCAAAAGAAAGTTCTGGAGTTAACAAATAAAAACTGGACACAGTTTATAACAAAATCCAGATATTTCCATGGGATAAGAGGAAGGCTAACCATAATGATGAATCAAGTACCTTTCCCAGAAAAATGGGCACGTGGATGTTCACACAAAGGCACCCAGATATGTGACCACTCATGGCCACATCTATACAAGGGGTTCCAGGCCCACTAAAACCAACTCTGTGCTTTTGTCAGGGGACACAGCTGGCACGACCATGCCCCTTCCCCCCACACCACCCTCCCTGAGCCACTGGCGTGGTGCTGCCCGCTACATGGCTGGCTTTGCCTTACGCCCTTCCTTTAGTCTGGCAGGACCTCTTCAACCTCCCTTCCTCCTTCAAGTCTAAGTTCATGTGCTAACTGCTGTGTGAGGTCACCTTAAAGGTCACTCGCCCTTTCTCACTCAGAGCGGCCCTACAGTCCTTCATGAAAACCTGCAGGGACAGTGCCCACACCCCTCACTGCACAGGCAGCCAATGCTGGGCTGGTCTCTCTACATGTGTCCCCACTGGTCACAAGCACAGGAAGGCCTCCTCAATATCTACACAGGTCAACGGTTTAACTGAGATGTGCCCTGCCCATGAGAAATGGTGGGACCTCTGCAGCACTTTTGCGCGCACTGGAGTTGGTCAGGTACGATTTCTCTGGACTCTGTGAGACATGGCATTAGAAAGGACTGAAGAGCCCCTACCCCACGGCAGCAGCGTCTGAGGAAGACATAAGAAGCATGCCTTACCTTGGTCGGTTTTGGTTGCTGGCTTCCAGTTTTCAGCACTAATTACTGGCAGACAGACCTGCCCCTTTTCATCGATGTTTGGGTGATAGATCTTTGTTTTAAATGTGATCTTCGGTGGTTTGAATGGGTACTCTGCTGGAAAGTTGATTTCGATTCTGAAGGCCCCCTTATCATATGGAGGGTTGTCCTGCAGGGAACAAGAAAAGATCAAATGAACACGCTACAGCTCAAAAGCCTGTCGCTGAGACAGAACTGCTCTAATTGAAAAACTAATTTATTTCAAGGAGTATGTCAACTGGAGCCTTGTCACCTTCAGGGCAACCAACAATCGATTGCCATTTCTAGAGCAAGATGTCTGCTAAGTTCCAGAAAGCTCTGAGATAAGATGGTGTGGTCTCTTTATCTTTGTATCCTTAACAGCCTTTGTTTTTTGAGCAGTTTTAGGTCTATAGCAACACCAAGAGGGAAGGAAGCACAGGTATCCCTCACTTTCCAGAAGTTTGAGTGACGCCACTTCACTTTCATGAAAGGCCCACGTTAGTACCTGTTTTGCTAGCCAACTGAAAGAAATCTGAAGAGGATCTTCACTTTTACCAAAAAAGACCAAAAAGTGAAAATAGCACACAGTGTGTGTTTTGCCGTAATTCTTTGTACACAGGCAGCGCGCACCAGGAGCAGCCAGAGCGCTGGCGCCGCCCAGCACCTTCCCCAGGAACTACACACAGGGGCTGGGCGCCAAGCCGCTACAGCGCTGAACTGTGTCTGTGAGCTCTTGTGCTTCATCGGAGTTATTTTGTGTATCTGTTAGCAAGATGTGTCCCAAAGTATCAGACAAGCCTGAGAGAGGTTATTTTGGGGATCTGGGAACACTAAACGTATTTTCCATGTAAATTAATGGTAACTAACTGCTTCTTTGCTTTACACCGCTTTGGCTTACACAAGGTTTCCTAGGAACGCTCTACTTTCGTTTGCATGGTTTTTAAGATTTTACTCTGATGCGGTCCCTTCACCCAATATGGGACTCCAACTCACAACCTGGATATCAGGAGTTGTAGGCTCCACCGACTGACCCAGCCAGGTGCCCCGGAATGCTCTACTTTTGGATAGCAGAGGAAAGCTGAGCGGGGTTCCTGGACATCCCCTCCTTCACACACAGCCTCCCCTACTATCAACATGCCTCAAGAGTGGTTGGTTTGTTACAATCAATGAGCCTACATGGACACCTCATTCCCACCCACAGTCCAGTTACATTGGGGTTCACTCTTGGTATCATGCATTTTATGCTTTGGGTATGGTATCATATGTTAGAGTTAGAATCCGACAGTATATATAGCCTTTACAGATGGCTTCTTTCACTTAGTAATATGCATTTAAGATTCTGCCATGTTTTCTCATGGCACAATAGCTCATTTCTTCTTAGCACTGAATATTTCATTGTCTGGATTTAGCAGCACTTATTTATCCATTCATCTACTGAAGGACATCTTGGTTGCTTCCGAGTTTGGCAACTATGAATAAAGCTGCCTTACACATCTGTGTGCAGGTTTTTGTGTGGACATACCTTCCCAACTCCTCTGGGGAAATATCAAGCAGTGTGATTCCTGGATCGTAGGTTAAGAGTATGTTTAATTTTTTTTTTTAAAGATTTTATTTATTTATTTGACAGAGAGAGACAGCCAGAGAGGGAACACAAGCAGGGGGAGCGGGAAAGGGAGATGCAGGCTTCCCGCAGAGCAGGAAGCCTGATGTGGGGCTCGATCCCAGGACCCTGGGATTATGACTTGAGCCGAAGGCAGATGCTTAACTAACTGAGCCACCCAGGCGTCCCAAGAGTATGTTTAGTTTTGTTAAAAAAAATCACCATCTTCCAAAGTGGCTGCACTAGTTTCCATTCCCACCACCATCAAATGAGAGTTGATATCACTGAGAGATATCCTACCCAGTATTTGTTGGAATTTTTTTTTTTTTAAAGAGTTTCCTTATGAGAGAGGAGAGAGAGAGGATGAGCAGGGGAGAGGCAAAGGGAGAGAGGAAGCAGACTGCCCCACTGAGGAGAGCCTGGCCTGGGACTCAACCCAGCACCTGAGATCATGACCTAAGCGGAAGGCAGATGTTTAACCCACTGAGTCACCCAGGTGCCCTGGTGTTAGTGTTTTAGATTGTTGTCATTCTAATATGTGTGCGGTGGTATCGGTGTTATTTTAATTTGCAATTCCCTAATGATAATATGTTGACTATTTCATATACTCATTTGTCATCTATATATTTATCTTCCTTGGTAAGGTTATCTGTTCAGATTTTTTTTTGCCCACTTTATTAAATTTTTTAAAAGATTATTTATTTATTTGAGAGAGAGAGCAAAGGAACACAAGCAGGTGGAAGAGCAGGCAGCAGAGGGAGAAGCAGACTCCCTGCTGAGCAGGGAATCTGACCCTGGATTCCATCCCAAAACATTCATGACCTGAGCCAGAGACAGATGATTAACTGACTGAACCACCCAGGCACCCTTTTCTTGCCCATTTTAAAATCAGACTTTTGGGGCACCTGGGTGGCTCAGACAGACGAGCGTCTGCCTTCAGCTCAGATTATGATCCCAGGGTTCTGGGATGGAGCCCCACATCTGCTTCTTCCTCTCCCTCTGGCCTTCCTCCACCTTGTACTCTCTTGCTCACTCTCTCTCTCAAATAAATAAAATCTTTAAGAAACATAAAAATAGGGTAACCTGGGTGGCTCATCTGCCTTCGGCTCAGGTCATGATCCCAGGGTCCTGGGATCAAGTTGGGCATAGGGTTCCCTGCTTGGCCGGGAGTCTGTTTCTCCCTCTGCTCCTCTCCCCTCCTCATATTTTCTCTCAAATAGTCTTTTTTTTTTTTTTTTTAAGATTTTATTTATTTATTTGATAGACAGAGATCACAAGTAGGCAGAGAGGCAGGCAGAGAGAGAGGAGGAAGCAGGCTCCCTGCCGAGCAGATAGCCTGATTCGGGGGCTCGATCCCAGGATCCTGAGTTCATGACCTGAGCCAAAGGTAGAGGCTTTAACCCACTGAGCCACCCAGGTGCCCCATAAGTAAGTAAATAGCCTTAAAAAATAAAATAAAATAAAATAAAATAAAATAAAATAAAATAAAATAAAATAAAATAAAATAAGTCTCCTTTTTTCCTTACTATTGAGTTTTAAGAATCTTTTTTTGCATATTTTTGGACAACAGCCCTTTATAGGATAGATCTTTTACAAATATCTCATCTTTTTTGAAAAGAGAGTTGGGGGCACCTGGGTGGTGCAGTTAGTTAAGTGCCCGACTCTTGGTTTTAGCTCAGGTTACGATCTCAGGGTTATGATCTGAGACTGAGTTCCCCATCAGGTTCCACGCTCAGCATAGAGTCTACTGAAGAGTCTCTCTCCCCTCCTCCTCCCTAAAATAAATAAATATATCTTAAAAAATAATAAATGAATCTAAAAAGATTTTTATTTATTTATTTGACAGGAGAGAGATCACAAGTAGGCAGAGATGCAGGCAGAGAGAGAGGGGGAAGCAGGCTCCCCACTGAGCAGAGAGCCAGATGTGGCACTTTATCCCAGGACCCCGAGATCATGACCTGAGCCAAAGGCAGAGGCTTTAGCCCACTGAGCCACCCAGGCGCCCCCTATAAAGATTTTTTAAAAAGAAGGAGTAAATATGAAGAGTCACCCCAGGGGTAAACAACCACCCAACCAAGACTATACTGCGTTCTGAGAGGCCAGACAGGCGGCCAGGGCTCCCAACTCTGGCTGGCTAGGTCTCCTCAAAGTCAAGCCAGTACCCAGCTGCATGGCTAGGCTCTGGGGAGCCGAGCTTGCCCTGAGCTGCTGGCCAGTCAGGGCCAGAACCATACCCACCTCCCTGTCGCTAGGATAGCCCGAAGATCTAGACCTCAGAGGCTAGACACCCTGACGGGCCCAGGAGCCTCTGAGAGATGACCCAAGAGCCCAGCCTCCGTCTACCTTTGGGAAGTTGAACACACCCTTCATCTACTACCTTTTCCTAGGACTCTGGAGCTCCTGCCATATCATACCCAACCCAAAGAAAGCTAAGCTTCTCAGAGTACCCAGGAATGCTGTTGGCAGCCCCCAGGCCATGGTCCTTCCTCTTCAAGCCCCACACCACCTGGGCATCCTGCAGCAAACACAGCTCCTCTGCTGGGGAGCAAGGTTGGCACGCACCAGGTCCCCACACTGCCCCACATTCTAATTCTGCCCAAAGAAGGGAGGCGTGGTGCAGGGGCTTAGAAGACAGGTAAAATTAGGGAAGGCTGAGGGGTAAGAGAGGTCTTCCAGGCAGAGAAGACTAAAGACTAGGATGGTGGGGCTTGGAAGGGGCGATCTAGGGCAAGACAAGAGGTCTTCCTGAGGAAAGGCTAGGGCCACAGGTAGGGCTCTGAACTCCCCTCTGAGCAGTGGGATACTCTGTCAGAAGATTAATCTGTGGGGAAGCTTGTGAGGAAGCTGGGAGACACAGGGTCTGGAAGAAGGTGGAGAGGTCAGCAAACAGTCCAGGCAGGTGCCTGTGTGGGGAGATAGCCCTGCACGAACCTGGGAAAGGGTAGAAGACAGGGCTGGAAAATCATCCTTATCCCAACAAAACCTTCCCTGATCCCTTCTTCAGGAACACAGAATTCTCTAGAACACTCTCCAGAAGTTAAAGCAGCAGCAGACCCCTCCCAGGCCTTGTCCTGTGTGCCCACCTGGAGTCACTCACTACTAAGGACAGCTCAACTCACGGTTACAAATGTATAAACTTGTACAAATTACAAATGGGGGAACTCTGAGAAGATAAGATGGTTTTGGTTTTCATTTTTGGCTTTTAGGGGGTTCGTTTTGTTTTTGCTTCTGGTTTTTAAGAGAGGTTTAAATTTGCTAAGTAAAAATCACATTCGCCTATACCGCTTGAGCCATGTAAAAAGAGCTTTCCTGTACGTACGACTTTTGGTTGGCTGGTCCTATCTGCCAGACTTACTTGTTCACTGCCCCAGACTGACCAACCACCCCTGTGCCTCACCTGATGCTGGGCCCTGCGCTGGGAGCTGGGAGACGAGAATGAGCGCTTCCAGTCAGCAGCTAACCTCGCCTCTACCTCCCCGGAACGGCAGTGATGCGGGAGTATGACTGCAGTCTGCGCGGAGGAGCAGCCAACGTGCCCGGCCCCTGCGCAAAAAGCTCAAGAAGAGCAGCCCGTTGCCGCCAGAAGCCCTCCAGGCTGAGCCTCTCACCACTACCCCCAGAACGTGGCTGCGCTCACCTTAACGTCCCTGAGCCTCTGTCCTTGTCTGGGGCTCCGGGCGTGAACAAAGGACTGGCTGGCTCGGGGCGTGCCAATCACACAGACTGTCCACCTGTCCCAGGGATTTCTGCTGAGGAAGGCGTGCAAAAATGAAAACTCGGGATATACCTTCTGGATAAAGGCCTAAAGCACCACATGTGAGTTTCTGACCTTTCAGAGCTCAACTTATTCTGTGGAAGGTAGCTCAGGAATGATAAGGGACCTTACTGAGAAAACATGTTTGTGCTGTAGACAAGTACTATACAACTATCCCGGAACTTGCCTCACACCAAGTCAAGCTGTAACGCCATTTCTTATCAAATTAACCAAAGATTCTAGCATTTTTATCTTTATGCATGACCCCGACCAGTGTTGTTCTCTCATTCCCGCCTATACAGGTATCTTGCATTCCCTTCAGCTCATACTACTGTGTCAAGAAATGTTTTTAGATGTAAAACGAATTTCTTCTGCTCATTTTACATGCTCTCGATTGTGCGGACTTGAAATTTTATTTCTCTCTCCTGAAGATGCAACAGGTGATTAGCCAAACATGTATCCACTCTCCCTTTACGGAAGTGCCTGGTTTTAAAGTGTTTATTGTTTATTTTATAAACCGTACGTTTGAGGAGAAAAGGAAGAAGAAAAAGAACTTTGGTACCGCTTTTGTGATAGCGATCCATTTTTCTGCCTTTGCTTCTAGTCATGACACACACGCATGTACAGAAGCCCCGACTGCTCGCTAGCTGCTTTTCGGCCTTATCTCCAATCCCCCTCCCCCCATGGCAACCTTAAGCAGATGCAGCCATCAGCCACGTCTGGAAACGAGACAAGTGAGATGGAAGTTGAGCAATCAGCCCAAGAACCTAAACTCAGACTTCCTCTCCGGTAACACACCTCGCTGCCCGTGCAGGAATCCATCTATCTGGGCCCATCCTCGTCACCTCTGTGGGACCCGAGGGCCAGGGCAACCGAGGAGAACGTGCCGCTGCTCACACTGCTTGCCGTGCCGTGAGTCCCTGTCTCTGTCTGCCCCTGTTCGAGAAGACTTGTGTCCCCTTGCCAGCATCCAGTGAGCTGTGGCAGGCTACCCCGTTAGCTTGCAAGCAGGGTAAAAACTTCAGATCTTTCACAGCTCCTGACACCCCTTTGCAAGCCACAAAACCACCTGCGCAACTAAGACCAAGAGGAAGCTCCTGCACACACGGCACCCAACCACCCGGGGCCTTTGACCCACGCATCCTACTCCTGACCGTGCGGCCAAGCCTAACCTTTCATTCCCAGGGCAACCCTTTAAGAACCGCAAGACTCCGTTGCATTTCATGTCTTCCCTTCCTTGAGTGAAGACCGACTCCCTTAATCATCCCACAGAAGTCACAGTCTGTGTCACCGCCGTGGCTGCTTTCTCTGTGCTGCAGTGAGGACACCACACAACAGCTCTGTGGCAGCGGGAGGAAGTCAGGCCGATCCTCCCACTCCCCAGCATGGACCGCTGCCACACGGCATGTCCCCGCAGCGCGCGCAGCTGTCTGACACCACCTGCAGGACTCACGGCTGACCTGATGTGAACAGGAGGATCCTGGTTTAGAGCCAATGATGCGCCGTCCCTTCTTCAAGTGTCAGACAGACTAAAGGCTCTGAGCATTCACGTCCCCTTTGGTGATGAGCCCTCAGCAGCACCCTTTCCCTACGCTTCACCCAGCAAGTTAACGAAGCCCGAGATTCACTCCGGCTAGGATGCCAAGCCCAGCCAGCCCTGCTGGCTGCCTGTCTCCCAGAGCTGAGCTCTTCTGTTAAAGGGGAGCTGTCTATGCTCTCAAGCCTTCGGGGTCCACTCTAGAATCTTGTCAAAAGCTGAGGCAAGCTCATGGGTCTCCTGAACACAGACAATATAACTTGTCAAGTATTTATTCTTTCATATCTACTCTGAAAATACGCTCTCTGGTTGCCTGAATCACAAAATCTGCTCTATTAGTAGGCTCATTCTGTGCTAATGTTGCTTTCTGAAGAGGAACTGTTTGTACTATCTCCCACAGTTTGGTTTGTAGGGCTCTTCACAGTATAGGTCTTTGTCAATAAATGCCCGATGTTACAGAATTCCATCATATTAAAAGTTATTAGTGCGAGTATTTTTAAAACTGGTTTTCCTGTCACTCATGACCAAGCTATCCTCTAAATTATACCTAAATTTAAAAATTGCAATCTCCATGAACTGAATTAAATAAGGAACTTCCTCTGCTCCGAACTCATATGTACTTCTCACAGCACAATGCACTTTCCCCCCAAGAAGGGAAGTAGCTAACATTCGTACCCAGAAATGTATTAAACATTCCATCCCCCAGGATAACAGCTGCTAGTCCCCTGCTGCATGGGCCTGATATGTTCTCTATGCACGTATAGTGTAAACAAAGGCATTTTTTCCTGGACATCCTCTTTATAAGCAGCTACAAAACCGGAGTCAGACTGTCGCTATCCTTTTGTACTTCTGTTCGTGTTGCTGTACACTGTCTTCCACTCTGCAGTCCAGATGCTTCCCACTTCCCTTAATTCCAAAGCGCCTTGCCGGCGGAGCCACACTCAATGTCAGAGAGACCGTGGAGGGCAGTGCCCCCGTGGCTTTCATCCACAAAGCCTGTGGCTGGCTTTGACAGGAGCTTGACAGTTCCCACCAATACGGAGGGATGCTCTTCCCCAAAAATATCTCCAGTGTAACGTGAAGTTGGTGACAAAATTATGTTTTATGTATGGATCCCCTCATTTTGGCTTCAACCATTACAGCGACAGAAAGGCAGAAGGGAGAAGCTGCCGGAGAATCAGCAGGGAAGCCGAGAAGAGCAGAAACGCCACCAGGGCTGGGGCCTCAGAGAGGCAGGACTTGGCTCCACCTCCGTCCAGAGAGGCGATGCGGAAAGAAGGAAGGGGTCTGGCAGGTGAGGATTTCTGGTGAAATGGGCTGTAAGGTAAGTAATGACCCAGAAAGGAGGGTTAGAGACTGGAACTGCAAATGTAGCAACAAAGAGGTGAAAGATCGAAACCAAAACCTCAAATGTGCTCCCAGAGGTCAAGGCTGAGCTGAGAGAAATCTTCCTTCTTCCTTGACAGAAAAAATAACCCAGCATCAAAGGAGCTTTTATATTGTGCCTAGGACAGTGCCAAATACTTTAAAATTTAAGATTCTATTTATTTATTTCACTGAGAGAGAGATCACAAGCAGGCGGAGGCAGATGCTCCCTGATGAGCAGAGAACCCGATGAGGGGCTCAATCCCAGGACCCTGAAATCATGACCTGAGCCGAAGGCAGAGGCTTAACCCACTGAGCCACCCAGGCGCCCACCAAATACTTTTAATCAAGAACAGTACACCAGGGGCGCCTGGGTGGCTCAGTCGTTAAGCGTCTGCCTTCGGCTCAGGTCATGATCCCAGAGTCCTGGGATCGAGCCCCGCATTGGGCTCCCTGCTCGGCAGGAGGCCTGCTTCTCCCGCTACCATTCCCTCTGCTTGTGTTCCCTCTCTCGCTGTGTTTCTCGCTGTCATATAAAGAAAATCTTAAAAAAAAAAAACAGGACACCAATCACTAGAGGGCAATGGCAGAAAAAAGGAAGAAGGAGGTGCCTGTGTCACAGATATCCAAACACCCTACTAGCTTTGACAAGTCTTTAGATTTTGTCACAAGTAGGAAAAAAAACTTTTTAATTGAGGCGAAATTCACGTAATATACAATTAACTATTTCGGCCCGTACAGTTTGGTGGTATAGTGAATTCATAATGTCATACAACCCCCTCTCTCTAATCTCAAGACTTTCCTTGCCTTCAAACACGCTGTACCCATTAAGTAACAAACAGAAAATCGAGGCAATAAAACTGTTCAATAAATTACATTTTTGCATCAATGGAGGCTGAGGGAGCTTGGCCAGAGATGGCTGACTTCTCCCAGGGAGAGAGAGAGAGGAGAGGAGCTCAAGGTTGAAGGAGGGACCCTCAGGTAGAGGGCAGGCGAGCCGAGCAAGAACACACGTGGCTTTCTACAATCTGGCCTCTAGAGTTGCTAAAATGACATTCGGTGCTATCAGAGGCAGAAATCTGTGTTTGTGGTAGAAAAGGTGGAAAAAGATGCTACCCTCGTCTCTCTCTCTGAGAGCGAACTGGGGCCAGCACCCCAGATGGCACTCGTGCCCCTTTCCTTCCGGATGCACACATCAGCACACATTCTCTCATACACTGGGCACTTCTGCATATGGTGCCACAACCACCTTTGTTTTTATTTACTTTGCAGTTTGCCGCTGGCATTACCCTCACCACCCATATGCTCATCTCCTCAATCTTCATTATGGTCTGGATGTACCACAATTTCCCTACCACCATCCACTGCAGGGAATGAACTCCATTTCATTTGTAAAGATGAAATCAATAGTATCATGAGTGTCCGTGGGAGCAGTAAAGACCCAACGCAATTTTTAAATAAAAAACCAAGCTACCCTGCACTCCCAAGAGCGCTGGTCAGCTCCCCTGGTTGAGAAGCAGGAAAGCAGGGCTGGCAAGACTGTAGGGAGCTGTGAGGACGTGGTGGGGAGCCCCCATTCCGGGAAGCAAAATCAGAAATAATATTTCTTCTTCTTCTTCTTCTTCTTTTTAAGATTTACTTACTTATTTTGGAAAGGGAGAAAGAGGGCATGGGTTCGGGGGGGTGGCTGAGGGAGCGAATCTGAAGCAGGCTCCCCAATGAGCAGGTAGCCCTTTGTAGGGCTCAATCCCATAACCCTGAGATCATGACTTGAGCCAAAACCAAGAGTTGGACACTTAACCGACTGAGCCACCCCAGCGGCCTGACGATGTTTTCATATAAGGAAGAAGCCTGGTTTCATCTCTCAGGAAGCCTGGTTTCATTCCCTCTCTGGGAAATGGTGGCAAATAACCTTGCTCTTCTGGTGGGCTCCTTACTGTGTTCTGATAGGTGCATTTTAAAAAAAGATTTTATTTATTTATTTGACAGAGAGAAAGATCACAAGTAGGCAGAGGCAGGCAGAGAGAGGGGGAAGCAGGCTCCATTCCGAGCAGAGAGCCCGATGCAGGACTCGATGCCAGGACCCTGAGATCATGACCTGAGCCGAAGGCAGAGGCTTTAACCCACTGAGCCACCCAGGTGCCCCTGATAGTTGCATTCTGATCACCCGTATTCCCCCATTAGTCCAGGAGATACCTGAGAGCAGGGACCCAAGGCAGCTTCAGAAGCAAGCCTCAAATGTTTGCTAAGTGAACTGCTAAACCAGCAGATTCTCTTCTTGATTATAAAATCATCAATGCCAGGGTTTATGTTATTCTTTCAAATATGGCCAGGAATGTTGGCGCAGAATAATGCTTTAACATACCTGAAACACAATGACCCCAGAAGCTTGCACACAGAGAACATTCCAGATCTCTGGATATCCCAGGCACCAGTCACAGCTTAGAGTGGCTAATAAAGTAGGAAGTAGGAAAACCTCACAGCCAATCTAGGAGGCAGGGAGTCAATTCCAGGTCATCCACATGGAAATCAAACAAGTTCTTGTTAGGAAAGAGAAACTGATGGGCGCCTGGGCGGCTCAGTGGGTTAAGCATTGGCCTTTGGCTCAGGTCATGATCTCTAGTCCTGGGATTGAGCCCTGTGTCAGGCTCCCTGGAGTCTGCTTCTCCCCCCACCTCTGCTGCTCCTCCTGCTTTCACTCTCTCTCTCAAATAAATAAAATCTTGAAAAGAAAAACTGGTATTACTGCTTTTTTAAAAACCAAAGCTAATTACAAATGAATTTAAAAAAATAAAAACACACAGGCCCAAATAACCCAATTTTAAAAATGGCCAAGGTAACTTGAATAGACATTTCTCCAAAAGACATACATAAATGTCCAATAAGCACAGGAAAATATGTTCCACGTTATTAGCCATCGGGGAAACGCAAATCAAAACCACAGTGGGATACCACTCTGCACCTACTAGGAAGGCTGTAATTATAAGGACAGACAATAGCAAGTGTTGACAGAGCTATGAGGAATTAGAGCCTTATACTCTGTGGGTAGAAACATAAGTGGTACAGCCCCTGTGGAAACAGTCTGGCGATTCCTTAAATGGTTAAACATAAAGTTACCATGTAACCCAGCAACTCCACCCCTAGGTAAATACCCAAATGAAAACATATTCCACATTAAAAACCTGTATGTGAATGTTCACAACAGCATTATTTTTAAGAGCCCCAAACTGGAAACAATCCAAATATCCATCAACTGATGAAAGGATAAGTAAACAGAATATAACCATTATAATGGAAACTTATTTGGCAATAAGAGGAATGAATTACTGATACATGCTATAACATGGATGAAGCCCGAAAGTATTATGCTAAGTAAAGAAGCCAGACACAAAAGGTCATATATTGCATGCTTCCATTTATATGAAATATGCAAAACAAGCTAAAGCTACAAAGACAAAGTAGATTTTTGGTTGCCTAGGCCTAGGGGGATGAGGGTAACGGCTATGGGTGGGGGTGGTTCTTTTGCGAATAAAGGAAATGTTGTAAAATTGTGGTTATAGTTGCACAACTCAATTAATATACCAAAATCCACTGAATTGTACACTTTATTTTTTAAAAAGATCTTATTTATTTGAGAGAGTGAAAGAGAGAGAGCACAAGCAGGGGGAGAGGCAGAGGGAAGCAGGCTCCCCACTGAGCAGGGAGCCTGATGCAGGGGCTCAATCCCAGGACCCTGGGTTGTGACATAAGTGGAAAGCAGAGGATTAACTGACAGAGCCACCCAGGCGCCCCAGAATTGTACACTTTAAAAGGAGGAAATGCATGGTTTGTGAACCTCAATAAAACTTCAAAAATTGGGGCGCCGCACAGTTGGTTAAGCATCCGACTCTTGGTTTCAGCTCAGGTCATGATCTCAGGGTCATGAGATCAAGCCCCACATCAGGTGCTGCACTAGGCAGGGAGTGTGCTTGAGATTCTGTCTCTTCCTCTGCCACTTCACTCTGCTTGTGTAAGTATGCCTGCTCACTCACGAACTCTTGCTCTGCTTCAAATAAATAAATACTTTTTTTTTTTTTTAAATCAACGCTAACACAGAAATAGTAGTTCTCAACTAAGGGTAGTGTTCCTCCCTCACAGGTTTAGAAATGCGGGGGTGGGGGGTGGGCAGGGGTGCCTGGGTGCCTTAGTCACCCAGTTAAGTGTCTGCCTTCAGCTCAGATCATAATCGCAGGGTCCTGGGATTGAGCCCCTTGTTGGGCTCCCTGCGAGTCAGCCTCTCCCTCTGCCTCCCCCCACCCCCCCGCCTCCTAGTGCTCTCTCTCTCAAATAAACAGAATCTCAAAAAATAAACAGAATCTCTCTCAAATAAACAGAATCTCAAAAAAAAAGAGAGAGAGAGAAACTCCTGAGGGTGTCCTTATAATGTCCCAATGACAAAGCTGGCCACTGGCACCTACTGGACAAGAAACAGGGACAGTCTTACACAAATAATCCACAGGCACACACCAAAATGCAGTTTACAACACAATCGCATTGATAAATATTGCTTTAGGATAACTACGTAGGATAACTACATTCAATTTACAAACTGGGAGGTGCTTACTGTGTGAGACATGTGGTGCTAGAGGCAGAAGTGGAAAGGAAACAGGCTTCTACCTGACCCAGAACTTGTTGAGACAGACATCCATACCACAATAAAGCAGAAGTCACACTGCGAGGAGCGCCCAAATAGATGGGGCAAAGTGATGTGGGGCAGGTCACTGCAGACCCCAAAAGGCTGTCAGCCGCCAGGCACTCCCCCATTTCTTTGCAGGCAAAACTCCAGTTTTGTATGTGGTCACGCTGCTCCTTCACTGTGATCCAGAGGTAAGTCCCGACGGGTCTAAACTGTCCAACAAAGCAGCCACCAGCTGATAGTGGCTATTGCACACTTGAAAAGTGACCCTTCTGGGGCGCCTGGGTGACTCAGTCAGTTAAGCATCAGACTCTTGATCTCAGCTTAGGTCTTAATTTCAGGGTCAGGAGTCCAAGCCCACAACGGGCTCCATGTGCGGAGCCGAAGGAAAGAAAGGAAAAAGAGAAAGGAAGAGACTCTTCTGAGCTGAGATGTGCTATGAGTGCAAAATACCACCTGGATTTCAGAGACCTTGTAGAAAAAAAGAATTTAAAATATTTCAGTAATAATTATTGGGATTATGTGTTAAGAAATATTTTTAGCATAATGCATTATGTAAACTATTTTATCAAAATGAACTCCAAAATGAATTAAAAATACGAGAATATTTAAAAGTACACAGCTGTGACTCACAGGATATCCCAACGGGACAGCACTACCCACTGTGAGACTTTCCGACCAGTGACAGATGGGGGTGGGGGTGGGGCACGTATCCTCATTCTGGATAATGACACGTGGGCACCTTCCAGGATGGGTGTCTTTGTTCTTGGTCCCACCAACTACACATATGATAAAAACTACACAGACATAAACACACACATATTAAAACTGGAGAAACCTGAATAAGGTCAGTGGACTGTATTGCTGTTAATTTTCTGCTGTTAAGATACTCCGCTATGGTTATGCAAGAGGTGAAACGTACTGCTGATCTCTATTACTATAACTGCAAGAAAATCTATGATTATCTCAAAATAAACCGTTCAAAGAGACAGAAAAGAAATGAAGGGAAGAGGAGGTCCTCTTCCTACCCTGGCCACTGTGGGCCCTGCAGCCGACTCCAGGATTGCAGCAGCTGTGTGATGAATGGCCGCAAGCCAGGCTGAGTAGAACCAAAACAGGAGAAGAGGGAAAGGCCAAGTTCAGGTCCCTGCTCACAACACTGAGCTGCTGGATTAACCAGCCCAGACCGCGCACCATAGGACTTTCTGGAGCAGTAACTTTCCCTTTCGAAGCAAAGCTGAGTTGGGGGTTTCCTTACTCACAGTCAAAAGTGACCTCACCAGTATGAATGGTGCCCAGAGAGAACACAGAAGGGTGTGGTCCACTGGGACCAGAGAGGATGGGGAGTTTCAGAGAAGACTCAGGAGGATGGATGCCTTAAGCAGAAGAGGTGCGTGCGGCTTCCTGAGCAGGAAGAGGTGTGATGTTCCTGAGAGAATGTGAGGCCTCTCCCTGAAGGTTAACAGGAATTGAACTCGACAATTAGTTTTGAGTACCCTCGCCACAGTCCAAGGGCACTGACCTGCAGCGCTCGAGGGGAGGGGGCACAGCTGTTCCAAAGAGGCCAGTACCCAGCCCGGGTGGGGGAGATGTGATGATGAGCCCAGGAGGGGCTGCAAAGAACTTCTGGGACGAAAAAGCCTGCCCGGAGACCAAAATACTTCCAGTTTCTGAAAGAGGGTGTTAGCAGTGCAACTCACGCCCATCCCCAAAACTATTCCGGAGGGGGTTCACCTGCACCTGGTGTGTGTGGGGGCGCCGCAAGGAGAGCAGTGGCCCCGGGAGCCAGCGTGGAGGCCCGAGAAACTGCCGTGTCAGAGACTCCGCTTCCTCTCCCTCCAGCTGGCAGGGGAAACAACGAGCAAGTTCGAGGCCTCTCCAGAGGGCCTTCATTTCATTTTAAAAGCCATTCTTGAGGCGGCCTTTGATGTATAAGGCCTCAGGGATACAAAGATGACTCACAAGTCTGTGGTTCTGAAGCCCAAAGGCAAAGACAATCCAGAGCAGCTGACTGGGGCATTAACCACAACAGTAGCTGAGGTAAACACTCGCTCTGCTCTTCTTCGCCAGGCCCAGGACAGGCCCAGGAGCACTGTCGACTATTTTTAGTCCCCTGAACGCTGTGAGACACAGGCACTTACTAACTCCATTTTACAGATGAGGACCTGAGGCACAGTCGGAAGGCTGACTTACTGTCACTGTTGGAATGTTTCCATCTGTGCACGGCTTACCTTCTGGATAACGGGTACCACTGGTAGCAGCACCACAAGCCCAGGGTGACAATGAAAGGGGACAGGAGTAGGCCAGGCAAGAAAGGAATTCCAGACGGAATGAAATCTTGGGACGCCTGGGCAGCTCAGTCGGTCAAGCATCCTACTCTTGGTTCAGCTCAGGTAGTGATCGCTGGGTCGTGAGCCGGGACCCCATGTCCAGCTCTGTGCTCAATCCTCTAACTCTGCTCCTCTCCCGCATTCTTTCTTTCTCTCTCCCTCTCCCTCAAATAAAATCTTAGGGGGGAAAAAAGAAGATGGAATAAATTCCTGCCTTGAAGAATGTAGCACTTAAATCACAAAATTAGAAAAGGACAAAGAGCAAACACCAAGGAAAATAGAAGACAGCTCGGGGCACCTGGGTGGCTCAATGGGTTAAAGCCTCTGCCCTTGCCTCAGGTCATGATCTCACGGGGCTGGATGATCCAGCCCCGCATGGGGCTCTCTGCTCAGCAGGGAGCCTGCTTCCCCCTCTCTCTGCCTGCCTCTGCCTACTTGTGATCTCTCTCTCTCTGTCAAATAAATAAAATCTTAAAAAAAAAAAAAAAAAAAGACATCATAACCTAAAAGCAGAAATTACCAGAAAAGCAAAAGCAAAAATTAGCTACTCACAACATAGGAAAAGAGTGAAATTTCTACTTCATGATAGATGAAGCCCACGTGACCATTTTACCCAAATCCACTAGCACACAGAAAACACAATCCAATCTCACATATAAACACGAGGCAAAAACACTAAGGACTAGTAAACTTAATAAGATGGAATATTTTATTTTTTCACTTTAATTTTTTAAAAAAGCATTTTGAAGATCTATTTATTTATTTGAGAGTGTGTGTGCACACACACAAGCAGGGGAGGGGGGCAAGGAAGAGGGAGAGAAGCAGACTCCCTGATGAGCAGAGCCCCACAAAGGGCTCAATCCCATGGCTCAAGATCATGACCTGAGCCAAAATCAAGAGCCACGCTCAAACGACTGAGCCACCCAGGCGTCCCTGCAATGGAATATTTTAAAAATAGTTCATGATGAAGGAGGGGTTAACCCAGAAAGGGAAGAGAGGTTTAATTCACAGGCCACTTTGAAAACCCATATCATAAAATTTAATTGACAGTAATATGGCCTTTAATGAAATCCACTCATTCCTGATTAAAATGTAAAAATTTAGAAAGCAACATCAGCAAAATGGCCAAGCAAGCAGCTCCAAACTCCCCTCCACAGAAACATAAAACAAAAAACCCACACGCGCACGGAAACTGTCAGAACTAACGCTGTATGAACTCTGGAAAACGGTCCAAGGTTTACAGCAACCGAAAGAATGCAGAATCAAGAAAAAGGCAACTGAAAACTGGCGGGAAAGCTTTGTGCCAATCGTACTCCCTCCTACCGCACTCCCTCGCTGGCAGGGCAGCGGTCAGTCTTGCAGAAGGCAGCCTCTCTTTCCAGTGGGGGGCCCGGTCCCTGGCTCCAGAGGGAGCAGAGCAGACCCTACTTGTGAATTACTGTGTCTGTCTGTTCTAACGGGTCTTAGGGCAACCTGAGGGGCTGACTGCAAGGCGCTTATCTTTGTTTTGCCTAACTCCAAATCCACACCAGGCTAGAAAATCACCGGCACTGCTCAAAAACACTGTAAGGCAATGAAAAGCCCACAGTCAACCGGAGCAAAGAGAATGACTGAGACATACAAGAGAGTTCCTAAAGCAAAAGAGGAAAAGCCAAGGAGAAACCTGGGGAAACTAGGGCATTCAAATGTGCCCAGGGATACTGGGGAATTGAAAAAGCCATGCCTAGGACAGGCTAAATGCTCGCCAAAGGCCTGAGATGCTCTGAAACTTTCACCCCTGGCTACCTGTAGCCTCATGCAAGCAACAAGTGAAGGCTTTGGGAGAACCGCAACCGACCTGGTTACGAGTTAAAGTAGTACCCAGCGCAGAGCCGGTCTGATTAGACTGAAACTCTTTTGTAAAATTTTTTTTCTTTAGGCTTTTGACATTTAAGGAAATTTCAGCCCCAACATTGGTAGAACACAAGTGAAACCAACTATCAAGAACAGCAAACCCCAAGGCGCAGGGCTGGCTAAGTAAGTAGGATATGTGACTATTGATCTTGCTGTTGTGAGTTCAAGCCTGACCTTGGCTGTAAAGACTACTTAAAAAACAACAACAACAAAAACGCCAGCAAATCCTGGGCAAGGGGGAGAATCTGATTTCACATTATAATATTCAAATGTCCAGTTTTCAACAACAACAACAACCACAAAGTACACAAAGAAAAGGAGAGGTGCCTGGCTGGCTAGGTCCATAGAGCATGCGATCCTGGAGTTGAAAATTCAAGCCTGACCTTGGGTACAGAGATTACTTAAAAACAAAATCTTGGGGGCACCTGGGTAGCTCAGTGGGTTAAAGCCTCTGCCTTCCACTCGGATCATGATCTCTGGGTCCTGGGATCTAGCTGCTTATCGGGGAGTCTCTGCTCAGCAGGGAGCCTGCTTCCGCCCCCCCCCCCACCTGCCTCTCTGCCTACTTGTGATCGTTCTGTCAAATAAATAAATAAAAATCTTTTTTAAATAAATAGATAGATATATAGATAAAATGAAATGAAATAAAATAAAACAAAATCAAATCAAATCAAATCAAATCTTTGGGTACCTGGGTGGCTCAGTTGGTTGAATGGCTGACTCTTGGTTTCAGCTCAGGTCTGGTCTCACGGTTGTCAGCAGGGAGTCTGGTTCCCCACTCCCTCTGCCCCTCCCCCACTCATACTCACATGCGTTCTCTCAAATAAATCTTTAAATATAAATAAGTAATAAAATTAAATCTTTTTTTTTTTTTTTTTTTTTAAGTACGCTCTATGCCCAGCATGGAGCCGAACACAGGGCTGGGCTCACAACCCTGAGATCAAGACCTGAGCTGAGGGATCAAGAGTCCGACGCTTGGGGCACCTGTGTGGCTCAGTTGGTTAAGCATCTGCCTTTGGCTAAGGTCATGATCCCAGGATTCTAGGATCAAGTCCCCCACTGGGCCCCTTGCTCAGCAAGGACTTTGTTTCTCCCTCTCCCTCACCCCCCACTGCTTGTGCTTTCTGTAAAATAAATAAATAAAATCTTTAAAAAAAAGGATGACCCATATAAAGGAATAAAACAAATCAACAGAAACCATCCCTGAAGAACCCTAAACACTGGACTTACTAGACAAAGAATTAAAATCAATAGTCTTGGGGCACCTGAGTGGCTCAGTGGGTCAAAGCCTCCACCTTCGGCTCAGGTCATGATCTCAGGCTCTTGAGATCAAGCCTCATATTGGGCTCTCTGCTCATCAGGGAGCCTGCTTCCCCCTCTCTCTCTGCCTGCCTCTCTGCCTACTTGTGATCTCTCTTTGTCTGTCAAATAAATAAATCTTTAGAATAAAAAAAAAAAAAAGAATTTATTTGACAGAGAAAAAGAGAGAGCACAAGCAGGGGGAACTGCAGGCAGAGGGAGAGGGAAAAGGAGGCTCCCCGCTGAGCAGAGAGGTTGATGTGGGGCCCAGTCCCAGGACCCTGGGATCATGACCTGAGCTGAAGACAAGACGCTTAACTGATTGAGCCACCCAGATGCCCTGAGGTAATCTTTTTAAATTTTTATTTATTTTCATATTTTTAAAAAGATTTTATTTATTTATTTGAGAAAGAGAGAGCGCACGCACGCGCACATGAGAGAGAGTAGGAACACAAGCAGGGGGAGTGGGAGAGAGAAAGTAGGCTTCCTGCCAAGCAGGGAGCCTCATGTGGGGCTCAACCCCAGGACCCTGGGATGACCTGAGCCAAAGGCATATGTTTAAGGACTGAGCCACCTAGGCACCCTGATAGTCTTTTTTTTAAAGTAAGCTCCAAGCCCAGTGTGGAGCCCAATATGGGGCTTGGGCTCATAGCTGATATCAAGAGTTAGATATCAAGAGTTAGATGCTTAACCAACGAGACTACCCAGGTGCCCTAAACAAAGAGATAATATTGAAAGCTGTAAAAGAGAAGTGATTTGGATCCTCAGTAAGACGAATGACTTCTCACTAGAAACCATGGAGGCCAGAAGGCAGTGGGATGACATATTCAAGGGACTGAGAGGAAAAGACATCAGCAAAAACTATCCTCCAAAAATGAATAAGAAATTAAAATATTTCCAGATTTTTAAAAAAGCTGGGGGGGGGGGGATCACCTAGGTGGCTCGGTCATTAAGCATCTTACCTTCAGCTCAAGTCGTGATCCCAGGGTCCTGGGATCGAGCCCCACATCACGCTCCTTGCTCAGCAGGAAGCCTGCTTCTCTCACTCCCCCTGCTTGTGATCCCCCTCTTGCTGTCTGTCAAATAAATAAAAATCTTAAAAAAAAAGGGGGGGGGCGCCTGGGTGGCTCAGTGGGTTAAGCCTCTGCCTTCAGCTCAGGTCATGATCTCAGGGTCCTGGGATCGAGCCCCACATCGGGCTCTCTGCTCAGCAAGGAGTCTGCTTCCCCCCCCCCCGCCTGCCTCTCTGCCTACTTCTGATCTCTTTCTCTGTCAAATAAATAAATAAAATCTTTAAAAAACAAACAAAACAAAACAAAACAAAAAAGAGCTGGGAGAATCATCACTTTCTCTAAAAGAAATACAAGAGTTCAACAGGCTAAAAGAAAGGACAGTAACTTAAAAACCATATGAAGAAATAAAGAACAATAAATTTAACTACACAGAAAAATATAAAAGCTAGTTTTATAGATTATTGTACTTTGGGTTTTAACTGCTCAGTCAGTGAAGTGTCTGCCTTCAGCTCAGGTCATGATCCCAGGGTCCTGGGAGCATGTCCAAGTCCCAGTTGGGCTCCCAGCTCAGCGGGGAGCCTGCTTCTCCCTCTGCCTGCCAATCCCCCTGGTTGTGCTCTCTCTCTCTGACAAATAAGTAAATAAAATCTTTAAAATAAATAAATAGATAGATAAAATAAAAGTGGTAGGTAATGGAGATATATAGGAGCAGAGTGTTTAAACACTATTGAAATTAAGTTAGTATTATTCAAACCAAGTTGTTAACAGATTAAGATGTTAATTGTAATCCCCAAGTTAACCTCTAAGAAAATAACTAGTAAGTATACATAAAAGGAAAGAAGGAAATCAAAATGGCATGCTATCAAAAAATCAACTACATATATGGCAATAATATAGGAATTTAGGAACAAAGAGCATATAAGACTTCCACAAAACAAAGAGATAAATAACAGAAGCACTTTATCAGTAATTACTCAAAATGTAAATGGATAATTCCTCCACTTAATAAAAGAGATGGGACAAGATCCAGCATGGGTCTCCTTGCTCAGCGGAGAGCCTGCTTCTCCTTCTGCCTGCTTCTCCTTCTGCCTGCTGCTCCCCCTGCTTGTGCTGGCCCATGTACTCTCTCTCTGGCAAATAAATAAATAAAATCTTAAAAAAAAAAAAAAAAAAAAAAGACAAAGATTGCCAGAATGGATAAGAAAATGTGGATAAGAAAATGCCATCTAGGGGCGCCTGGGTGGCTCAGTGGATTAAAGCCTCTGCCTTCGGCTCAGTTCATGATCAAAAGGCCTTGGGATGGAGCCCCACATTGGGCTCTCTGCTCAGCAGGGAACCTGCTTTCCTCTCTCTCTCTCTCTCTGCCTACTTGTGGTCTCTTTCTCTGTCAAATAAATAAATAAAATCTTTAAAGGAAAAAAAAAAAAAAGAAAATGCCATCTATCTATATGATAACTGCAAGAGGCTCGCTTTACAAAGACATAAAAAAGATAGAAGTAAAAGATGGAAAAGATATTCCGGGGCGCCTGGGTGGCTCAGTGGGTTAAAGCCTCTGCCTTCGGCTCAGGTCATGATCCCAGGGTCCTGGGATGGAGCCCCACATCGGGCTCTCGGCTCAGCAGGGAGCCTGCTTCCCCCCCCCCCCCCCCCCCCGCCGCATGCCTCTCTGCCTACTTATGATCTCTCTCTCTGTCAAAAAAAAAAAAAAAGGATACTCCATGCATTTAGTAAACAAAAGAGAGTTACGGTGAATATATTATCAAACTAGATAGATTTTAGTAAAAAAGATTACAACAAGGGACATTATATATTGACAAAGGTTCAATCCATCAAGAAGATACAACAATTATAAACCTGTATACAACAAACATGAACCAAAATACATGAAGCAAAAATTGACAGAAATGAAGGGAGAAAGATAAGAAATACAAGTCCTAAAACAATCTTTGGGGATTTCAATCCCCCATTTTCAATAATAGAACAAGGCAGAAGACCAACGAGGAAATGGAGTACCGGAACAACCAATTAGACCTAACATATACAGAACACTCTATCCAACAATAGCAGAATATACATTGTTTTACAAGTACCCGTGAAACATTCTCCACAATAAATCACTTTAAGTCACACAAACTATATTTTCTGGCTGGTGTGGAATGTAACTAAAAGTCAGTAACAAAAGGAAAATTGGAAAACTCACAAATAGGTAGAAAGTAAACATATTCTTAAAAAACAAGGAAAAAAAATCACAAGGGATGAATGAAAATTAAAGCACAACAGATCAAAAACTTCGGGGATGCAGTGGAAGTAGTGCTCAGAGGCAAATTTACAGCTGTAAACACCAATAACAAGAAAGATCGCGAATCAATAACCTAACTGGACACCTTAAGGAATGAAGAAAGGAAGAGTAAACGAAGCCCAAAGCTAGCACAACGTAAATAACAATTACAGAGGAGATAAATGAAACAGAGTGTAGAAAAACAATAGAGATAAATCAATAAAACCAAAAGCTAGTTCTTTGAAAAGATCAACGAAACTGATAAACCTTTGCCTAGGCTGACTAAGAAAAAGGAGACTCACATTACTCAAATCAGAAATGAAAGTGCAAGCATTACTCCCAATTTTACAGAAAGAAACAAGATTGTAAGAGAATATTGTAAGCAGTTGTGTACAACAACAAATTAAATAACTTAGATGAGATGGACAAACTCCCAGGAACACTAAATCTACTAAAACTGAACCAAGAAAATAGAAATAAACCTATAATGACTAAGGAGACTGAATCAGCAATCAAAAACTTCCCAGAGTCTTGAATCAGATGGTTTTATTGATGACCTATAACAAATGTGTAAAGAATTAACATCGATCCTTCTAGAACTCTTCTAAATGGGGGAACAAACACTTCATAACTCATTCTGTAAGGCCAGCGTCACCCTAACACTGAAGCCAAAGACACTACAAGAAAATTACAAAATCCCTTACGAGTTTTGAGCCAATATCTTCAACAAAACACTAGCAAAATGAATTCAGAAGCACATTAAAACGATTATACACCATCACCAAGTGGGATTTATTCCAAGAATGCAAAGATGCCTAAATATACAAAAATCAGTCAATTTAATACACCACGTTAATAGAATAAAGGAAAAAACACAATCATCTCAAGTGATGCAGAAAAAAACACTTGACAAACTAGGTAGAGAATACCATAAAAACTATATATAAAAAAGCTAGAGCCGACATCACACTCAGTGGTTAAAGTCCGAATATTTTCCCCCTGAAATCAGAAATAAGACATGGATGCTTGCTTTTGCCACTTCTATTCAACAAAGTGTTGGTGCTTCTAGCCAGGTCAATTAGGCAAGAAAAAGTAAAAGATATCCAAATTGGAATGGATAAATAGAAATAAAACTATTTCTACTCAGAGGACCTGATCTCATATGTAGAAAACCCTAAAGACCACACACACACACACACACACACACACACACACACACACACAACGAATAAATGAGCTCAGCAAAACTAAAAGATACAAAAGCAACACAAAAATAATTATCAGTGCAATCTCTATACACAATGAATAATCCAAAAAAGGAAATTAACAAGTCCATTCAAAATAACATTGAAAAGAATACCCAGAAATAAATTTAACCAAGAATGCTGTTATAGACTGAATGTGTTTCCTCCAAATTCATATACTGAAGCCCCAAACTCCAGTGTGACTGTATCTGGGGTAAGCAAATAATTAAGACTAAATGAGGTCATAAGGTGGAGCCCTGATCCAACAGGATTAATGTACAGTAGTCCCCCTTTATCCACATGGTATACTTTCTAAGACCCACAGTGGGTATCAGAAAGCACTGATTATATATACACACACTATGCTGTTTTCTATGCATACATACCTATGATAAAGCTTAATTTATAAATCAGGCACAGTAAAAGATTGACAAAAAATAGAACAATTATAACAATATACTGTAATAAAAGTTATGTGAATGTGGTCTCTCTCAAAATAGCTCATGGTACTGTACTCACTCTTCTTGTGATGATGTGATCAGATGAAGTAAGGTAAATCACATGGGCATCATAATGTAGTGTTAGGCTACTATACTGACCTGAAAATATGTCAGAAGGAAGATCATCTGCTTTAGAATCACAGTTGACTATGAGCAACTAATGAGCAGATTAGGTCAGGGAGAACGTATATTTACAAGCAGCACCAAAGAACTCCCTTGCTCTCCCTCTCCGTGGGAGCACAAAGTACGTAGCCATTTGGAAGCCAGGAAGAGTCCTCAACAGAAGGTGACCCTGCCAGACCCTGGTCTAGAACATCTAGCTTCTAGAAGTGTGGAAATTTTCATTTCTGTCCTTTAAGCCATCCAGTCTATGGTGTTTTCTTATGGCAGTCTGAGCTAATTAATACAGACATAAAACTTACACACTGAAAATTACAAAGCACTGCTGAAAGAAATTAAAGACCTAAACATATGAAAAGACATCCTGGATTCATGGATTGGAAGACTTAATATTTGGATGAAAATACCACCCAGGGGCACCTGGGTGGCTCAGTGGGTTAAAGCCTCTGCCTTCAGCTCGGGTCATGATCTCAAGGTCCTGGGATCAAGCCCTGAATCCAGCTGTCTGCTCAGCAGGGAACCTGCTTCCCCCCCTCTCTGCCTGCTACTCTGCCTACTTGTGATCTCTCTGTCAAATACATAAAAATAAACTCTTAAAAAAAAAAACAAAACACCCAAAGTGATCTCAAGAGTCAATGTGAATGGGGTGCCTGGATGGCTCAGTGGGTTAGGGCCTCTGCTTTCGGCTCAGGTCGTGATCTTAGTGTCCTGGGATCGAGCCGCACATTCGGCTCTCTGCTCAGTGGGGAGCCTGATTCCCTCTCTCTCTGACTGCCTCTCTACCTACTTGTGATCTCTCTCTCTCTGACTGTCTCTCTACCTACCTGTGATCTCTCTCTCTGTAAAAATGAATAAAGTCTTTAAAAAAAAAAAAAAAAGTCAATGTGAGCTCTACCAGAATCCCAAGTGTTATTTTTGCAAAATAGAAAAACCCAACCTAAAATTCATATGGGATCTCAAAGAACTCTGAATAGCCAAAACAACCTCATAAAAAAAGCAAAGGGGCATCTGACTAGCTCAGTTGGTAGAGCATCCAACTCTTGATCTTGGGGCTGTGATTTTGAGTCTCACATTGGGGGACAGAGTTTAGTTTTAAAAAAAAAACTATGGGGCACTTGGGTGGCTCAGTTGTTAAGGGTTTGTCTTTGGCTCAGGTCATGATCCCAGGATCCTGGGATCGAGCCTTCTGTCAGGCTCCCTGCTCAGCCAGGAACCTAATTCTTCCTCTGCTGCTTCCCCTGCTTGTGGTCTCCTTCTCTCTCAAATAGATGAATAAAATCTTTACCCCCCCCCAAAAAGAAGTAAAAAAGAAAAAGAAGACCAAAGTTGGAGGACTCACACTTCTGATTTCAAAACTTACTACAAAGCTACAGTAACCAAAACAGTGTGGTTGGCAAACAGACACGCAGACACAGAACAGAACTGAGAGTCCAGAAGTAAACCCTCACGTATATGCTCAACTGATTTCTGACAAAGATGCCAAGATCAAGAGCAGTGTCTTCAACAAATGGTACTGGGAAAACTGCATATCCACGTGCCAAATAAGGAAGGTGGACCTTTACCTTACACCATATATAAAAATTAAATTAAAATGGATCAGAGACAAATTTAAGAGCTAAAAGTATAAACATTCTTAGAAGAAAACGGGGTGGGGAGCGGGTGGCTGGCTCAGTGGATAGAACACGAGGCTCTTGCTCTCAGGGTCATGAGTCTAAGGCCCACATGCGGTGTGGAGTTTACTTAAAAAAATAAAACAAGGGGCGCCTGGGTGGCTCAGTGGGTTAAAGCCTCTGCCTTCAGCTCAGGTCCTGATCTGAGGGTCCTGGGATCAAAGTCCCGCATCTGGCTCTCTGCTCAGCGGGGAGTCTGCTTCCCCCTCTCTCTGCCTACCTCTCTGCCTACTTGTGATCTCTCTCTCTGTCAAATAAATAAAAATAATAATAATAATAATAATAAAAATAAAAATAAAACAAGAACGGGGAAGGGGAAGACCTGTATGACTTGGATTTGGCAATGGTTTCTTAAATATGACACTGAAAGCACAGGCAACAAAAGAAAAAACAGACAAAATGTACTTCGTTAAAATTAAAAACTTTTGTGCATCAGAGAACACTATCCAACTAATGTAACATTGTGTGTCAACTATACATGAATTAAAAAAAGACACTACCGGGCGCCTGGGTGGCTCAGTGGGTTAAAGCCTCTGCCTTCAGCTCAGGTCATGATCTCAGGGTCCTGGGATCGAGCCCCGCATCGGGCTCTCTGCTTGGTGGGGAGCCTGCTTCCCCCTCTCCCTCTGCCTGCCTCTCTGCCTACTTGTGATCTCTCTCTCCATGAAATAGATAAATAAAATCTTTTAAAAAAACAAAAAAAAGACACTACCAAAAGTGTGAAAAGACAGCCCACAGAATGGGAGAAAATATTTGCAAATCATATAACTGATAAGGGTTTAATATCTCTAACACATAAAGGACTCTTACAACTCTTACAAAGACAAGGAGAACACAAACACCCAACTAAAAATGTTTATTGCTGCTTTATTCATAATTGCCCAAACTTGGAAGCAAATAAGAACAGATAAATAAACTGTGGTATATCCAGACAACAGAATATTATTCAGTGCGAAAAAGAAAGCAGCTATCAAGCCACAAGAAGACATGGAGGAAACTTAACTGTATATTATTATAACTGAAAGTCAGTTGGGCGGTTCCTCAAAAAGTTTAAAAACATGGAATTACCATATGATCCAGCAATTCCACTCCTACATATACACCCAAAGAATTGAAAACAGGACTCAAGCAGGCATTTGTACGCCAATGTTCACAAGAGCCAAAAGGTGACAACCACCTGAGTTTCTTTTTTTTCACCCTAGTTTCCATCAACAGATGAATGGGTAAACAAAATGTGGTATAAAAACAAAGCAGGGGCACCTGGGTGGCTCAATGCCTTAAGCCTCTGCCTTCAGCTCAGGTCATGATCTCAGGGTCCTGGGATCGAGCCCCACATCGGGCTCTCTTCTCGGCAGGGAGCCTGCTTTCCCCTCTCTCTCTGCCTGCCTCTCTGCCTACTTGTGACCTCTCTCTGTGAAATAAATAAATAAAATCTTTTAAATAAATAAATAGATAGATAAACAAATAAATAACAAAGCAGAACATCATTCATCCATAAAAAAGGAATGATGTTCTGGTTCTCCGTACCATGTAGATGACCCTGAAAAAATTATGCTAAGTGAAGTAAGCCAGATCAAAAGAACAAATATATGATTTATATAAAATATCTATAATAGGTAAATTCATAAAGACAGTAGATTAGAGGTTCCCAGGGGTTGGGGGGCCATGAGAAGTAGGGTGTTATTATTGAATGGATACAGAGTTCTCTGAGTGATGGAAAATTGTGGAACTAGACAGTGGTGGTTGCACATCTTGAACATAATTAACGTCACTGAATTGCATACTTACAAAGGGCAAATTTTATGTTAAGTATTTTACCATAATAAAAAAATTAACGAAGCAAAAAATATTTTTTAATTTTAAGAGAAACTTTCAAGTTAAGAATTCTTTTTTTTTTAGATTTTATTTTTATTTATTTGACAGAGAGAGAGAGATATCACAAGTAGGCAGAGAAGCAGGCAGAGAGAGAGGGGGAAGCAGGGTCCCCGCTGAGCAGAGAGTTCGATGCGGGGCTCGATCCCAGGACCCTGAGATTGTGACCTCAGCCGAAGGCAGAGACTCTAACCCAATGAACCATCCAGGTGCCCTTGAGTTAAGAATTCTTGAATAAACAAGGAAAGAAAACAGTAAGCTGAAAAATAGTCACAAAGGACAAATATACAGGATTCCAACAATTCAACATAGCAGCATACTAAAACTCCGATAATAGATTATGGAAAATATAAACAGCCGATAAATTAGTAACAAAACCTTCAACTACAATAATAAAATTAGAAATGCACATTACCATGGTCTGAATTTTTGTGTATCCCCAAAAGTCATTCATTGAAAACTTAATGCCTAACATGATGGTGTTAGGAGATGGGGCCTTTAAGAAGCAATTAAATTACTAGGGAAGAGCCCTCATGAATGGGATTAGTGCTTTATAACAGGCCCCAGAGAGCTAGTTTGCTTCTTCTGTCAAGTGGAGGATACAGGGGAAGTGTGTCGCCAAGAACAAGGCCTTCCCCAGACCGGCACTCTGATCTCGGACTTCCAGCTCCCAGAACTGCGAGAAATAAAATTCTGTTGTTATAAACTAACCAGTATCTAGTATTTTGTTCTATAACAACCTGAATGGGACTAAGACACAAATCCAATTGAGTACCTTCGCACCTATCTCACCGGCACAATGACTTCTGTCCGTATGCTTGCTTCAAAGGCTCTTTGCTACATACTGCCAATAGTTTTGCAGGGAGCCCCACAAAGACTTATTAATAAGAGTGAGACTAAGCACTTCACACACACGCACTTGCTGAACTTTGACAACAACCAGAGAGATGAGTACTCCTTTTAGATGTGAGGGTACTAGGACAAACTGCTTAACTTGCCAGGGATCTCCAAACCAATCAGAGGCAGGGCTACGGTTCTCACCTGGGGCAATCGGATCCCACAGCCTGGGGGCTGAACTACTGCCATTCAGAGCCCCCTTTAATAACACCCTGCAACCTCCATGAAGGACAAGGACATGTGCAGGCACTGGTGCAGACTACGGTACCTTAAGATCAAACATAAAATAAGGGGGCCTGGCTCAGTCAGCAGAGTATGCCACTCTCTGATCTCAAGATTGTGGGTCGGGTATGGAGATTACTTTTAAAAACGTTGGGTGGTGCCTGAGTGGCTCAGTGTGTTAAAGCCTCTGCTTTTGGCTCAGGCCATGATCCCAGGGTCCTCGGATCGAGGCCCGCGTCAGGCTCCCTGCTTCTCCCTCTCCCTTTGCCTGCTACTCTGCCTACTTGTGAGTGCGTGCTCTCGCCACTCTCTCTGTCAAAGAAATAAGTCTTAAAAGAAAAAAAAAAAAATGGGGTATGGAGATTACTTTTATTTTATTTTATTTTAAAGATTTTATTTATTTGACAGAGAGAGAGAGATCACAAGTAGGCAGAGAGGCAGGCAGAGAGAGAGGGGGAAGCAGGCTCTCTGCTGAGCAGAGTGCCTGATGTGGGGCTTGATCCCAGGACCCTGAGATCATGACCTGAGCCGAAGGCAGAGGATTTAACCCACTGAGCCACCCAGGCGCCCCTGGAGATTACTTTTAAAAAATAAATAAAATCTTTAAAAAAAATCAAACCTAAAATAAAGATGCTAAGATTTTCACATACAGATGTTCATGGATAAATTACCTTAAAGATGGGAAAAAAATCTAAAATTAAGGAATGATTGAATAAATGATACACAAATATTATGGAATATTGTACAGTTATCAAAAGTTACATTCACAAAGAGTTTCGAGGCAATGACTAAATGACGGGAATATGCGATAATTATGAAACTATCAAATGGTCCATTAAAAATTGCAGTAAAGGGGCGCCTGGGTGGCTCAGTTAAGCCTCTGCCTTCAGCTCAGGTCACGATCTCGGGGGCCTGGGATCAAGCCCCGAATCAGGCTCTCTGTTCAGTGGGGAGCCTCTTTCCCACCCCCCTCCGCCTGCCTCTCTGCCTACTTGTGATCTCTCTCTGTCAAATAAAATCTTTAAAAAAAAAAAAATTGCAGTAAAAAGGCTAGGAGGACGGGCACCTGGGTGGCTCAGTGGGTTAAATCCTCTGCCTTCGGCTCAGGTCATGATCTCAGGGTCCTGGGATCGAGCCCCGCATCGGGCTCTCTGCTCAGCAGGGAGCCTGCTTCCCCCTCTTTCTCTGCCTGCCTCTCTGCCTACTTGTGATCTCTCTCTCTCTCTCTCTGCCAAATAAATAAATAAATAACTTTAAAAAAAAAAAGTCTAGGAGGAATATGTTAATGGTTAAGCGTGAACATGTTCATTGGGTGAGAAATTCGAGAAGGTTCACCACCATGCCTCTAACTCCTGAAGGGCGGGTGCCCAAAAACTTACTCAATTTTAGTATATGTGCTGCTGAAGCGAGCACCCAAAAACTTACTCAACTTCATGATAGGATTATGAGATCATTTTCTTCCTTAGATATCACCTCTGAATTTCAAATGAAAAGAATTCATATACAGGGCGCCTGGGTGGCTCAGTCGTTAACCGTCTGTCTTCGGTTCAGGTCATGATCCCAGAGTCCTGGGATCGAGCCCTGCATCGGGCTCCTTGCTCGGCAGGAAGCCTGCTTCTCTCACTACCATTCCCTCTGCTTGTGTTCCCTCTCTCGCTGTGTTTCTCTCTGTCAAATAAATAAAATCTTTAAAAAAAAAAAAAAAAAGAATTCATATACAAGCAACATTAAAAGGGAATAAGCCTGAAGTGCCATGGTAACAGTGAAATGTCTTGAGGAAACACCACATCTGGTTCAGTCCTTTCCTCTCTGGGGAGTCCGGTCTGCCCCTTCTCTGAGCTACAGCTAGGTTGTATTTACTAAGCTGCTTTTGGAGGACCAGTACCAGGTGGTCAAGGAATGCGTCTGGACTACTATGCCTTTACCAGCCTGGCCCTGCCTTCACCCCAGCTGGGTGGACCCCAGGTGAGTCTGGAGAGAAGATTCCCTATACAGGCCCTATGGTGCAGCAAGACCTGAGGCCCCGGTGTGGGGTACCAGCGAAGACCAAGGAGGGGTCGGTTGCCAAGAGCACTGTAATCCCTTCCTTGAAATGGTCCTTACACCAAGCCAGGGGCCCTGGCCAGTGACCATAGTAAGGACATAAGAGAGAAATGGGAAGAGGCAGTGGAATGGAGAGAGAGAGCAGCTATGGCCTACTGTCTCTGGGCCCAGTTTCCCCTAAATGGAAAGTGAGGCTTTGGCCTGGAGAGTCCCCAGAGCCTCAACCCAAGCAGACAGTCTCCACCTTGGACTTATGAAACCATAGCCCATTCCACAGGCTCCACGAACATGACACCAGAGGGAGGCCTTGGGGCAGGCACTGGGCACAGCATGCTGACAGCCACCTACCCTTGGGGCCGGCCTGCACTCTCAGGCCACTGAGATCATGGGGCAGACTGCCCACGTCTGACTGCTCAAAACCATCCCATTCATCCTTGTCATTTTTCAAAAGATCCATGGATTAACTCTTCTTGTATCAGTAGGATACAAAATTGCCACTAGAAAAGGGACAGATCAGATGGTCCTGGCCATCCTTCCCCTTAGCACTTAATTCTCTACAGCAGGTAAGCCCTGGGGTTACTGGGCTGAACCTTCTCAGCCAGGGGCTCCTCTACCACTTACGTACCGTGCCCTGAGTCCCACCATCTGCAAGCCTGGAGAAATCTCAAGGACTTGTCCTCAAAACCAGATTGGCTGCTCCCACATTTAAAATTTTTGAGTGTGTACTAAAGCACTACAAAAGCCTATCTTTCCTTTGTTATTCAAATGAGCACAAAAATAAAGCATGAATCCAGTATCTGCTGTTCAAGTTGCAAGGACTGTTTAAAAAGGCATGACCTATAACCGGCATTAATAAGCAAGCATCTACAGTAAGCATGTTCTGTGTTCTGCTTTGGCAAAGTAGCCAATCTGCCCATAAGGAAAGATTCTGCACGACAAAGTAGGGCAGGGACAGGCACAGGAAAAGGGCCTGAGGCTCATGGGGAAAGTGGAGATGAAAAAGAGGAGGCAGTGGGGACAGAACAGGAAGGAAGGGAGCACTCGCGAAGAAGCCCCGGTTGTGAGCTGGGGAGACTGGAAGGCACACGGTGTCCAAGTGAGGCCACCTCATGGACAGATGGTGTGGCTCTGGGGAGAGGGCAGGAACAGAGGCAAGGACAGGACTCCTTCACGTACAGCAATAATCTAGTAATCTATGATGCTGGAAGAAGCAGGGGCCCAAGAAACAGCACGAGAGAAAGGCAGGAGACTAAACAAAGTCCACATCTAAGAGCTCATAGGAAGCAGCAGCAAGACAGGAGTGAGTAGTACAAGGTCACAGAACCGGGGGCTGCACAGGCCGCAAAGGCCCGAGGGGCAAGCAGGCTCTAGGGCTGCTGAGGCCGAGGTGTGAGGACAGAGGGGAGCCCATGTGCTCACTGTGAGATGGTTCTAGGAGGGTGGGAGAAACTAGGATTGCAAACTGGAGTTAGTACAGGAAGAGGCTCTCAAGCGGTGAGGAGATGAAAGGATGGAAAAAGAGCAGACGCTAAATCAAAGAGGACAGTAAGGCCACAGGAAGGCCATTGTTAGGCGCAAGCCTGAGCCCTTCTGAAGGCAGAAGTCTGTGAGGCAGAGGGAACAGGAGCTGTGGGGGTCAGAGAGTAGAGGCAGAAGCCCCAAACCAGACACTGGGTGAGGGGACCAGGTAGGCCATTAGGCAAACGGATCTGAAACAAACAGAGACGCATATTGGAGGGTACCAGGAATAAAGCCTGGAACCCAAGTGTCCAGAGGCTTGGACCCACAGATGCAAAACCAGGCAGGGAAGCAAAGAAAAGATCTAAATCGGAACAGCCGCCATGTCCCAAAAGAGATCAGAGAAGGCAGCCCCGTCTGGACAAACGGGGCCAGGCGCAGAGAAGCCAGGGAAGCCAGGAACACAAAAACACACTCCTTTCCCTGGGCGATAACCACAGCCGTGGAAAGCTTGGGGGCCCCCCCGGAATGTTACAAAACCAGTGCAAAGACAGGATTCTACTCAGGCACCTGAGGCTGAAGTCCCTGCCTTATATCCTAGAGTGACAGCCCGCTTCTGTGCGTCTGTTGGCCGCCTCGCCTAAGAGCCTACTTGGGAGCAGAGAGGTAAGCCCAACACACACATCACCTTGAAGAATAATCTGGTAAGAAGTGGAAGTGTTCAATACTCACAGGAACAATAAGCCCTTGCCAAGTCAATAAATTAGCTTCATCAACCTGGATGTTACGGAAGTTTTTCATCCCACATTTGCGGATTTCTTCAAGCTCCTGTTGATTAACAAAGCATAAAGGGGTGTCAAACAGGGGAAAGCACCACACATTAAGATCCCTCCTGACTCCCTCAAATTAAACCAAGTGCCAACACCACTGATGACCAAATTTTAGAGTGTGGACTAGACTGCGCCCGGTCTGGTTAAGAGGCCTGGAGCCACAGTGGTCCCCTCAAGCCCACGCCCCAGACCAAGACAGGCCCCCACCTCAGTGACCCCACGGAACTCAGTGGGATAAGTAACCGTCGTCTACAGACACATCGCCACCTCTTTGGGCCGGTCACCAGACCTCTGTTTAAACACCCTCGGACCCCTGCACAGGGCAGCCACATAGCAGGGGTGCAGGAAAGGTGCTACAGACCTGACTTCTTCCAACCAAGATTTATTAAGCTCTGAGTTAGATGCCAAGGACTAGGAGCAAGCACATACCCACCATAAGTGTGATTTCAAAACTCTGCCTCAGCATGGACACTCGGGGAAGAGCACAACTATCCAGTCTGGCATGGGGTCGGGGACAGGAGCCTTTCACCGGCCCTCTGTTTCCTCAGCTTCAAAACAGGGGTAGTTAAGACCCAGAGCTGAACACAACGAAGGGGAAACCCTGTGGTACGTAACAGAAGCCTTTGCGAATGAGGGATTATTACACAGACTGTACAGGCAGCAAATGGCATTTCGTCCAGAAAGCATGACCACGGGGACTAACGACCTCAGAGCCCTGCCTGAGACGCCTTCAGTCTACAGTCCGTCACTTGGTTTTCGGCTGTGCGCCGTTGCTTCTCCAACAGCTCCAACCAACCTCCAGTAGGCATTAGGACCCGAGACGCATGTACGCCGGCCTGCTCACGTTCCCCGCTTTCATTCCTCCATTCTCAGACACCTGCGGTGCCACAATCCCTCCAACATCCCAACCTGGCCTCTTGTCCTTGGCACAAAAGCCGCCTCTGCATCCCTAGGGCACCACCCAGCTAAGCAGGCAGGACAGCTTCCGCAATGGCCCTGGCTTCCTCCTCGTTGGTCCAGCCCTTGCGCCCTTCTGCAACCGGGAGAAACCCCTCCTCGTACGGTGCGTGGCTCGCACTGGCACAGAGGCTCTGAACCAGCCTCTGCATCAAGCCCAAAAGACCCTCTGCGCCCCACATTTCCATCACAGAGGCAACAGCTTACAAGGCCCCCTGGGGAAACAACTCCAGACGAAGCAGGAACTGAGCCAGCGCTACAGGTCTAAGTTGGAGGATGCGTGTGGTGTGCCCGGCGTGGAGTGGGCTGAGGACAGTGTCGCACATGAACACGCAAAACAGACAGCTGGGACATGCCGGTGCTTCACGGCAGGCGACACGCCCGACCAAGTTTCTTCCCACAGGGCGCTGCTGCCTGTCAGCCCTACTGCCCACCACAACCATCTGGGCTTAGGCCCCAGCCCTGGAAATTCTGGTCCGGCAACTGCGGGGTGGAGTCTGAAATGGGGCTTTTAACAAGCTACGCAGTGAGAGGAGAGAGCCACTGCCACTGAGAAAGGAGCTCCATTTCTAAGCAACGCTCAGCTTCCACGAGGAAGCTAGCTGCAGTGGCTGTGGTCCCTGCACTGGGGAAGGCGTGGTCCGACCCCTCTTCCCGAGCCTGCAGGAAGGAGAGCACGGAACCTGAGAGACCACTGAACCTGCCAACTGCCTTCTAGTCCTCCTGCTAATGCCCAGGACTCATCGGGAACGCTCCCCTGGGGACAGCGAAGCCTTCAGGATGGGGAATAAATAAATCTCACTCTACCACTCTGTCCCATTCTGCAAACAGCATAGAAGTTCATGAGGGCAAGCTTGAAGGCAGGGATCTAAAAGCCCTGGGAGCTCATGGTGATGCTCAAACACCTGCTTAATTATCAGGATAGTGAAGGGACAGGAAGGGGTATTGGAGAGGAAGAAAAGACTCTGGGATGGGAAAGGCCCTCCATGTATTTGATTTTCTGGTCCCTGATGCAAGATACTAGAGTAAGATTCCCGGCTAGAGACAAATCCTACCAAGCTATCAGAAATGCTTTAAACCAAATACAGGCAGGAAAACAATTCCAGATAGAACTCTAAAACGGGACAACCAATGAGATTATATTCAATTTTCATAGGAGAAAATTAATTTTAAAATAATCTATACATATACCCTATGGCTTCAGAAATCCACATAGAGGAAATATTAGTAATAAACCTAAGAAGGTAAATTTCAAAAGAATTACAAAAATATGGCAAGATGAGACTCAACTGTAAGCAGGCAGTGAAAACCTGCACCTTGCTCAAGTAAAAGGGAAGAAGGAGTGGGCACTTTGGGCAGGGGTGCAAAGAGGGCACCTACTGGTGCTCTGAAATGAAGAGATACGTGAACATAGGGGTCCCCAGCTGGCTCAGTCAGTACCCAATTCAATCTCAGGGTCATGAATTCAAGCCCCAAGTTGGGCACGGAGCCTACTTCAGAGGGAGGGAGAGTGGGAGAGAGAGAGTGAGAGAGAGAGAAAGAGAGAGAGAGAGAGAGAGATACATGCACAAAGATAAAAGCTGTAGTGAGGGAGAGGATGCCATTCCTCCTACCCCCTGCCAGAAAGGAAGGGTGGCACTAATGTTGGCAGAACTGGGAGGCTCAAGGACTCCAAAGCTCGGTTATCAATTGCTGGTCATCGGATAAACTCTCAATTTACCTTGCTGTCAAGTTAACCTCACCAAAGAGCGGAAGAGGCAACCTCCTTTGCATAATTCTAACCAACAAGGAAGAAGTGATTATAAGGCAGAAGTGAGAGAAACCAAGACAAACAAACAAGCAAGCAGGCTCTATAATCTCCCAAGAATGTTGGGCAGCGCTAGGAGAGCCTTTCTCAACAGGGTGGTGCCGGCAACCAGGCAAGACACTGCACTTGAGCATCCCGAGCCCTGCCCATTACATGCCAAGCATTGTGACACCACGCCCCACCCCAATTTCCCAACATCCTCTAGAGCCCCAGCTGCTGAGAACCCTGGCACCGTCAGAGACCAGGACGCTAAAAGTACTGCATTGCACAAGCAGGCCCTCCGGTCAAGAACTATTAGGCCCACGATGCCAACCACACCTCCACCAAGGCGAACGACTTGAAGAAGATGGATTCAAGTCATTCAGAGAAAAGCGAGATTCACACAAAGGTCTGAGACTCAAAAAGGCAAGATGACTCGAGAGGCTTGACAAATCCTCGAGCAAAAGTGCACCCCTATAACTGAGCATGAGCCTGAAAAGGAAGAACTGGAGAAGGAGTTTAAAGAAACCAATGTAAATTCAGAGTTCAAACTCAAAAGGATATCATTACGAACGATGGGAAAAAAGGGACCTGACAAAGGAAAACAGAGTGGCCCAGCTCCAGAACAGAGTCGGGAAGACCAAAGCCAAGGACAACAGGAGCTTACAAAATATGCCCACAAAGGTTTATTTCAGTTCCGCAAGAAGCTGTCCTGGGTCAGCCGCTCCAGGCTGATGGTGCCATACTGACAAACCAAAAGAAGAGCACAAGGGAAAGCAGGACAAGCCTGCTAGCTCATCCCCTCTCCCGGCAGGGGAGAGAGCAGGCTTCCCAGCCAGGGCAAGCAGTGAAGGAGAAAGACAGCAGTGCTTCTCAAAATGAGATCCATCTCTGAACCCAGAGGTGGATCTCAGTGTACTGAGGGAACCCAAGTGTGGGTATGCTGCCCAGCTCTTCAAAAGGGGAAAAGCCCAGTGCCTAGAGTCCAGCCCCGAGAGCTTGATGCCCATCCCAGGCCGGAGAGTGGCAAGGTCCGGAAACAGATCACTGCCTAACATCTCCGAGGGACTAAGAGGAGACCACCACGACCCCAGCAGGACCGGACTACTCCACGTCCCACGGCAGCTTCAGCTCATCCCGGAAAGGACAGCAGGAGACAGCTAAACACACTGGGCTCTCTGTCGCACAACTACGGTAACGCATCTGAGTTTGGGCAAAGTATTTCATGAAGTCTTTTCTTCTTCTTTGGAGATCTGTGATGGGCCCTGGAAAGGCAACATCAAAATCTCCCCAGACAATCCTCACACAAGACCTGAGAACCCTTCAGGAGCCAGTGATTTGAAACTAGCTTGTGACCATGGTCCTCTTTAAGAAATCCAGACAGAAGTACGGAGGAAAAATCAGCTGTGAAAGCCAGGGCTGCTTCAGATGTCAAATCAATGCTACAGACAGCAAGTCACAAGGTAGGGGGTGTATACACGGTTTAAAAAAGCAGATTCGATAGCATCCTGTAACTTCATATCTGTTGAATGGAAAAGAGTACACCATACCCCTAAAGGAATCACAGAAAGTAAAGCCGAGTGCCATCTTCCTGGCTGCAGAGATGCGGTTAGAAGAGCAGAGAAGCACCACTCTAGTAACCTGGAGGTCAGAGCAAGGGAGGCCCAGCAGGCAACAGCAGAGGGTAATCGGTTCATGGAAGGGAAGCTGGCAGGCCCTGGAGGATGGGGAAAAAACCAAACCATTGCAGAGAAGAGAACAGGTGTGTCCGTGTGTTAGAAATGTATGCAAAGCTGCGGAAGGAAGAAATCACCGGGTGTTTGGGAAGCAGCTGGGAGCCAAATTTGGCTGGAGTGTTAACTAGTGTTGGGGGACTCTCAATCAGAGAGTGCACCCAAAGGCCCCAAGGGAGTTATTCAACACTCATGTGCAAAGAGGTGGGGCAGAGAGGGAGGGTGGAGAGAGAAAGCCTGAATCGTGTCTAGGCCTCATTCTAGACCTGCAGGATCAGGATCTCCGGAGCAAAGGTGGGCACGTGTACCAGAGGATCCCCTAGTGACAGTGAGGTGCACCCCTGCTTAAGAACCACCATGCACGGGGCACCTGGGGGGCTCTGTTGGTTAAGCATCTGCCTTCCGCTCACGTCATGATTCCAGGGTGCTGGGATCAAGTCCTGCAGAGTCCCCACATCGGGCTCCCTCATCACTGGGGAGTCGGCTTCTCCTTCTACCCTTCCCCTGCTCATGATCTCTCTCTCACTCTCTCTCTCAAATAAATAAAATCTTAAAAAAAAAAAAAAAAAAACCACCATGCTCATCCAATCTGGTCTTTTACAAAGGAAGATAACTGAGGTCCCGATTAATTCAGTGTCATTTCCATGACTAGAAATAAGCTCCTAAAAGAGTTAACACCTCCCACTGAGCCAGGCATACAGAAGCAATGTAAGGAATCCTTTTTACTGCAACAAGTCTGTGGTAACAGAAACCTGGAAATCGTTCTGAACTTTAAAAAAAAAAAAAAAAAAAAAAGAATGCTTACTATGACTTACATTGATTATTGCACTGTTCTCTGTTCTGAAACCTCCTATAGACAAAAAAATCAGTATATTGCAATCCCCAACCATTCTCTTAACGCTACTTTTATACATTATACAGAGAAACAATGTTTTGATTTGACAAGCAGTTGCTTCAACAGCTGTCAAACTGTCACCAGACTAGAAAGAGCAGAGGCCTCTGGAGCCAGACAGGCCTGAGCTTAAGCCCCTGCCCCACCCTTCATACCACCTGAAGCTCCAAGTCTTCCAGCAGTCTCACCTGAAAAATAGGAAACCAACTTCACAGGGCTCTACCGAGAATTACAAAAAAAAAAAAAAAAAATTTATAAGTGCTTAACATTTAGCACCCCTCGCAGATACTATATGTTAGTTTCACTCCCTTCCGTAATTATATCACCATTGTTCTTAAAATCCAAGACAGTGTCGAGGCACCAACTTACATTCCCTACTCCACATAACAGGGAATAGACACAATATGGCATTGACTGCCTATGACCAGAACTCATAGGGTCTTAAATTAGAAATGAGCATGGGGGCGCCTGGGTGGCTCAATTGGTTAAGCATCTGCCTTCAGCTCTCCCTTCACCTCTCTGCCCCGCCACCCTGCTTGTGCGCATGCAAGCGCTCTCGATTTTTTTAAAAAGATTTATTTATTTATTTGGCACACAGAGAGAGAGGGAGAGTGCGCACCATGCACACACACAAGCAGGAGGATCGACAGAGGGAGAAGAAGCAGGCTCTCCTCTGAGCAGGGAGCATGATGCAGGACTCAATCCCAGGCATGACCTGAGCCAAACACCGATGCTTAACTGACTGAGCCCCAAAGTGCCCAAATAAATAATCTCACAAAAAAAGTTTATCATGTTTAAAAAAAAAAAAAAGAATGAACATGTTTATAGTTGGCACAAAGCTTTTCCAGAAATGACCCAGCTAACTGTATCTCAACAAAAGAAAGGAAAAAAGAAAAGGAAAGGAAAAGAGAAAATGAAAGAGAAAAGAAAAGGAAAAGGAAAAAGAAACATAAGGCAAAGGAGGTGCTAAGAGGGGCACCTGGGTGGCTCAGTGAGCTAAGCCTCTGCCTTCGGCTCAGGTCATGATCTCGGGGTCCTGGGATCGAGCCTCGCATCCGGCTCTCTGCTCAGTGGGGAGCCTGCATCCCCTCCTCTCTGCCTGCCTCTCTGTGTACTTGTGATCTCTGTCAAAGAAATAAATAAAATCTTAAAAAAAAAAGGGGGGGGTTGCTAAGAATACACCACCACCACGATCCCCTTCGAAGGGCAACAGCTTAGTGTCATGACCAAAAATCCCAGCAGAAACCAGAAATGTAAAAACAGAGAACGAAAGAGGCGCCTGAGTGGCTCAGAGGGTTAAAGCCTCTGCCTTCGGCTCAGGTCATGATCTCAGGGTAGATCGAGCCCCGCATCGGGCTCTCTGCTCAATAGGGAGTCTGCTTCCCGTTCCCCCTCTGCCTGCCTCTCTGACTACCTGTGATCTCTCTCTGTGTCAAACAAATAAAAACACAATCTTTAAAAAAAAAAAAAAAAAAACAGAGAACGACAGAACACCATATAGAAACGGACAGATGCTAGGGAAGAAGTGGTCTTCTAGGAAAGAGCCAGTTCTTTCTGGAGATAATCTCCAAAAATGAAAATGCTACAGAAGGAAGGTGTGTGCCTTCCGTGCAGGAGATAACGCACCCAAAGAGCCAGTGAAAAGCAGGAGCAAGACCCTGAGAGAGAAGTGTGAGAGGTGGCTGGTCACAGCACTCAGCAGTGTCTACAATGAACAGCACGTAGGACAGGGACTGGAAGCTCACAACAGCCCCGGAGACAGGCAGGTCAGGTCTGTCTCTTCAGCTTACAGATCATAAAGGTGAACTTCAGAGACGCCCAAGTCACAGGCCTTTTACAGGATGCGGTGTGGATTGGAGACCAAGTAGAATCTCTCCACCACACAAAGCAGCGGGTGAGGGTGGTGAAGACTTCCACTGCCAACAGGGAGCACAGGGGCACCTATTTCCTGAGCAGGATCCTGGGAGGGCTCAGCCTGCTCTGGAATAGCACTTACCCAGACTTATAATGACAAAGGCATGAACATATACAGCATTTGCCCTAATCCTTCACAGCTGGCCATTAAGTGTTTATGTTGTGCAAGGAATGTTTCTAGGCTACTCTTGTCCAGGCAAAATGAAACCTGGCAGATGGAGCTGGATGTCTGAGGGAAAAGTTACACCAACCTGCCTTAAATCTGAGTACAGTATCACTCTCAAGTACCAGCTACACAATCGGTAGGACAGTAACAATTTGAAAAAACGACTTCCTGCTTTTTGGTGTCACGGGAGCCAAGTAACTAATTTCAACACAGATGTGTTTTCCAAGCTTGCACAAAGTAACCATTGGCAATGACACTAAATCATGACTTTAATATAATTCAAAATACTTTACATCTAAACAAAAGGTTTCGGAACCCCCCAAACATGATTCTCTTACTTCAACAAATACTCAGCAAAGGAGGTGGGACCCACAAGAACACATCGCCCCTTCCATGGGTCGGCAGTACACCATCTCATATCACAACTAATGCACTTAACTACTATCATAACTCTACGAGGTAGTTTCATGATACCGTTGCAGAATCAGCACACTGAGGCTCAAGGTGATGGCAGAAGCGCGTCCATGGCGGAAGTTAAGGTCTAAACTGGGGTCCGTTATTCGACCACAGCACACTGCTCCGGGGGGCGTGGGCCACTTGTCAAGAGGTAATTCTAAGAGGACGTGGCCGAAGAGAACATTCAGAACAGGCTTAGAGGCACGCACTGCCCACACGCCTCCAGGCAAGCATGGCCAGGGCCCCAGCCGAGTGGGCTCTGATGCCAGCTCCCCGCACAGTCCGCTTCTGGATGTAGGCCGTGCCCCTGGAATGGGTCTCTGTCCCCATGGGAACGCGGCTGTACCTGGCATTCTTGACCTACATCACGTACTCCAGAGTCCGGCGCCCCAGCACGAGTGACCGGAATGGGAACCCCGTGTGTAAAACACGTGGCAGGTCTCCTTCTGTAAGGTTAGCTTTCCTGGGCCGAGTTTTCTTAACAGGAGGTACACTGGTGTCAAGTAGATATTTTCCAAACCATGTCAGAAGGGACTCAGAGGCTGTTCAACTTCTGAGTTGTACCCACTCTCCAACTCGGTGACAGAGGCAGGCAGCATCCCCTCTCAGGAAGCCAGAGCACCACCGCGAGCACTGGATTTGACATTACTGACTGCTTTGCTGGCAAACGCGCCTGCTGGGCCAGGGGCTGTCAAAATAGTATTTCACTCCTCGGCTGAACTATGCTGGTAAAGAAGTAGAAACAAAACCTGACAAGATCATGAAGGACAGAAAACGATTATCCACAGTGACCCCAAAATGTTAAAAACTGAACAAAACCCAAAACACCACCTAACCTGAAATGAATTCTCTTCCTCTCCACCACGTCCTTCCTTAAAAACCAAAAGCAGGGGAGTGTGCGTGGCTCAGTTGTTAGGCGTCTGCCTTCGGCTCGGGTCGTGATCCTGGGGGTCCTGGGGCTGAGCCCCACCATCAGGCTTCCTGCTTGGCAGGAAGCCCGCTTCTCCCTCTCCCGCCCCCCCGCCTGTGTTGTCCCCTTTCTTGGTGTCTCTTCCTCTGTCAAATAAATAAGTAAATAAAATTTTTAAGGAAAAAAAAAAGGCAGCCATGGGAAGACCCTGAGAGCAGGGAGGCCTGGGCAGTGAGTGTGTCCAGGTCCACTGGGAGCCTGTGGGTGGTGCCCCCCAAGCTTCAGCCTCCTGTCTGTCAAGGGGGCCTCTCGAAGCTCTGGAATTCTAAACAGACTGCACAAAGGGCCAGGAGGAAAAACGGAACAGCCACCAGAAAGAGGCAACCTTCCTTAGCTTTCTCCTTCAGGGCTAAAACAGAAGACAAGAAGCAACAGCATTATTTCTGGGACTGCAACTACTTGAGAGTTTCCTTCAGGGTGGCTCAGCTGGTTGAGCATCCGTCTCTTGGTTTCGGCTCAGGTCATCTCAGGTTTGTGGGATCGGCCCAGGGTCAGATTCTCTCCCTTTCTCTCCCTCTCCTTGCATGTATGTGTCCCCTCTCTTACTCTCTCAATAAATAAAATCTCTTTGGAAAAAAAAGAGAGAGAGAGAGAGTTCCCTTCAAGTCCCCACCCCCTACTCCCAGCTCAGCACCATTCGGTGCCTTCAACTGCACCTGGGCTCACCTTTGGACACGGGGCCGGTCGCTGCACTGCACATAATACATGCAGGGCAGCAAGAAATGATACAAGCCTGAGATTCTGAGGTACTGGGAGGACAAATTTTGAATTCAAGAGCTTTTCAATTTTGCTGGTAGAAGTGTAATTTTTTGAACAAAGACACATATGTTCACACAGCTGTCTCAAGGAACCTCTTGCTGACCCTAAGGAACAGGTTACTTCAAGAGGCAGGAGAGAGGGGAGGGCAAGGGAATGGGCTCTGCCTACGGTGGGGTCGGGTCATGTCCAGGCATGCCACCCCGACCTGGCCCAACCCATCTCTTCAGCACCGAGCCCCCCCCTCCTGCCAGGCGGCTCTCCGGCTCTCCTCACCAGGATGCAGCTCGCCGACTCCCAATAACAGGAACAATCTACATGTATCCCACACTTAGGATACACCAAGCACTCTCCAGAATGTGAGATATATCCTAACTTAGTTCACTTGCACACACAGGTGAGGTAAACTAACACACAGAGAGCAAGGAACTTGCCCGAGTTCCTCCGCTGCGATGTGTGGCAGGCCCAGGACACGCAACCCCCAAAAGCTCTTTAAAAATAAATACGTAAATAAAAGTTATTTACGTATTTATTTGGCAGAGAGAGCAGGAGAGCACACGCAGGGGAAACAGGAGGCAAGGGAGAGGGAGAAGCGGGCTCCCCACTGAGCTGGGAGCCTGACGCAGGACTCGATCCCAGGACCCCGGGATCATGAGCTGAAGGCAGACACCTAACTGATAGTGCCACCCAGACGCCTCTCCAGAAGCTCTT
>CM053616.1:74139662-74215095 GCA_028646535.1 Procyon lotor | reverse complement strand
CCCCCCTTCATGGAGAGACAAGTCTTCCAGTGGCTGGCCGGAGAACTTAGTCCTGCCAGGGCAGAGGGAAGGAAGGAAGGCTCACAGTTCTGGAGGGCCAAGTGCACTGGATATACCAATCTAGGGTAAAACTAGGCCACTTACCCACTGCTTCTGGAAAATTCCTCAGGGCTGCCCTAACTAAAACCTAAGAAAGGGACAGCATAAGGTCAGAAGCAGGCAGCCATACTGGGAGGTAGGTGAACTATGACCAGAGTTCCCCAGGGCATCTCTCATGGCCATTGCCCACTCCACTTTGAGGGATGAAAGCTACTTAACCTCACTGGCTGCCAGGCCTCTCCCCTTAACAACACAAACCCTTACTTATTCTTCAAGGACCAGACCAAGTTCCACCTTCTTCTCAATGTCAGAGGATCCTTCCTTCCCCTGCACGCCATTATTCAGCTGGCATACGTCCAGCATACGGTGGACAGACCAGGATTTCTTTGTTCTAGATGCATGCCATTTTTCTCCCTCACTGAGCTCCTCGAGTGCAGAGCCAAGAGGAGGGGCCCTGTGAGCTGAGTCTTAAAGGACAAGAAATTATCTTCATGTAGAGAAGAGGCAGGGATGCCCATTAAGAGACCCAAGGGGGAAAGCATGTTTAGGGGATCCCACAGGCAAGTGGGGAAAGAGACGGTCGAGGCCAGACCTTGAAGGAACATGCTAAGAAATGTGGGTTTTTAGGGGCGCCTGGGTGGCTCAGTCGTTAAGCGGCTGCCTTCGGCTCAGGTCATGATCCCAGGGTCCTGAGATCGAGCCCCGCATCGGGCTCCCTGCTCAGCAGGAAGCCTGCTTCTCCCACTACCATTCCCTCTGCTTGTGTTCCCTCTCTCGCTGTGTTTCTCGCTGTCAAATAAATAAAATCTTTAAAAAAAAAAAAAAGAAATGTGGGTTTTTAAATACAGAGCCCTGACCTCCTGAATTTGGTTCCAATTCTCTGAGAGCAGGGCCTGAGCTCTGAGCACACACACTTCTCCTTGATGAACTGCTGGTTAGAAATCATGTGGGACTCAGGACTGACAGGTGAGGAATAAGAGGAAGCCACGGAGGAATTGGATGCAGGTGTCCTACCACAAGGGATGGCCTCAACTAAGGGAGCAGTAAGTAGTGTATGGAGAAGACACACAGAGACCAGAGACAAAGACCTAGTTCAGCAGAATCTGGCAAGTGGCTAGATGTGGGAAGCAGGGGTGAGGTAGGCTTCCCCAGGTTCTTTTTTGCGTGACTGAGTAGACAAGCTGATCATGAACTAAGGAAGGCAAGACAGGAGAAGCATAGGGCACAGGATGAGTTTAGACAACCACAGGTCTATGTGCCATTCAAAGGGAAAACTCTCAAGGCACTTGGATACAAACTATGGGCTCAGGAGAGACATCCTGGGGTTCTCTAAGTTCAATCCCTTAGGGTTACAGCAAAGAAAATAGAAATATGTCTTGAACACTTAGTGGTACTTTTCAATGGAATATGTCCAAGTGACTTGGTACAATACAATGTTAACTTGACAAACTCTTGATAGAATTGTAACAAAATCAGAATAGGTCCAAGTACCCTGAGACAAGTGTTTTTGTTCAGTGTGGACCTTGAGAAAAGATTGCAAATGTTGCAACAACTAAGTACACTTTCTTTTCCAAGGCCTGGCCCAATTTTCTTTTAATGGAGAAACATTTACAATGAGTGTCATTAAGGAAAGCTGAAATAGTCCCAACTTACTGGGATTTTACATTTAGGATAAAAATATATATATATATATATATAATGCTTTTCTGAATTCCCCAAAACCGAGTGGATTCAGGACATTTATATTGGCATAGCATCATCTGGAAAACTCACCTTCTGACACACGAAACACACCTACCAGACACACTCACTCTCTGTCGTGTTAATTACCCAACTTCAGAGAACATAAACTTGTACTCAAAAGCAAACCAGTTTATTGCCTATGAATTCCAAGGAAAGACCTGTTATATAGTGAGTCCTACTTATTCATGTGTAATTATGGACCGAAAGTACACTAATACGGAGTTCTGAGTGAACATTATTGTTTTCCAAGATTTATTTGAAAGAGAAAGCGTGTGCACACGAGCATGAGTGGGGGGGGGAGGGGCAGAGGGAGAGAACCTCAAGCAAACTCCCTAAGCGCAGTGCCACCACAGGGGCATGACCCCATGACCCATGAGATCATGACCTGAGCCAAAATCACTAGTCCGATGCCTACTGAGCAGTCCAGGCACCCCCTGACTGAACATTATTGAAATAGCATTAAGGGGTGCCTGGGTGGCTCAGTTGTTGAGTGTCTGCCTTAGGCTCAGGTCATGATTCCAGGGTCCTGGGATTGAGCCCCACATCAGGCTCCCTGCTCAGCAAGAAGCCTGCTTCTCCCTCTCCCATTCCCCCTGCTTGTGTTCCCTCTCTCGCTGTGTCTCTCTCTGTCAAATAAACAAATATTTGTAAGAATAAATAAATAAATAAATAAATAAATAAATAAATAAAAGGAAAAATAGCATTAAAAGGCTGCTACAAATCTCAATTCCTTATCTCAACAGTTACACTATAATAACTAATAAAATGTCACCACCCCCCCTTTTTAAATCCACAGTTTTCCCCACTTAGAAAAGCCCTTGTGGGAAGATACTCAGCTGGAGAGCCCGTAGGGAAGATGGGTGCGATTCAGAGACTAAAAAGAAATGATCACACTGCATCAATTTCCTTAACCACACCTACAGGTTTCACTTTTGTAGCTATTTCCCTTCCTGATAGACGCAATGGTTACATTCACATTGTTGCCATCAACGACGGAATTTGCTGCTTACAAATTAAAATGTATTTAATGTTTTATTAACATTGTAATTCCTAAAAAGTGTTCGGAAAATGTTTGGCAAACTGCTTTTCATTTTTTAAAAAAAACATTATTTTTGACAGAGAGAGAACAGGAAAGGGGCAGAGGGAGAAACAGACTCCCCGCTGAGCAGGGAACCCGTCTTGAGACTCCCATGACCCTCGGACTGTGTGAACCAAAGGCAGACACCTAACCAACTAAGCAAGCCACCCAGGCCCCCAGCAAATGCTTTTTAAATTAAAGACTTGATCATACTCCCCTTGCCTAAAATAACTTCTCAGCCCAATATATGCAAATCACTCTATTTTTAATAATGTATCTTATACTATCTGCAGACAGTCCATTGTTACAAAGAAATCTTTTTTTTTTTTTTTTAAAGATTTTATTTATTTGACAGCGAGAAACACAGCAAGAGAGGGGACACAAGCAGAGGGAATGGTAGCGGGAGAAGCAGGCTTCCCACGGAGCAGGGAGCCCGATGCGGGGCTCGATCCCAGGACGCTGGGATCTGACCTGGGCCGAAGGCAGACGTTCAACAACTGAGCCACCCAGGCGCCCCCAAAGAAATCTTTGTGAGTGTCCTAGATAATAGTTTTTTGAGGAAATCTTAAGTTCTTTAAGATGTAATTTGATCTTTCAACATGTTTCTTTTATTATCGAAATGCCTATTTTATTTCCACTCCATGTAGTGATCGACATGCAACAATAATTCAAGGTTTTTTTTTAAGATTTTATTTATTTGACAGAGAGAGAGAGAGATCACAAGTAGGCAGAGAGGCAGGCGGGGGGTGGGGGGGTGGAAACAGGCTCCTCGCTCAGCAGAGAGCCCAAGGTGGGGCTCGATCCCAACCCAAGACCCTGAGATCATGACCTGAGCCGAAGGCAGAGGCTTTAACCCACTGAGCCACCCAGGTGCCCCAAGGGTTTTGTTTTTGTTAAAAAACAAAAACAAAAACAGAGCCAATGACCTACATCGTGTAACCAGCATTCCTCCACTGAATTGAAAGAATTTCCATCCACAACTAAGAAACTACATAGTCTTCCAAGCATCCTTAAAGAAAGGGGCATGGACCTTGGGATTTGAAGGTAGGGAGATTTAACATCTTCTCTCTTCCGACCCCGGTCAGCTTGCTACTCCATCTTAGTTAACACTCAACCTATCAAAGCCTCACAATTCTCTCATTTGTAAAATAAAGACAACAATATGCCAATTCTACATGTTACTGAAAAGAATTAACGTAAATTATCTCGCACTTAAAAGCACTCAGTTAATGTTACACATTTTCTTTAAGCTCCAATTTTTTGGAAATACAAAAATAACTTAAAAACCACAGTTAACTCCCCTCTCAGACCCCTAGAAGCCTGGGAACCCCAACTAGGTCAACTGGGGTAGACTAGGGGATACCCTACAAGGATGAATTAGGTCACGATTCCTGTCCTTGAAGAACTCAGAACCTGGTAAGAAAGGCAAGTCTAACACAAATCTGACTGGGACAAAATCTCAAAGAGAAACATAAAGAAAGTGCTGTGGTCACAAAAAGGAGGAAACAACTTATTCTGAAGGGGGATGGGAGCAAAGGCCTGACAGAGTAGCTGGCATTGGAATTGAACTTAGGATTTCCCTGGAAAGGAGGAGAAGCAAGGGGAAGGCCAAACAGCAAATGCAAAGGAAGACCACACAGCGACTGAATAAGAGCAGGGGACTCTGGAGTGGAACAGAAGTGAGATAACAGCTCACTCTCCCAAGCTAGAAAAACTGGGGCAACTCAACGAATCTCTCAGCATTCCATTTTACCACCTACAAAATGGGAATGTCTACTTTTCAGGGATGATTAAACATGATTCTGAAAGTGAAGTACAGGGCTGCACAAAGTAACAGATTTAAAAAAAAAAAAAAAAGTAGCTACTGTGATTTGCAAGGGTAGTGGGGAAATAAAAGGCAGAAGGTGAGGCTAAACAGATTTCAGCCAGCCTAAGAAGGGTCTTGCATACCAAATAAGTTAGGATTAACTGATGAGGACAATAAGATCACAGGTTTCAATAGGAGCGAAAGGATCAAATATTTGCTTTAAAAAAAGAACTTTGGTGTCCAAGAAGTGGAGTTAGAGAAGAAGAGTACGTACTTGGAAAGGCATCTGAGAGATGAGGGTATGGATTCTGGTAATTGCAACAAGATTAGGAAGGAAAGCACACTCAAGAACTCCCTCTAAAGAAAAATCCACCAGTCTTAATGGGTGACTGCAGTAGAGTACGGAACTAAGTGAATAACAGTCCTCTCATCTGGATGACTGGTGGGTGAATGGTGGTGTCACCGGCAGAAAAAAAGATGAGGAGAAGTCTGGAATCTGCTGACTGTTCTTTTGTGCCCACTTCTAATCCAGTTTTATGAAGTTAAATGTCGTCCCCAGCCCTTAGTGAACAAAAGAAAGGAAACGTTCCCAGGCTGGGAGGGCCCAAAGGCTGTGACTCCCAAGTTCACTGTCTAGTTCCACCAAGCACTGCTCTCTGCCCAAGAGGAACCCCAGCTTTTTATCTCCTCTCAGGAAATCAGCTCCTAGCTCTTTTTATTTCCGGCCCGGTGCAACCCGGCAGCACTATCCGGGCGCGGACTCACAAATCTTGGCGAGGTCGGCTCCGGAGGACGCCGGCAAATATACTCGAGAAAGAACTAAGCCAGTTTAGCATCTGTATTCCTCACCAAAGGAGCCACTTAGCAAGAAGGCACCCCGCTGCATGCAAGATACAAAGTACCAAGTTATTTTTATAAACTTTGGCCGGTTTGGATTGGAACGACTAAAGCCAACCCCCAACCCAGCCCCAAAAATGGCACTTTTGCTTCAGCAGGGAAAGAAAGTCCTGATGATCATGAGTGGTAGGTTGAAAGGAGACGGGAAAAGAGAACAGCGCCGCGAACGCGGCCGACCCCACGCCTTCCTGGAGTTGGAACTTGCCCGCTCTGTGACTCTGCAGTCACAAGGCGACAGTTTGCTAGGACCCAGAGCAATTTCAAACGACCCACCAACAACTGACCTAACTTTTGTCGCCTGGCCTCCTCCTTCCTTCCCGAGCCCAAGCCTCCCAACCTCCCGGCCTCCGGAGCTCTAAACCCGGCGCGCTGCGGTCCAGGGCGGGGCGGCTCCGCGGCGCGGGCTCCCGGTCGGAGCTCCGGCGCTCGGGCCTTCCCCGCGGGCGCCCGGTTTGGAACCTCCCGGCGGGGCCCCCACATCAACGCCGCCCCGGGTCCGGGGAGGCGGCTACCGCGAAGAGGACCTGGCCGGGTTCCGGGCGGAGAGCGACGTAAACGCCCCGGACTGGGCGGAGGGGCCAGCGGCAGCTCCCAGCGCGGCCTGGCGCTCCCGCCCAGGCTGCGGCCTAGGCGGCCCCGTTACCTCCCTCAGCCCGTGTACGGTCAGGGTGGCGGTGGGACCACACAGAGACGGGAGACCAAGCGGCGACGCCTCGAGGAGTTCCGTCCGCCGCGGGGACCCCCGGCCCGGGACGCCGCCCCCCCACTCCCCGGCCGGCGCCGGAGAATGGCTTTTACCTTCATCAGCCTCCTGCTGGCCGCCATCTTGGATCTGGTGCTGCTGCTTTCCCAGAATGCATCGCGGCCCGCCCGGCGGCTGGAGCCCCCGCACTTCCTGGAGCGGGGGAGGGGCAGGCGGGGCTCTACCCCCGACGTGTGAAGTGCCTACTGTGTGCCATCATGGTGCTGGGTGAACACAGATAAACGGGACTGGCAGACACCCTGCCTTTACTGGACGTCCCATCCGGAGGTGATTACAAGGTGTTTGGCACACAGTAGGTACACAAGAAATATTGGATGCATAAGATCATTGAATAACAAAGATTATTTCGGACACTGGTAAGTGCTGGGAAGAAAAGTAAACTGAAGGGCTCCTGGGTGGCTCGGGCAATTAAGCGTCTGCCTTCAGCTCAGTTCATGATCCCAGGGTCCTGGAATCGAGTGGCACATGGAGCTCCAGGCTCAGCGGGGAGTCTGCTTCTCCCTCTCCTTCTCCCTCTGCTGCTCCCCCCCTCTCTCTCCCTCTCTCTCTCAAATAAATAAAATCAAAAAAAGAAAAGAAACCTGAGTGACGGGAAAGTGACTATGGAGTCCTACTTTTTTGTTTGTTAAGATTTTATTGATTTATTTGAGAGAGAATTAGAAGAGAGCATGAGACGGGGGAGGGTCAGAGGGAGAAGCAAACTCCCCCCTGAGCGGGGAGTCCAATGCAGGACTCAATCCTGGGACTCCAGGATCATGACTGAGCCGAAGGCAGTCGCTTAACCACCTGAGCCACCCAGGCACCCATGGGGGAACCTACTTTTCATTGGGAAGTCAGGGAAGTCTTACTGAGAAAATAGTATAGTAACAGCCAACACTGGAACCTCAAATGCCAACTAACCCCCCTTTGCTTTATTTTCCTTAAGCTCTGAAACCACTTTGAGATGTCTACCATTAACAGCCCCCATCTCACAGGAAACAGCAGAGAGAAGGTCAATGATTTGCCCAAGTTCATGCAGCCAGCTAGGAACAGAGACTGAGCTGCTGGCTTCAGGGTCAACCCTGGAACCTGGAGGATGGGATGAACAGCTGAGACACTGAGAGGAGATTGTTTCAAGCAGGAGAAAAGACACTGGCAAAGGCCATGAGGCTGTCTGGATGCCCAGAATGGAGTAAGAAGTTAATATCGAGCAAGGGAGCCAGGTGACAGACCAGGACAGCATTAGAAGAACCGGAGGGAAAGGGGAGCCTGGGTGGCTCAGATGGCTAAGCATCTGCCTTGGGCTCAGCTCATGATTCGGGTAGAGTTCACGCAAAGAGAAGTCTCCAGCTTCAGGACACATTTAGATCTTGTGAAGGAGTTTTTCTCCATTCTAAAAGCAATGGGTTTCCCATGAAAGGAGGGAAGAAATGAGAACTGGATATCATGTAGCCTGGAATGGGGCCGGCCTTCCACACAGTGTCCTGGGCGCCCAGGCTTGACATGGGTTGGGGGGAACTAGGTGACAAGCCTCATGCAATCAAGGTTCTGTCTGCCTTTTCTCTCCCCCCAGAGCTGGCACACAGTGGGTGTTCAATAAACATTTGGCAACTGTGTGAGGGACTCCATCAGCTAGCTCCCTAGAGGCATGGGGGACTTGGAAGTCTGGTGGAAGGTGAGGTCAGGAGAGGCCAAGTGCCAAGAACTAGCCTCTGCCTCAGCAACTTCCTATGTCCTCACCGTCACCCTGCAAGATGGCTCCCTGGCAGGTGAGGAACGAAGGTTCTGAGCAGCAGGGTACCTTTGTTAAGTAAGCACATGGAAAATGTACCCACCCAGGTGGAAAAGATACCTGGTCTCTGGGGCCCCGTCTCGGGCTCTAGAACTTTTATTGTTCCCCATGGCAGGCTTGACTTCTGGTCACACCAGCCCCCTTCCACTCAGACAATCCATGTTCATTTGGACCTGGCCTTTGTGTGCCACTTCCCTGAGCCTTCTATTGAAAGTGGCCTCTTCCTCCTCTAATTCCCCTCCTCCTTCCTCTTCTCCATCTTCCTCATCCCTTCCATCCTCCTTTTTTTAAGAAGGCTCCATGCCCAGCCACGGAGCCCAACATGGGACTCGAACTCACAACCCAGAGATCAAGACCTGAGCTGAGATCAAAAGTCGGATTGAGCCACCCAGGCGTCCCAAGTGCTAGCCATTCTTGAAGACTCGGCTTACCATGCTGGCTCACTTGGTTGACCTGACAGCTGTCAGCTGGGTTCCCATGAGTGCAAATGCACAAGTGTTTTCTATTGACTCCCCCAACAGCCCTCTGAAGGCAGAACTGTTATCAGCCCCATTTACAAAGGAAAAAACTGAGGCTCAAAGGGTCAATCAACTTTTCAGCCACCCGGCTGGTCAGAGTGTCAAGCCCAAGTCTGCTCTTTGACTGTGAGGGCGAAACTAAGGTCTGGGAGGCTCAACTCCCCTAAAGGGCTCCTTCTTTCTTTTCTATTCCCCATCCCAACCCTCCTCTTTCCTTCCATCTTCTTCACAAATCTCATTGGGGGTTATCTGTGCTTAGTGAATGAGGAAATTCACATGCAGCCCGGTCACCTCGCCCTGACTAGATTGGGCACTCAGCAGCTGGTGAAGGTCTGTCCCTTTGGGATGCCTTGGTGGCTTAGTCAGTTGGGCATTCGATTCTTGATTTTGGCTCAGGCCCTGATCTCAGAGTCGTGAGATGGGACTCAGCCTCAGGCTCTGCGTTCAGCAGGGAGTCCACTTGAGATTCCATCCCTCCCCCACCCCCTGCCCCTCCTGCCGCTCTCACACTCCCTCTCTCTCTCTTTCTCTCTCAAATAAATAAATCAATGTTTTTAAAAAGATTTTATGTATTTATTTGTCAGAGAGAGGGAGAGAGAAAGCGCACAAGCAGGGAAAGTGGAAGGCAGGGGGAGAAGCAGGCTCCCCAATGAGCTGAGAGCCCGATGTGGGGCTCGATCCCAGGACTCTGGGACCATGACCTGAGCCAAAGGCAGACGCCTAACCGACTGAACCACCCAGTCGTCCCCATCTTCTTTTTTCTTTCTTTCTTTCTTTTTTTTTTTTTAATTTTAAGATTTTATTTATTCATTGGACAGAGAGAGCAAGAGCGAGCACAAGTAGAGGGAGGCGCAGGTAGGGAGAGGGAGGCTCCTTACTGAGCCACTCAGGTGTCCTAAACACATCAACCTTAAAAACAAAAACAAAAAAGGACCATCCCTCACCTACAGCAAATAGCCAAAGGACTGACCAAAGGTATTGCCACTGGTGTCAGCGAAAAGGGAGCTCAGGCCTGGTGCTTCAGGAGGGCACGTGCCCTGGGCCAAGGGAGGACACATGGGATAGGTGCAGAGGGAAAAGACGTGCAGATGGCAGAAGATGGAAGACAGGTCTGTTCTAGAAACAGCGGATAGCTGGAAACGCTGATGCTACCAGCAGCAGCAACCGGGACTTCGGGAAGGAGCAGCCATTTGTCTGAAGGCTTGGGGATGACAATTCCTCTCAGGCTGCCGGAGCCGGTGGGCTAGGCTAGAGTGGCACCGGTTCAGAGCCCAGACTTGGGTCATCCAGGCAAGGGCACGAGTCTGTGACACTGAGCAGTTTTGCTCCTCTGGAGAGGACAGAGCCAGGCTCCCTGGCGGTAGTGAGGACTCTGGGACAAGGCCCGCAGCGAGCAGGTAGGATCTGGCTGGCCACCCACAGGGACACACGCCTGACGAGCTAGGCCAAGAGGGCACCGAGTAGGCCAGAGACGGCCCTCAGAGTCTGAGAGGTGGAGACCGGCAACGGCACAGCCCTCTCCAGGTACCCAGCCCCGTCCAGGAAGTGACAGGGCTGGGGGTTCTGGGCCTACGCACATCTTAGACTGAGGCGAACTGGTTGGGCCCCTGCTGAGTGACCCTCCTCCTTCGGCCCCTCTGAGCTCCAGTTTCTCTTCAGGCAACTGAGGAGGGGGACACAGACCCCTGAGGACGTGCTCTGGCTGGGGTGGTCAGGAGACCAAGCAGCCTCAGGCAGCCAGACCACAGAGGGCTGGGGGCTTGGTAGGCCTACTGCGTGAAATCTGATGTCAGCTCTGGGCAGCCCTCACGCCTTCTCCCGCCTCGGCTCTCAGGGATGCGTGCCCTAGCGGGGCTCTTGACCCCATTGGCACCCCCCCTCCACTCACAGCCCTCTGTCCACGTGATGAGTTTCCTGCAGTCCTTTGCTGCATCTGTGTTTGACCTCTGTGTCCTCCCTTGGACTATAAATTCCATGAGGACAGAGACCACACCTGGCCTGTAGGCCTCTGTCTTCTTCAGTCATGTATTTATTGACTATGTGCTAGGCACTGTTCTAGATGCTGAGGACATGTCAGAGAATAGATAGAAAACACCCTGACCCAGGGGCGCCTGGCTGGCTCAGTCAGAAGAATATGCAACTCTTGATGTCAGCGTCATGAGTTCGAGCCTCACGTTGGGTGTAGAGATTACTTAAATAAATAAACATAGGGCACCTGAGGGGCTCAGTTGGTTAAGCCTCTGCCTTCGGCTCAGGTCATGATCTCAGAGTCCTGGGATCCAGCCCCCCTTTGGGCTCTCCGCTCAGCGGTGAGTCTGTTCTCCCTCTCCCTCTGTGCTCTCTCTTGCTTTTGCTGTCTCTCAAATAAATAAAATCTAAATAAATAAACATATATATAAACTTATTGCATAAATAAACTGAAGAAAAAAGTAAAGAAAAGCCTTTGTTTGAAAAAAAGGAGAAGATGGGGTGCCTGGCATGATCTCAGGGTCCTGGGATTGAGCCCCACGTCGGGCTCCCTGCTCGGGGGGTGGGGGGTCAGGAAAGTCTGCTTCTCCTTCTCCCTCTGCCTGCTGCTCCCTCCGCTTGTGCTCTCTCTGACAAATAAATAAATAAAGCCTTTTATTATTTTTTTTAAAGATTTTATTTATTTGACAGAGAAGAGAGAGATCACAAGTAGGCAGAGAGGCAGGCAGAGAGAGAGGGGGGAAGCAGGCTCCCTGCTGAGCAGAGATCCCGATGTGGGGCTTGATCCCAAGACCCTGAGATCATGACCTGAGCTGAAGGCAGAGGCTTTAACCCACTGAGCCACCCAAGCGCCCCTAAATAAAGCCTTTTAAAACATTTTTTTAAAAAGAATAGGAAACATATTGACCCAAAAATAAGGGATGTGGAGGAGAAGCTGGGGCTAAAGGGGTCTGTCTGGAGGCTTAAAATCCTCCGGTGGGAGGTGCCTAGATGGCTCAGTCGGTTAAGCATTTGACTCTTGATTTTGGCTCAAGTCTTAATCTCAGGGTCCTGGGATCAAGCCCCACATTGGGCTCCATGCTCAGCGGGGAGCCTGCTTCTCCTTCTCCCTCTGCCACACTGCCCACTAGTGCTCTCTCTGTTTCTCTCTCAAATAAACTAAAATCTTTTTTGAAAAAAAAATCCTCCAGTGAGCTGGCTCTCTGGATGGACTCTTCACCTCTCACTAAGGCCAAGCAAAAGCTCTAGGCATGGGTGGCAGAGCTGAAACAGGGCTAGGCCAGGCTGGCAGAGGAAGGATGTGAACCAGATTGCCCAGGATCACATACCCCATGACCACATGGTCCAAAGGTCACACAGGCTGGTGCTGGGGGGAGAGGCAGCTTGGAGTATAAGGCTGGCGATGGGTGATCTAAGACGTGAGGGGCACAGGTGCTTTCTCGCAGGGTCAGTAGAATCACTGAGTGTCAGGGCAATGAGTATTTACATGTAATGGACAGGAGGGTCTCTAACCCAGAGGTTTACAAACTTGTTTCGAGTGATATATCTCTTTATTAAGCCAAAGTCATCCTTAGAACCTAAAGAATGACACTAACAAGAGTGCCTGGGTCGCTCAGTTGTTTAAGTGTCTGCCTTCTGCTCAGGTCATGATCCCAGGGTCCTGGGATCGAGCCCCACATAGGGCTCCTTCCTGCTTGCTCAACAGGGAGCCCGCTTCTTCTTCTCCTTCTGCCTGACTCTCTCTGTGTCAAATAAATAAATAAAATCTTTTTTTTTTTTAATGACACTAATAGGTGAATGTGCTCTGTTGAAGCAGGTAGAGGCAGTATTTCCCCTTTAGCCCCAGGCACATTTCCCCACCCCCAACAATCCTAAAATACTTCTCAGGAACCCTGAGGCTCTAAGAAACCCAGTTTGAAAACCACCCATGCAATCCATCTCTTTCCTATTATAGGCAAGAAAGCTGAGACCCAGAGAATGCATCTATATGATCTGTGCCCTCCCTGAGCTCAGAGTTGATGGGGGTGATGGGCAGGGCATTAACAATCACTGCACAACGTGATGAGTGTGGGGTGGCAGTGAGTCTGGCACTGGGGAAGCCCAGTCCGCTCATCCACTCAACCACATTCCAGAATGCCTCTGACATGCCACAGGTGGTCCCAACCCCAACTGCAGCTGAATGGTGACTACCGGGTTCCTAGAGACTCACCCCAGGGTCCTCTTCCTTGGCAGTAGCCTGCCCTCCTCCTCTGATGGTTGTACGTCCCTCTAGATGCTGCAGCAGAAATCCAGGCTGTGGAGCCCCACCCACTGCCTGGAATTGACGATCCAACCCTGCTGTCGCTGCCCGAGTGCCCTGGCAAGCCACCTGCTCCCACCAAGCCTCGGGCTCTCCTCTGTCAAACAGATCTGCAGTGAGGATTCCATGAAGATACTCTGCCTGTGGCTACCACATCCAGGGGCCCAGCACCAGTTCAAGGCTAAGGCCATCCCTGCATCACTCCACCCCCCATATCCACACCGCCTCTCCCGGAGAACATCCGGAGTCACAGTTCTCTGTGTTCTTGTTACATAGCATTGCCCGAAGCTTTCGATCTCCCACGGCGCACAGGTGGCTCAGGGGAACCGGATCTGAAAAATATGAGTATGGCAGAGAAGGTGGAGCCCGCAGAGCCACGTGCTGAATGAACACGACGTGAGCCATCTCTGAGCCTCTGTCTCCCCACCTGGGAAATGGAGCCAAGGTCACCTGCCCACCTACCTGGGGGAATGACTGTGTAAGTGAGAGGGTCTGAGACATAGAGAAGACACAGACACCATAGACAAAGAGAAGCAAAGGGGTCTCTAATGTGACCACAGCATCAAGGTCTAGATGCAAATAGCTAGGAATCGATGTGCTGGGACAGGAAGAGAGTCCGTAAGTTTTGTATATATGTGTGTTAGTTACACAGCTTTGGATCCTACCAACATCTCTAATGAGGCCTGACCCTCACTCCAGCCTAAGGTGTCTGCCCAAGGCCCTGATAGGCAGCGCAGAGCCTGGGGCTTCAGCCCTTGATGCCAGGTGGTACCTGAATTTGGGAGGTAGGCAGCCTGGGTGGCCTGGTTGGACAGTGCCATTTGTGCCCTTTCTGCTTGCCTCTCTCTGGGTCCCTATCCCTCCTTTCTGGGGAGGGACTTTTCACTTATTCCTTCTCTGAAATTACTCTGGGCAGGGACACTGATATATACCAGATACATCCCTATTCCAAATGGAGGTGTTCTAGGCAGGGTAATCAGGGCTGTAGAGTTCTTGGGGGCCCAGACCAAGCCTGGAGAGTCAGGGGAGGCTTCCTGGAGGAGGAGCTGCTAAGTTGAGGCTAAAAGACAAAACAAGGTTAGCTCTAGGTAAGTGGATAAAATCTCTTGCTCCACAGGGGCTTGAGACTTCTCATCTGTAAAAGGGACTGTGTAAATAATGAATGGCAACCATTTAGCATGGAACATGGCACATAGTAGGTTCTTATTCTGTGGGGGGCATTGTTGTTATTTTTGTGCTGGGCAATGTAGGCATCCCAGGGAAGGGGCACAACACATGCGAAGGCCCAGGAGCCTTTGAGGCAGGGAGATTCTTTAGATTCGTAGAAGAAGCTTGGGAGAGTCTAGGCCAAGCCTTGGATGGGAAGGTGAGAACGTACATGGACCTTGACGCAGCCCCTATTGGACATCTGGCCATCAGCTGATAGGGTCCTCTCTCTAACCACGGAAGGCTGGTGTTATCAATACATCCCTCGTGGAGAGGCCAGGAGAGGTGAAGTAATCAGCCATGGTCGCTCAGCCAGAGTAGCAGAGCCTAGATGGACAGCAAGGTCTCTGAGGCTTCCCATCGGCCATAAGGAATCCGGAGTGAGTTCCAGGGAGCACAAAGGGTATCTGCTGCTGCCTCTACCACAGCCACCCTGCCCAGCCTCAGCCAAATCTCTGCTTGTCGTCCTCAGCTTCTCTAGCTGCAAAAAAGGGATGGGGATTAAAATCCGTCAGCTGGGGTGCCTGGGTGGCTCAGTCAGTTAAGCATCTGCCTTCAACTCAGGTCCTGGTCCACGAGCGCTTGTGTGCTTTGTCTCTCTCTCTCTCTCTCTGACAAATAAATAAAGAAAATCTTTAAAAAAATAATAAAATAGGGACGCCTGGATGGCTCAAGTGTCTATCTTCAGCTCAGGTCATGGTCCCAGGGTCCTGGAATCAAGTCCCACATTGGGCTAAGGAGCTCAGTGGGAGACTACTTCTCCCTCTGCCTGCTTCTTCCCCTGCTTGTTCTCTCTGATAAATAAATAAATAAAATATTTTAAAAATAAAATCAAATCAGTGAGCTCCCAACCAGAGCCTTGCTCTGTTCTGGGCACCCACCGCTGTTCTCTCACCTTAGTGAAACCTCACAAACCAGAGAAATGGATGCTTAGAGAAGTCAGGGAACTCCGGGAGGTCACACAGCACAGAAGGGGGCAGCATTATTAGCCCATTTTACAGATGAGGACGTGGAAGTGGCACAAGAAGCTGAAGGACTGGGTTGCCTAGGTGGCTCAGGGGGTTAAAGCCTCTGCCTTCGGCTCAGGTCATGATCTCAAGGTCCTGGGATCGAGCCGCATCGGGCTCTCTGCTCAGCAGGGAGCCTGCTTCTTCCTCTCTCTCTGCCTACTTGTGAGCTCTGTCAAATAAATAAATAAAATCTTTAAAAAAAAAAAAAAAAGAAGCTGAAGGACTGTTTGCCTCTAACCATCTAACCACATGGCCCCTCGGGAGAGCCATGGAAAGTTCTTTGGCCTTGCTACCCTCAGCTGGGCCCATAAGGGTCTGTGACTTTACCTTTTGGAGAAGTAGGAAGCCCTGAGCACTCCTGAGCCAGACAAAGGGTGGGCTGGCCCCCTATGGTGTGCCCATGTTCTCACCTCCCTTCCTGGTCAGCTCCCCGCTCTGGAATCCACTGATCCTCTCTCCTTCTGCAAAGTGTGAGACCCTCCCCTGAAAGAAAGACTGGGGAGTGGCCTTCGCAGCTGCAACCCTGAGATTGGGCAGATGGAGTCAGAGTGCCCATGGACTCTGGAGGCAGAATTTTCCAGGTCTGACTCCCCACTAGGCTACTTCTGGGCAGTGTGACCATGAAGAGGTCCTTATCTCTCAGAGTGTCCTTGCAAGATGATCATAAAAATGAACCAAGAAAACATAGGTCAGGGCTTTAGTTCTTCAAGGAGGCCCTTTCCTTTATCTCATTTGGCACCATGCCTAGACTATGTGCCTAAGACTTTTCATCTATGTTAAAAAGAAAAAAAAAAAAGACTTCTTGGGGTGCCTGGGTGGTTCAGTCGGTTGTGTCTGCCTTCAGCTGAGGTCATGATCCTGGGGTCCTGTTACAGAGGCCTGCATCAGGCTCTCTGCTCAGCAGGGAGTCTGCTTCTTCCTCTCACTCTGCCTACTTGTGATCTCTCTGTCAAATAAGTAAATATCTTTTAAAAATTAAAAAAAAAAAAGACTTCTCATCTGTAAAATGGGCAAAGTATAGATAGATAAATAGCTAATGCGGGGCCCTTGGAGGGGTAGGTGCCTTGGGGGTGCAGACCCCAGATGCACCCTTCCCTAGTAGGTGTCCTAGTAGGGGCTCACGTCTAAGTTTGGGGGTATTCTGTTGCGGTTCCCAGACACTTAGGCCAAACAGGGCCTGGTGGGATCTGCTCACACCCCGTGCTGACCTTGACCCACACGTGGAGCTCCTCTCTCCAGATCCAGAGCGGTGGCCGGGGATCGCCCGGGTACAAGTTGGCCTGAAAGGTATTGCACAGTGCCTGGGAGAGTACGCCCGGTGAGTCACAAAGGACATGACACCAGAAACGGGGAAGGGCCTGGGATCAGAGAGACCCCTGGGCATCCCAGAAAGGACATGGGCTGTGTTGAGCAAGGGTGTCTGGAGCCCAGCCTCCGCGTAGGCAGCCAGGAGCGGAGCTCCGGCTAGTGCACCCGCAGCAGAGGGTGGGGGAAGGCGCTCAGGGGCGGAAGGGGCGCGCGGAGATCCCCAGGGGCGCCGGAAGGGGCGCGCGGGGCGGTTGGCCGCAGCGGGGGCGGTGGCCGTTGGCTAGCAGCGGCCTGGGCCAGGCGAGGTCAGGCGTCTGGCCGGGCCGTGGCCACCATGACCAAAGACTCGCCCAGCCCTTCGGGCGGCGGCCGCGCGACACCCAAGAAGCCGGGTAGTCCGAGTCCGTCGGCGGCGGTGCTGGAGGAGCAAAGGCGGGAGCTGGAGAAGCTGCGGGCGGAGCTGGAGACGGAGCGGGCGCGCGGGCGGGCGGAGAGGCAGCGCTTCGCATCCCAGGCGCGCCAGCTGCGGGAGGCGGCCGAGCGGGAGCGGCAGCAGCTGGTTGACCATCTGCGCTCCAAGTGGGAGGCTCAGCGCGGCCGGGAGCTGCGGCAGCTGCAAGAGGACGTGCTGCGGGAGCGTGAGGCAGAGATCCGGCAGCTGCTGCGCTGGAAGGAGGCCGAGATGCGGCAGCTGCGGCAGCTGCTGCACCGCGAGCGCGACGGCGTCATGCGCCAGGCCCGGGAGCTGCAGCGCCAGCTGGCCGAGGAGTTGGTGAACCGGGGATACTGCGGCCGCGCGGGGGAGCCCGAGGTCGCTGCTGCTCAGTGCCGCTGTCGCCTGCAGGAAGTGCTGGCGCAGCTTCGCTGGGAAACCGACGGCGAGCAAGCTTCGCGCATCCGACACCTGCAGGCGGCGCTCGACGTAGAGCGCCAGCTCTTCCTCAAGTACATCCTGGAGCACTTCCGCTGGCATCCCGCGTTGCCCGGCTCCCCAGATCCCAAAGCCGTGCATTCTTCGGAAGAGCCGTCCCCCGATACCGCCACCGACTCCTGCGGACCCACAAAGTCCGTCTGTAGACTCGAATCCCTGAATGCTGACAGCCTGAGGGCGGGCGTCCGCCTGCGCTCCCGCTCCCTCGACGTGGTCCGGACTGGGCGCTCCAACTCCCCAAACAGCCTGCTCCACACGCGCGCCAGCTCTCTCGATTCCTTGCCACCGGCGCATTCCCGCTTGCTCAACAGCACCCTCGGTTGCCCCAAGGCCCCCGATTCCGAGGAGCGGGCCTCCTCGCCAGACGCCTCCATCTTAGGCTCCGCGAGTCCCCTGCCGCCGCCGCCATCGGAGCACAGGAGACCTAGCGATCCGCCAGAAGACCCTGGGAGCCAGGCCTGCGAAGCCCTGACCCCCTCGCCGCCGCGTCTGGACTACCAGAAGCTGGTGAAGCAGAACTCGGAACTGTCCAAGGCGTTGCGAGCGCTGGCACAGCGCTGCTCTGGCCTGCGGGAGGAGAACACGCAGCTGCGGCGCGCAGGCTTCCAGGACAAGTCCGACGAGAAGGTGAAGCGGCTCAAGGTGAAGCACGCGAAGCTTACAGGCCTCGCGCGGCGCCTGGAGGACCGAGCCCGAAAGCTCCAAGAAACCAACCTGCGGGCTGTGAGCGCGCCTGTGCCGGGCGACAGCCGCGCCGGCCTGGAGCTGTGCCAGGCCTTTTCCCGCCAGCGCGCCCGAGACTTGTCCGAGCAGGCGAGCGCGCTGCTGGCCAAGGACAAGCAGATCGAAGAGCTGCGGCAAGAGTGCCACTTGCTGCAGGCGCGCGTAGCCTCGGGCTTCGGCAGCGTCCTGCACCCTGGCGGGGGTGCCGCTCAAGCCCAAGCCCAGTGGCTCGACGTCACCGAGTTGGACCGGCTGCAGCGCGAGTCCCAGCGGGAGGTGCTGCGCCTGCAGAGACAGTTGACGCGGCAACAGGCCAGCTGCAGCGCCCGAGCGGAGGCGGACGGCCAGGGCGCACCTAGCGAGGAGGCGCGGCGCCAGGTGCAGGTCCTGGAGCTCGAGCTGGGCGCGCGGCGGCGGGAGTGCGAGGAGCTGGGCGCCCAGGCGGCCGCGGCGCGGCGGCGCGGCGACGAGGCGGAGGCGCAGCTGCAGGCGGCGCTACGAGAGGGAGCCTGGCTGGCCCAGGAGAATGCGCGGTTGCAGGCCCAGGCCGACTGGACGCGGAAGGTGGCGGCGGAGAACGACGATGTCCGCGGGCAGCTGGGCCGCGCGTGCCAGGAGCGCGACGCCGCCGGCATGCTGGCGGAGCAGCTGCTGCAGCAGGCGGCGCGCGGGCAGGACCGGCAGCAACAGCTGCAGCACGACCTGCGGAAGGCCTTGCACGATCTCCAGGCTGCTCGCGAGGAGATGCTAGCGCTTCAGTGTCAGCCAGGTCACCCTCCCCCCGAACCCCAGGAGGCCCCTCAAGCCCCCGACTCTCAAGTTAGAGACCGCGGAAAGACCAAGTTCCAGCCGGAGCCTGCAGACCAAGCATCTTCACAGCCCAGCGGAGACGAACGGGAGAATCAGGAAGCTTCTCGGCCCGGAAGTCCGGTTGCCATCGGGGAGCCAGCCAGTGCCCCTCAGGTTCCTGACAGAGTCCCAGCCAGTCGACCCCTGGACTCCAGGTACCAGGCCAAGAAAACCAGCTCCCAGTCGAACTCCTCATCCGAGGTGGAGTCCGTGTGGGCCACAGTGCCCTCTTGTCCTACTCTGGATATGGACACAGCCAGCGAGATGGAGGATCTGGAGCCTGACAGTATGTCCTCTACCTTGGAAGTGGGGGTCTCAGAGGCCCCGCTGCCCCCTAAGCTCAAGATCTTCCTGGCTCGGTATAGCTACAATCCTTTTAAGGGCCCTAATGAGCACCCTGAGAGTGAGCTACCCCTTACAGCTGGGGATTATGTCTATATCTTTGGGGACATGGATGAAGACGGCTTTTATGAAGGGGAGCTTGAGGACGGCCGACGAGGGCTGGTGCCGTCCAACCTGGTGGAACAGATTCCAGACAGGGACATCCTGGACTGCCTGACCCTCAAATCCCCTGACTTTGGCCCCACTCAGCTCCCACCTGGACAGGACAAGGGTTTGGTGGAAGACACTGGTCACAGCTTCTTGCCTGGGAAAGCCCAGGGGGCTCTGGACAGGGGGCCATGCCTGATGGCGGGGGCAGCCTCCAAGACAGAGGGGGCAGCAGAGATCTCAGATGCCAAGACAGAAGACAGCTGTCTGGGCGCGCTGCAGTGTAGGAAAGAGAAGGGCTTCTCCAGACCCCTTTTAGGGGCCACAGGGGCTCTTTGCACGGCCCCCCTGCAACTCCACCTGCAAAGCATTGCAGCCACATCGGCCAAGATCTCCTGGGTCTGCGGCAGCAGCAGCCACCTCCACATGGTGTATCTCAATGGCCAGGAGCATGCCTTGTCCCCAGCAGGTGTGAGCGGCTACACCTTCCACGGCCTGCTGCCTGGCACGCGGTACCAGGCACAGGTGGAGGTGCGACCATGGGACTCGCTGCAGGTGCACTGGGAGACACCGTCCTCTACCATCACCTTCGACACGCCACTGGCGGGACCCCCCGACCCACCTCTGGATGTGCTGGTGGAGCGCCATGCCTCCCCCGGCCTCCTGGTGGTCAGCTGGCTCCCCGTAACCATCGACTCTGCTGGGTCATCCAATGGAGTCCAGGTCACTGGCTACGCTGTCTATGCTGATGGGCTCAAGGTTGCGGAGGTCGCCGATGCCACCGCTGGGAGCACCCTGTTGGAATATTCCCAGCTCCAGTTGCCCCTGCTGTGCCAGAGCGTGTCTGTGAGAACCATGTCACTTTGTGGTGAGTCCCTGGATTCGGTGCCAGCCCAGATCCCTCACGACTGTTTCACCTGCCACCAGTTGCCAGAGACATCTTCCTTTAGCCACCCCCATGATGACCCATCTACCTGCAGAGTCACTGTCCCCGTCTGTTCTCAGAGGCTAGCGCTGGCCCCTCTGAGTGCCACAGCCAGCCCCCATGCTCCTGGCTGCGGAGAGCCGCAGGCCGAGTTTCTAGAAGCCTTCTCTGAAGAAGCCCAGAGGAGGCAGTCCCCGATGCCCATCCTGGGTCCAGAAAGAGAATGTTCGAGTGCAGGGTGCGGCAGCCAAGCCCAGGGACCTCTGGAGACCCAGGAGGTCTGCAGAAAGGACTTGCTCTTCCAGCAGAGCTCCCTGAACCACAGACCCCCTCTGCCCAGTGGCCAGTCGAGGGGAGAAGATCGCTACTGGCACATGGGTCCCAGGCAGAGCCCTGCTTCGGGAGTCATCCATCTGTTCCCTGAGCGTGGGCGCAACAAAGAACCGTATCAAGAAAAGGCTGTCCTGGAGAAGGTCCTTAGGCAAAAGCAAGATACCCAAGGGCTCATCCCTCCCCGGCTGGATGCCAGCCAACCGTATGTGTCTGACTTCCGTGACATTCTGCAGGAGGAGGAGACCGTGGGCTTCAGTCCGTGGGGCACGAGGAGGCGAGAGCAGAGAAGGGAGTTTAGGACCCAGAATGGGAGAGGTCAGGCTTTGGGGGGCAAGAGAATGTGCCAGCTGCCGGAGCCCAGCCCAGCACTTTGTCCAGCTCCATCCAGCAAGGTCATGAAGATGCCCAGGGGTGGCCCCTCCCCACTGGGGACAGGGGGGGACACTCTGGTCAGGGTCTTTGTGGCCCTCTTTGATTATGACCCTCTGGTGATGTCTTCCAACCCTGAGGTCGCAGAGGAGGAGCTGGCCTTCCAGAAAGGGCAGTTGCTGAGAGTGTGGGGGTCTCAGGACCCCTGCGGTTTCTACCATGGCGAGTGCAATGGGCAAGTGGGCACCATACCTGGGCACCTGGTGGCTGAGGTGAAGGTGGGCACAGAGCAGACTGATGGCAAATGGCATTTGCCAGCGCAAGGGTACCTCCCCCCTGTGGCCCACTTTGACGACTTTGGGGGGCTCACCAGCCCCCAGGGCTCCTTTCCTATGCCCCAAGGGAACCCCAGGATGTCATCACTGTGGACCCCAACAACCATGATGGCAGCTTTGGACTATGACCCCAAGGATGGGCGAGCAGGGGGCCAGGTGAAGGACAAGCTGTCACTGAGGGCAGGGGATGTGGTCACGGTCTACGGGCCTGTGGATGACAAGGGATTCTATTACGGGGAGTCAGGTGGTCACAGGGGCCTGGTCCCAGCCCACCTGCTGGATCACCTTTCCCTCCATGGGGAGTGAGCAAGGCTCCCGCCAGGGTAGTGGCCTCTGGCTACCCACACCCCGCCAGAGGAGAAGCAAGCTCTGGGACCCTACCTCCAGCACCCCCTCCTCACCTTCGTGAGCAACACTTGCTCCAAGCGTCACCGTGGGAAACTGACGGCAGTCCCCGGGTGTTCCCCAGCCTCTGAGAGGAGCAGGGCTTAAGTCTGAACTGAGCTGTTCCCCAAAGAAAACAGAACAAGCAGCCCGTGAGAGCCCAATAGGCTACTTTGGAGTTGTCAGTGACCATGAAAGTGTTTGGAGAAGTGCCTTTCTTTGTGCTCAGTATGCATTTTCTCTAGAAGTTTCTTTAGGAATTTCCTCATCCATTGCCTTGTGTGAAAGTCTCAAGAAAAGCCTGCCTCTTAAAAAAAAAAAAAGTGACCAGAATGTTATTTTTCTATCTTATGTTCAACCCCTCATTAAAATGTTCATAGAAAAAAAAAAGAAAGAAAGAAAAAGAATACTTTAGAAGTAAAAGCACAACCAAGGGAAATACAAACCTACCTGTCGTGCCCCGCTGCCCCCCACTTCTGTCGAGGGATCTTGCAATGACTGCAGACATGCATTCCCAGCTGGGGAGGGCATCTCCTTCCCCTTTAGGTGGGGGGTGGGGGGGCTCGGCTCAGGCAGGGCCACCAAGGGGTCGGCCACGAGCCAGGGCAGAAGCAGAGCCCCACAGGCTTATTGACGCTGGTGTTCCCTGCACGTGGCCTGTGTCCCTGAGTGTCAGCCTTGTGGGGCACCTGGTGACTGAGGTGAAGGGATCCCACCCTGTGTGGCATTAGTAACTGTCCCCTTTCCCCAGTGCATCTCCCTGGGAGGGTGCTTCCATATTGCACCATCTTACAGAAGAGCCTCTGAGGCTCAGGGGGCCCCCCTCATGTCAGGTCACCCAGCTGTAGGGCTGCTTCCTCCCACGGCCTCCTGGGCTCCCCCACGGGAGAGTGGGAATGAAAGGTGGTCTTAATCCATCTCTACTTCTGTCTGACATTCCTTTGTTTCTCTGAGTCCAACGAGGATGTCAAAGGAAGGGCACTGCCTTCCTGGGTGCGAGAGGAAATGACCAGAAGCATTCCCCGGGCAGGCAGAAGGATGGAAGCCATTAGCAGTCAATTTCCTTGGGGAATTGGTGAATTGGTTCCAGAGGGTTCCACCAAGCTGGCCCTGGGGCTGAAGGCAGGGACTGGGAAGGAACAGACCCAGTGTGTATGTTGGGGGGGGGCGCGTTCCCACCTTATCCTCACAAAATACAGGGGCTAGTGTGGCAGTTGTGGTGTGCACACACACACGCCACTTGCAAGTGGAAGGCTTCTGACTTAAATGGGAAGGAAACTCTTCCTTACTCACCATTTTTTTAAATTTTTAATTTTAAGATTTTTTAAAAAAGATTTTATTTATTTGACAGAGAAAGAGAGATTGAGAGAGAGAGATCACAAGTAGGCAGAGAGGCAGACAGAGGGAGAGGGAGAAGCAGGCTCCTTGCTGAGCAGAGAGCCTGATACGGGGCTCGATCCCAGGACCCTGAGATCATGACCTGATCCAAAAGCAGAGGCTTTAACCCACTGAGCCACCCATGCGCCCCTAATTTTCAGATTTTTTAAATGATTTATTTATCTGACAGAGAGAGAGAGAGAGAGAGAGAGCAAGAGAGGGAACACAAGCAGGGGGAGTGGGAGAGGGAGAAGCAGGCTTCCCACTGAGCAGGGAGCCTGATGTGGGGCTTAATCCCAGGAGCCTGGGATCATGACCTAAGCCAAAGGCAGACACTTAACGACTGAGCCACCCAGGCACCCCTCAACCATCTTTTAAAAAAATATTTTATTTTATTATTTCTTTGAGAGAAGGAGAGAGAGAGGGAGAGAGCATGAGCAGTGGGGAGGGACAGAGGAAGAGGGAGAAGCAGGTTTTCCGCTAAGCAAGGAGCTGGATGCGGGGCTTGATCCCAGGACCCTGGGATCCTGACCTGAGCCAAAGGCAGACACTTAGCTGACTGAGCCACCCAGGCACCATCAACCATTTTTAAAAGATTTTTATTTTTAAGCAATCTCTATACTCAACTCGGGGCTGGAACTCACAACCCTGAGATCAAGAGTTACGGGTTCTACCCACTAGCTGGGCACTTCCCACCTTGACCATTTTTAAGTGCATAAGTGTGAAGTACATTCATATTGTCGTGCAGCCAATTCCCCGAGTTCTTTTCATCTCCCCAAACTGAAATTCTGTACCCCTTAAACAACTTCCCGTACCCCTTCCCTAAGCCCCCAATAACCTTTAATCTACTTTGCGTCTCTGAATTTGACCACTTTAGGGATCTCCTATAAGTGGACTCACATGGAAAGTTTGTGTCTTTGTGTCTAGCTTATTTCACTGAGCATGAGGTCCTCAGGGTTCAGCCTTGTTGTAGTGTGTATCATCAAATCAGCCTTCCTCTTTTTTTTTTTTTAAAGATTTTATTTATTTATTTGACGGAGAGAGAGAGAGAGATCACAAGTAGGCAGAGAGAGAGGGGGCAAGCAGGCTCCCCGCTGAGCAGAGAGCCCAAGATGGGACTCGATCCCAGGACCCCAAGATCATGACTTGAGCCGAAGGCAGAGGCTTTATGAGCCACCCAGGCACCCCTCAGCCTTCCTCTTTAAGGTGGAGTAATATTCCATTGAGTGGCTAGCCCATATTTTGTTTACTAGGGCTAGGGACAAGAATGTTTTCCACACATCGGGAGAGCAACAGCAGTTCAGCAAGAGAAGAGAAACTTTAATCCACCGACTTTTTTTTTTAATCCACCTACTTTCAAATTTAAAGACAATGACTCTAATTCTCTGAGAACCCAAGGAGAGTCATGCTAACTTTATTGTTCTGTCATTTTTGGGGTTAACTTTGCATCCTTCCCTGAACATTGGTCGAGATTGCTCCCATTGTGTCTTTTTTTTTTTAAGATTTTATTTATTCAAAAAAAACCCCAACAAAAAAGATTTTATTTATTCATTTGACAGAGAGAGAGAGATCACAAGTAGGCAGAGAGGCAGGCAGAGAGAGAGGGGGAGGCAGGCTCCCCACTGAGCAGAGAGCCCAATGGGGGGCTCGATCCCAGGACCCTGAGATCATGACCTGAGCTGAAGGCAGAGACTTTAACCCATTGAGCCACCCAGGCGCCCCTGCTCCCATTGTTTCTACACCTGCAGAATAATCTGCCGTGATTATGGAGTGCCCCCCTACCCCCTTGCTGCGGCCCCTACCCAGCTTTATTTCCCCCCATAGCCCCAATCTACAGTTGGCGTGTTGCCCATAGTTTTTCTCTTGTCTGTGTCCTGCCCCTGCAGTCATCTCCACAGACAGAATGTAAGTTCCACATATGAAGAGACCTCTTTGGTTTATTCATTGCCTGGCTCATAGTGGGTCTTCAGTAAATGCATGTGGACTGAAGGAACAAGCAGGTTTTTTGTTTGTTTGTTTTTAAGATTTTATTTATTTGACAGAGAGAGACACGGTGAGAGAGGGAACACAAGCAGGGGGCGTGGGAGAGGGAGAAGCAGGCTTCCTGGCAAGCAGGGAGCCCGATGCGGGGTTCAATCCCAGGACCCTAGGATTATGACCTGAGCTGAAGGCAGACGCTTAACGACTGAGCCACCCAGTCACCCCAAACAAGCAGTTTTTGACCATCCTCTGTACATGGCCTCTGGCCTGGGCTCCAGGCATTCATACCACACACTGGGCTATATCCATTGGAACAGAGGAAGTTGTTGACCTGGAGCAGCAGAGGATGTCTTTGCTAATTCTGACCATGGCACCCTGGGGCAGATGAGAAGGAAGGGATTCTCATCAGTGGCAGCTGTAGAAGCAAAGGCCCTGGGGCATGAGAATAATGAGTGATTGAATATTTGGGGAAACTCAGGATGTAGTGGCACAGGCAGGGGAAAGAGATTGGGGATAGGTATCTACCAGCTGGTGAGGGCCCCTTCTCCTTGATGGGCTTCGAGTCCTTGGGAGCTTCCTGACGCCGCCACCAGGGGGCAGCCTGGGTGCCCCAAGGGTGGTTCCCCAGGGCCCGTGCACTGGGGCACAGTTGCTGGGCCCCACACCTGTCTTTTCAGGTCCTGAGCCCCTGTAGGCCTGGGATTCAGGCCCCACCCATCCCTGTTCCCCTCTCCCCTCTCATCAAAGCACCCCGAGGAGCCCCACCTCCCTACCCACAGCGATTGTCTTTCTGGGCACCCTGGATCAGCATCAGGCCTGGCAAGTCTGACACCCAGCCACAGGGAAGCCTCGCTCTTCAGAACTCTTCTTCCAGTCCTGTTCCTACAAATCCTAGTTTCCTTGAGACCACGGGAAGTTGGAGCGAATGAGAAAAGAAAAGTGGGGCCTGGTGGCCTAGAGGAGGAAGGACCATGAGCGGTGGAGTGGCTGGGGCACAGAACTCAGCCAGGTAGGTCCAAGCCCTGGCCTGCCAGTGGACAGCTGGGAGGTTTCTCTGAACCTCAGTTTCTTCACCTTTGGCAGGGCTGGGGGTGGGGCAGGAGGTTATATTGAGCAGGTCATAGGTACAGAGCACTCAGCCCAGGGTCAAGACCCAAAGGAAGACCAAGAAAGCTGGTAAGGACACAGGTGGCCAGGGCTGATGGGTCTGGGTGTAGCTTGCTTCCCGCCAGGGCACCGAGAACTGGCTTGGAATGCCACGCAGGTCTAGCAAGGTGGGCAGGCTAGGAAGGAGCAGGTGCTTGGTTGTGGCCTGTGCTGGGGCCCCTCCCCAACTGACCAGACCACCTGGAGGCCCAAAGCCTGTCCAGGCCTGCCCAGGAGGGGCAGGGGGATGGGAAGCCCAGCTAGCCAGAGGGCAGAGGAGCCTTTGGAGTGGGCAAAGGGACAGCATCCAAAGAGCCTGGAAAGTTCTGGAACAAGGGTCACAGAGCCTGTCCTGGGGCTCTCCACTTCTGCCCAGGGGCCTCTGGTCAGGGCAAGTCTCAGCACCTCACCAGCCCTCCGCCCACAGAGGAAAGGCTTTCAGCTTTCAGTTATTTCTCATCAGGGACCCGGGTTCCTGCTCCTCCTCCCCACAACACTGGCATGGGTTACCCCAATTCACAAATGAGAAGAGAGACCTGGGGGGGCAAGGGAAAAGAGCTGCCACAAAAACGGCATGAAGGGACACCTAGGTGGCTCAGTCGGTTAAGCAGCTGCCTTCGGCTCAGGTCATGATCCTGGGGTCCTGGGATTGAGTCCCGAACCGGGATCCCTGCTCAGCAAGGAACCTGTTTCTCCCTCTGCCTGCTGTCCCCCACCCTTCTTGTACTCTCATGTTCTCTCTCTCCCTCTCTCTAGCTGGTAAATAAATAAAATCTTCAAAAAAACCCCACAAAACACAAAAAACAAAAAAGATGAAGATGCCCGAGGGACTCCTTCTAGCCTTTTCCAAGGCCCACCTGCCATAGGGACCCCTGTCCAGCTGGAGCCCCCTGGGACTAGCCCATCCATCCCCTCTCTACCTTTCGGTGACCTGCCTCTCTTGCCCTTTGCCAATGCAGGTTTCAAAATATTGGGACACAGTAAAAACAAAAAACAAAAACCTCAGAGATACTTCTGAGGCTCATCTTAAACTCATTCCACCTTTGGTCACACCCTCCTGTGCCTGTCTCACCCCAGTGGAACTTGGGTGGGTGGGGGCCTATAGGAGGTCGGGTGCTCCACGTAAAATTGAAGACACTGGGCCAACTCTGGTCTTGTGAAATCAGGTGGAGCTGACTCCAGGAACCTGGGCACAGAGGGTTCCTGGGGCCCTGGTGTCACTATTGACACCTCACCTGGGTCCACCGGTATACCCAGACTCTGGGCTTGGCCCCACTTGTCACTGTCCCAGGAGGTGGGTGGGGGCTGCAATGCTCTGTGTTGGCAGGTCTCCTGTCTCTCCAAAGCCCTGGTGTCTGATGCCTGCCCATAGGCCCGTGTGCCCCACTGGGCCCTGAACCCCCAGGTAAACTTCCTTCCAGCCTCTGGTAAATGACCACCTGCAGGCTGTGCCACCTAGCTGGACCTCTAGGACACTGACCTTAGCCTGGGGGACCGCACTGGCCACACCCCTTGGCTAGAGAGTTTCCTCTCCAGGGCTTGGCCCCTCTTGTTCTGCCTGAGAGTGGGGTTGGGGGCTGAATCCGAATCCTGGATCGCCCACTTCCAGTTGGGAAACCTCAGGCAGTTTTTCAATTCTCAGCCTCAACTTCCTTTTCTTTTCTTTCTTTTTTTTTTTTTTTTAGATTTTATTTATTTATTTGACAGAAAGAGAGATCACAAGTAGGCAGAAAGGCAGGCAGAGAGAGAGATGGGGAAGCAGGCTCCCTGCTGAGCAGAGGCTTGATCCCTGGACCCTGAGATCATGACCTGAGTAGAAGGCAGCAGCTTTAACCCACTGAGCCACCCAGGCGCCCCTCTTTTTTTTTTAAATAGATTTTATTTATTTACTTGATAGAGATCACAAGACAAGAGAGAGAGGGGGAAGCAGGTTCCCCGCCGAGCAGAGATCCGGATGCGGGGCTCGATCCCAGGACCCTGAGATCATGACCTGAGCCGAAGGCAGAAGCTTTAACCCACTGAGCCACCCAGGTGCCCCCTCAACTTCCTTTTCCCCAAAATCGGCCTTCCGGGCTGGGCTGCTCGGCCCCTTCAGCCAGCTCACTCCAAGGCGTCCTTCAAAAGTGCCCTCTCTCCTGGCTTCTCCATCCAGCCCCACCCTCACAGGATTTAGCTTCCCCTCCCAGGTGCCTGAACAGCCCCCAGGCATAATCCCTTTAAATGAGTAAATTACCCATTCATTTCACTGCCTCTCCCATCAGACTGGGTCTAACTGCATGTTGCGCCCTCAACACCAGCATCTGGACCCGGTAAGGAGCTGGCATCAGGCTCTGCAGGCCAGCGCATTGCTAAATTTAGGGCAGGGGCGCCGATTGGCCTGTAACCAAGACCGGCTCAAGAAAGTGTTGGCCTGGGGCTATATCCATGGGCGCTTCCCAATAAGAACTGACCTTTATGAGCCCTCACCATGTGCCTTAGCTCACGTCTTGCGGTCCTGCTCATGGCAACCCTATCCAGATGGTGTAATTATTTCTCCTTTTTCCAGATGGAGAAACTCAGGCTCAGAGAGAGGAGGTCATGCGTCAAGGTCATTCGATTGGTAACAGAGCCAGGGTCTGAACCCAGGTGTGTCCCTTTGCCCCTTGCCCTTATCTGAAGGATTCCTTCTCCCAGCCTGGGGGCAGGGCCTGGGTCTAGGGAGGTGAGTATAGGGAGGGATAGTCAGGAATTCAAATTGGTAGATCTGGTTGGGGGGAGGGCAGGAGGTGCCGGGGAGTGGCCAGTAGTTAAGGCTTGGGCAACCTGGTGCTTTGGGGAGGGAGGGGACAGGCACAGACCTGCTGAACCAGAAATGCCCAAGGGTCTCCAGGGGGAAGCATAAGGAAGGTGGTTGTGAACTGGGCCCCGCAAAGCACCCCAGGGTGGAGGTCCAAGGGGTAGAATTGGGCACTGAGGCCCCACCCCAGCACCATGGGGATTTCAGGAGAAAGAGGCCTCCGAGAGGGCAGGGGGCCACATTTTCTAGAAGGAGGGAGTGGTCATTCTCCACAAGGTCAGGCCAGATAAGAGTCACTGGGCCCAGCCTCCCTCGTGACTGTGACCAGACGCTGCTGTCGCAGCCCAGGGGCTTCCGTGTGCTGGCCTCGAGGGAGCTGACCCCTCCCCCACTGCTACAGGAAGCCTCACTGAACCCTGGTGACGAGGGAAGGCTCCCCAAAAGAAAACTGCAAAATTGGAATCTGGAAATTCCAAGCCCTCCCCACAGGGCAGCCTTGGTCCACTCCGACCCCTCTTGCAACCGGAGCAGAGCCCCCAGTGCTCCAGGACCCTGATCCCTGCTGAGATTCAGGAGGAGACCACCCTCTCAGCTCCTGCCCCCTCAGCTGCTGGAGAGGAACCTCACTAAGAACATAGAGCACTGGGGCACCTGGGTGGCTCAGTGGGTTAAAGCCTCTGCCTTCAGCTCAGGTCATGATCTCAGGGTCCTGGGATCGAGCCCCGCATCAGGCTCTCTGCTCAGCGGGGAGCCTGCCTCTCTCTCTCTCTGCCTACTTGTATCTCTCTCTCTCTCTCTCTCTCTCTCTCTCTCTGTCAAATAAGTAAATAAATAAATCTTTAAAAAAAAAAAAAAGAACATAGAGCACTGCCTCACCTTATCACCACCTTTGCCCTGGGGTCCTTTCTCTGCCTGCTTCCCCCTCCCAACTGCGAGGCTCTGCTGGGCTTCTGCCTGCCTTATCCAAGCCAATGGAGGCAGATGGAGCTATGAGCCCCATTTGACAGGTCGGGAAACTAAGGCCAATAGCGGTCTGTACTAGGGCAGCCGGCTGGTCACTGTCACAGCTAGGATTTGGATCCAGGTCTCATTGCTTTTCCTCAGACTTTCCCCAGAAGAACAGGCACACCGATGTTCATTTCTACTTTGCTCATCACGGAGCCATGGCTGGGGCTCCTTCATCCATCTGTTCCGAGGGGCCAGCCGTCGCTCGGGCACAGGGGTCAGAGCATCCTGCAGAAAGACCCCAGAGCAGATGCTGCCGATCTAATGGTGGAAGCAACGGAGAAGCCAAAGGGCTTCATGGAAGTAATCAGAAGGGCCCGAGCGGGCTTGTAAGCAAGTAGGACACAGGCAGAGCTTTCCAAGGAGAGGAAGCCTCACTAAGATCTTTCTTTTTTAATCTCAGTTGTTTTTTTTTTTTTTTTAAGATTTTATTTATTTATTTGACAGAGAAAGAGACAGCGAGAGAGGAAGCACAAGCAGGGGGAGTGGGAGAGGGAGAAGCAGGCCTCCCACTGAGCAGGGAGCCAGGATGTGGATGTGGGGCTCTATCCCAGGACCGTAGGATCATGACCTGAGCCAAAGGCAGGTGCTTAACAACTGAACCCCCCCAGGCACCCCCCCTTTTTAAGATGTCTTTATTTATTTTAGGGAGAGAGAGAGAGAGAGAAAGTGCATGCACGTAGAAGCTTACAAGCCCGGAAGGGGAGCAGAGGGAGAGAGGGAATCTTGGAGAAGACTCTCTGCTGAGTGTAGAGGCTCAAGTGTGGCTCCAGGTGGGACTTGACCTTAGGACCCTGAGATCATGACCCGAGCTGAAATCAAAAGCTGGCCCCTCAACCGACTGAGCCATCCAGGTGCCCCCTTCTTTAGGGCTTTATAAACATAGACAGAAATGGAAACACATAGAATGTTTAAAAACCATCGATAGGATTACATCATGCATACCGTTTCACATCTTGCTGCTCCCACTTAGCAGAATGATTTGGCCAAGTGTAAACTTCTCCCCCTTCTTGGCAATTGTGCCTGGTGACAGTATCACCACCTTCTGCTGGGTTCCAGGGCTGCCTTGCCTTCCCTGCAGCTTCCCCAGGTTGACGGGGGAGCGGACGGCTCCAAGCACTCCTACTGCATGTTCCGAGACCCCTGCCCCGGGGGACTGGGCTCACAGCACTCCCTGTCTCTTGGTTCTCATCACATCCCATGGTCCCCTGTACTTGGCACTCCTCGGGGTGTTTCAGAGAGCCCTCTCTCCCTTCATGAATTTGCCCGTGCTGCTTCTCTGCGGGGCCTCACCTTGCCTCTCACTCTGGTTTGGCCTCTGGATCTCACTAATTCGCGAGTGCGCTGAATAGTGAACTGTGTAGGTGCCTGCCCCCCGTGCTGGGCACTTTCCGCAGCAGTGAAGAGTGAATGATGGTGACTTGTGGGGAGTACCCCTTCTGGTGAGGGAGAGAGTGGTGAGTGAAGAAGCACGTCTTCAATAAGGTCTTCACAGAGGGTGCAAGACCTGGGAAAGGGATAGGGAGCAAGGACGGAGAGGAAGGGCAGCTGTTGAAGAGCAAACAGGAGCACCTGGCTGGCTCAGTTGGTGAAGCACGTGACTCTTGACCTTGGGGTTTTGAGTTTGAGCCCCACGTTGGGTGTGGAGATTACTTAAAAATAAAATCTTTAGGGCGCCTGGGTGGCACAGTGGAGTGGGCACCCTACCCTTGGTTTCAGCTCAGGTCTGAAACTCAGGCTGGTGAGATCGAGCCCCATGTGGGGCTCCATGCTGGGCATGAAGTCTGCTGGGGATTCTCTCTCTTCTTCTCCCTCTGCCCCCCGCTCCTGCTTTCCCTCTCTCTCTCTCTCTCTTTCTCTCAAATATATAAAGAAAATCTTTAAAAATATTTATTTATTTGAGAGAGAAAGAGCAGGAGTGGGGAGAGGGGCAGAGGGAGAGGGAGAAGCAGACTCCCTGCTGAGTGGGAGCCCGACATCCCAGGACCCCAAGATCACAACCTGAGCCAAAGTCAGATGCTTAACCTACGCTGGAGCTGGCACTGAAACACAGCTTGCCAGGCTGAGGGCACAGCATAGGCAAAGCCCCTTCTGTGGCCCCACAAACCAGGGCCCTCGGTTTCCCTGTTAGGACTTCGCAAAGCAGACCGCACAGCTCTTTGCCCGGATCCAACCCTTCCCTGACTACTCTCTCCTCTCTTCCCTTGTCCCCCTGTCCCTGGTCTTTCAGGGCCAGGGACCACCACTGTGCTGTTTACTAGTGTGGCGTCCCTCTCATTGATGTCAATGATGTCAGCAACTGTCCGTTGAATGGCAATGGAGTGTGTGGACTCTTGGGCTCAGGGTGTCAGCTTCTGCCTGGATCTGTGAGGTGGCAAAATGAGGGGGGAGATGAGTAGTGAGGAAACCTCCTCCCAGGAAGGCATGGCCTTTGCTCTAGGGAATATCATGTTGGGGGACTTAATTTTTTAAAAAAGGATTGGTTGGTTGATTGATTGATCGATATTAAAAAGATTTTACTTATTTGAGAGAGTGTATGTGCCTGCGAGCAGGGGGAGGGACAAGGGGAGAGGGAGAGAGAAATCTCAACCAGACTCTTATGAAGAGTGCAGAGCTAAGGGGGGAGGGGCTCGATCCCATGACCTGCACCCCGACCCCCATGACCTGAGCTGAAATCAAGGGTTGGCTGCTTAAGGGGCGCCTGGGTGGCTCAGTGGGTTAAAGCCTCTGCCTTCAGCTCAGGTCATGATCTCAGGGTCCTGGGATTGAGCCTCACATCAGGCTCTCTGCTCAGCAGGGAGCCTGCTTCCCCCTCTCTCTGCCTACTTCTCTGCCTGCTTGTGATCTCTCTCTCTCTTTGTCAAATAAATAAATAAAATCTTTTTTTTTTTTTTTAAAGATTTTATTTGACAGAGAGAAACACAGTGAGAGACGGAACACAAGCAGAGGGAATGGTAGCAGGAGAAGCAGGCCTCTTACCGAGCAGGGAGCCTGATGTGGGGCTTGATCCCAGGACCCTGGGATCATGACCTGAGCCAAAGGCAGATGCTTAACGACTGAGCCACCCAGGCGCCCCATAAATAAATAAAATCTTAAAAAAAAAAGTTGTCTGCTTGGGATGCCTGGGTGCCTCGGTTGGTTGATGATCTGTCTTTGGCTCAGGTCATGATCCCAGAGTGCTGGGATCGAGCCCCGTGTGGGGCTTCTAGATCAATGGGGAGCCTGCTTCTCCCTCTCCCTCTGCTTGCCGCAACTCACTCTCTCTGTCAAATAAATAAATAAAATCTTAAAAAAAAAACAGCCACCCTGCTGCCCCTAGTTATTTATTTGAGAGAGAAATATATAGACATGGGGAGAGGGGAGGAGCAGGGGAGAGGAAGAGAGAGAGAAAGCCAAGCTGACTCCATACTGAAGGAGGAGTCTTCTGTAGGGTTGAATCTCAAGACCCTGAGATTACCACCCCAGCTGAAACCAAGAGTCAGTTTTTTTTTTTTTTTTTTAAAGATTGTATTTATTTATTTGAGAGAGAGAGAGAGGGAAAGCAAGGGAGAGTATGAGCAGGGGCAGGGGAGAGGGACAGGCAGTCTCTCTACTGAGCAGGGAGCCCAACATGGGTCTCAATCCCAGGACCCTCTGATCATGACCAGAGCCAAAGGCAGAGGCCCAATGGACAGCACCACCCAGATGCCCTGGGGGACTTCTCTTCAGGTAGAGTATTAGTTTTAAGAGGCAGGACCAAGCTCTTGCCTATCAGAAGAGCTTGGGTTTGAGCTTAGCTCTGTGACCTTGAGTAAGTGACCTTACCCAGTTCGAGCCTCAGTTTTCTCATCTATACAATGGGATTGTAATGGCATCCTTCTCATACTCATAGGTGGTAATGAGGAACAAGACGCCCATGTGCGTACAGTGCTTTGCTCCCATGTGGAGTAAGGACTCAATGTTGGGAGCCAATAACAGCAACCAGGAATTGGGCGGGGAGGGATTCTGCTACTCAGTTGAGTGACCTGAACACCAGGTTTCTGCAGTCCCACTCTGCCTCCTGTGTGGACCACTCACATTACATCCTTTGTGACAGGGAATGAATGAACCCTATATGACTTGGGAAGCAGCAGATGGGGTACCCCGTTGTAGGAGAGAACAGGGTGGGGGTTGGGAGGAAATTCATTCATTCATTCATTTGACTTTTTCTTTTTAAAGATTTTTATTTATTTATTTAACAGAGAGAGAGATCATAAGTTGGCAGAGAGGCAGGCGGGGGGCGTGGGTGGGAAGCAGGCTCCCCGCTGAGCAGAGAGCCCGATGTGGGGCTCGATCCCAGGACCCTGAGATCATGACCTGAGTCGAAGGCAGAGGCTTTAACCCACTGAGCCACCCAGGCGCCCCATGACTTTTTTCTTTTAAGATTTTATTTATTTATTCGACAGAGAGAGATCACAAGTAGGCAGAGAGGCAGGCAGAGAGAGAAAGGGAAGCAGGCTCACCGCCGAGCAGAGAGCCTGATATGGGGCTCAATCCCAGGACCCTGAGATCACGATCTGAGCCGAAGGCAGAGGCTTTAACCCGCTGAGCCACCCAGGCGCCCCTCATTTGAATTTTTAGTTGACCACCTATTTGGTGGTAGGCATGAGCTGGGTACTGGGTCTACAAGAATGAACAAGACATGGTCTTATTGTCATGGCAACTGCCCACCAGGGGCATCAGGACACCATCAGAGAGAGCAGCCTGGGATCAGGGGAGATGATGTCTGAGTAGGAGGTGGCCAGGCAGAGGTGGGGAGAAGGAGGAAGGACGGTGCAGGCAAGAGGAGCCCTGGGCGCTGATGCCCAGAGGCGGGAGGAAAAATCTTGGCATGTACAGGAACAGAGAGTTTGACCATGTGGCCTGAGCTTGGGAGGCGGGAGGTGAGATGTGATTTTACGTGGGAGATACTTAACACCAAATTATCATTGGTCATTTACCTGAAATGCAAATTTAACTAGGCAGCCTATATTTTTTATATTTGTTAAATCTGGCTGTCATGTTAAGAAGCTGTGATTTACCCTTTTGGGAAATTTTGTGTAATTTGTTTTCCTTTTGTTGTTTTAAATTTTTACTTATTTATTTATTTTAAAGATTTTTATGTATTTGACAGAGATTCAGCAAGAGAGGCAACACAAGGAGGAGGAGTGGGAGACAGTGGGAGATGGAGAAGCTGAGCAGGAAGCCCAAAGCGGAGCTCCATCCCAGGACTCTGGGATGATGACCAGAGATGAAGGCAGATGCTTAATGACTGAGCCATCCAGGCACCCCCTATTTATTTATTTATTTATTTATTTATTTATTTATTTATTTATTTATTTTAAAAAGATTATTTATTTATTTATTTGAGAGAGAGAGAGAGAAAGCACAAGCAGGGGGAGGGGCAGGCAGAAGGAGAAGCAGGCTCTCTGCTGAACAAGGAGCCCAATTCGAGACTCGATCCCAGGACCCTGGGATCATGACCTGAGCCGAAGGCAGCCACTTAATTGACTGAGCCACCCAGGCGTCCCTGTTGTTGTTTTTTAATTAAGAAAAGATGATGGTAAAAGTGGCAGATTAGCTCTACTGTCCTTATTTGACCCATACTACGTGACGTAGCAATCAGTTACTTTATTTATTTATTTGTTTGTTTTTTTTTTTTTCAGATTTTGTATTTATTTGACAGAGAGAAACACAGCGAGAGAGGGAACACAAGCAGAGGGAATGGTAGCGGGAGAAGCAGGCTTCCCGCCGAGCAGGGAGCCAGATGCGGGGCTCGATCCCAGGACCCTGGGATCATGACCTGAGCCGAAGGCAGAAGCTTAATGACTGAGCCACCCAGGCACCCCTAGTTACTTTATTTTTTTTATATATTTTTTAAAAGATTTATTTATTTGAGAGAGGGGAGAAGGTCTGCGGGAGAAGCAGACTCCCTGTGGATCGGGGAGCCCAATGTGGGACTGGATCCCGGGATTCTGGGATCATGACCTGAGCCGAAAGCAGTCACTTACCCAACTAAGCCACCTAGGCGCCCAACAATCAGCTTTTAGTCAGGGCTTGTCAGAGCCTGATTCCGTGTACTCTGTCTGCCAGTTTCATCTTCATCAGTTCTCAAAAGAGCCCCATGGGCAGGTGCTGTTATGATTCTCAAATGACTGATGAGGAAAAGATGATCAGAGAGGTTAGCTCCCGTGCTAGAAATACAGAGGGAGTCGCAGTCCAGAATATACCTAGTTCTCAATGGCTCTCCTATCCCTGCCCCTGTGTGGTTTTCATATTTCCCTATTACTTTCCACCCAAATAGAGTTTTACAGGGCTGTTATCAGTGTGAACGAAATCTTGACATCTGCTGTTTCTATTTAGTATATCAAAACTTTCCCCCAAGTTTCAAAGTTTAAGTCCTTTTGTACTATTGAACTAGATGTGTGCTTGGATTTTATAAAGTACCTGGTAGGAAATGGGCTTGGGAGTGAGCACTGGAGGTGGGGAGAGACCACACAAGCCTTCTCATGACAGATGGTGGGGGTCTAACTCAATATGATTTAGAAATCCTTCCCCCCACTCGGACCTTTTTTTTCTTTCTAATTTTATTTGTTTGTTTAGAGTTTTTATTTATTTATTATTATTTTAAAAGATTTTACTTATTTATTTGACAGAGAGATAGAGAGATCACAAGCAGGCAGAGAGGCAGGCAGAGAGAGAGGGGGGGAAGCAGGCTCCCCGCTGAGCAAAGAGCCTGATGCAGGGCTCGATCCCAGGACCCTGAGATCATGACCTGAACCGAAGGCAGAGGCTTTAACCCACTGAGCCACCCAGGCGCCCCGAGATTTTATTTTTTCTCTAACTTTATTTTCTTTTAAGATTTTATTTCTTTATTTGACACATAGAGACACAGTGAGAGAGGGAACACAAGCAGGGGGAGGGGGAGAGGGAGAAATAGACTCCCCTGATGAGCGAGATTTTATTTTTCAGTAATCTCTACACCCAACGTGGGGCTCAAACTCACAGCCCTGAGATCAAGAGTCCCATGTTCCACCGGCTGAGCCAGCCAGGTGACCCATTTTCTGATTTTATTTTATTTTATTTTAATTTTATTTATTTACTTGAGAGAGAGAGAGAGAGAGAAGAGCGAGAGCATGGGAGGGGAGAAGGTCAGAGGAAGAAACAGAGTCCCCATGGAGCTGGGAGCCCAATGTGGGACTCGATTCTGGGACTCTGGGATCATGACCCGAGCTGAAGGCAGTCGCTTAACCAACTGAACCACCCAGGCGCCCCCCCCCCCTTTTAATTTTAAAGGGAATATGTACTAAGTATGGAAAACATGGAATGTTTGGGAAAGTTGAAGAAGCAGGAATAACAAAACCTTAACCGGCAGGATATGAATTGCTACACAATTTGGGGGAAGAATACTTGGGCAGAACCTGTGCAAATTGAAAATGCCCACATATCATTATCAGCTATTTGCGTTCCCCTCTTTCGCTGTGTCTCTGTCAAATAAATAAATAAAATCTTAAAAGAATACTAAACAAAATAAAAAGTGAATTTATGAGATACGAACTAGAAAGATATCTGTGACAGCTTCTCAGGGACAAAGAGCAAATGTCTTGTAAGTTCTAAAGTGACTTATAGGGGCACCTGGGTGGCTCAGTCGTTAAGCGTCTGCCTTCAGCCCAGGTCAGATCCCAGGGGCCTGGGATCGAGCCCCGCATCGGGCTCTCTGCTCAGCAGGAAGCCTGCTTCTCTCGCTACCATTCCCTCTGCTTGTGTTCCCTCTCTCGCTGTGTTTCTCTCTGTCAAATAAAAAAAAAAAAAAAAAAAAAAAAAATCTTTAAAGTGACTTATAGTTAGTTTATATAGTATATTATTTTCTACTTTCAAGAAAGTAAGGTCTCTTTTATAACATGTGAACAGATACATGTTGATGTCAGAGAAAGGAATGAAGGTACCTGTCAAACCATTAATGTTACTTCAGAAGACAGATGGGAGTGGGGAGGAAGGAGAATTAAGAACTTGAAAAAAATGTATTTTAGCTAGAATTATTCCCAGTTGAAACGTTACTTTTGTAATAAAATACTAAACTATACATGTGTATGAAAACAAAATTGCAACACCTAGAGAGAACCTCTGTAAATAATTTGGTATAATTTCTTCATTTGCTTCTCTGTGAATCAATATTTTGTATTTTGTATATACTTGCACAGTTTTTTCTCTTAATATCATTTGCACATTTCTAGGTTGTAAAACATCTTTGTAAACACTGCTTGTAGTGCCTGCTTAACATTTTATTATGTGGGCTGTTTAATCAATCCCCTATTGTCAGACATTATGCTGTGTGTGAGTTTTCTCACTATTATAAATGACACTTGAAAAAATATGATTGTACAATAATTTTCAAATGCAAATGAAACAAGAGACTACTGGGTGCTCTGGGCACTGGGGTTCCAAGCTTATGGTCCGGTTACAAAGAGAGATCATCAAACATATCATCTTCAGATGTGGTTAATTTCTTTAAAACAGAATCCAGAAGATGGGATTACTACTACTCTGAGGAGGTACTGATCATTGTAAAAGATTTTTAATCTTGACTTGTACTGTTAAATTCACATTCAGAAATTTCGAGGCAATTTGTATACTTCCAACAATATCTGAGAGTGATTACCCACCAGACTCCTACCCATTGTTTGAAGGTTATCATTTGAAACCAATTCCTGATTTGGTAGAAAACAATACGAAACACATCCCCCCGCAAACCCTCAGTATCTTGTAGTTTTAAGTTGCATGTCTTTGGTTATCAGAACATTGACCTTTTTTTTTCAGTAGTTCCTTTCTTTCTTTCTTTCTTTCTTTCTTTCTTTCTTTCTTTCTCTCTCTCTCTCTCTCTCTCTCTCTCTCTTTCTTTCTTTCTTTCTTTCTTTCAAGGATTTTATTTATTTGAGACAGAAAGGGAGGGAGAGAGAGCTTGAGTGGCGTGGAGGGGCAGAGTGTAGCAGACTCCCCATGAGCAAGGGGCCAGACATGGGGCTCCATCCCAGGACCCTGGGATAATCTGAGCCAAAGGCAGACCCTTAACTGCATGAGCCACCCAGGCACCCTCAGTAGTTCCGTCAAACAGTTGAGTTCTCTACTAAACTCTATTCATGGAATATCTTCCTTACCAATGCTTGATATTTCTCTTATTCATTTATTATGTTCTTACCGTTTCTACGATCTGTTTCCAGGCTTTTTTTTTCTTGTTTTTTACCCCACTGGGCTTACTTGCAATAGCTTCATAATTTAAGTATCTGTTAAAGTCCATCCTCATTTGTGAGAAATGATAGCTGTTTTTGGTTATTTATTCTTGCAGGTGAACTTAGAATTCTGTCAAGTCTTGTTAGGATTACATTAATTTTATACATTACATTCAATATACATTTACATTTAATATACCTTAAATTTATACATTAATCTGGAAAGAATGGTCGCATAACCAGCCTTCCTGAGGGAGATTATTGAATTGGGTTTCTGTTTTGACTAGTCCTAGGGCACAACTTCCCTGCATGGCAAGTCTGGGTTCTTCTCAGACTTTGACAGTGGTGTGTTCTTTTGTTTGGTGTTCAAAGTAGAAAGAGGTCCATTAAGTGACTCCTTAGAGAAGTAGCTAAGGCTCAGGGCAAGCTCCAGCCCCTCAGCAGGCCATCTGAACGATTGCCACTTGCCACGAGCTTGGGTCCAGGCGGGCCAGCTTAGGCACGTCGCTTGACCCCAGGGGCCTGCGAGGGGCTGCGGTCACCGGAAGGGGCTGGCTGAGCACCGCGTGCTCGCGACCTCCGCGCCCTTTGAGCAGGTAAGGCCAGCCCGCGGGGCTGTAGGAGCCGGGACCCGAAGGGGCGCTGTGGTCAGGGCTCAGGGAGTTCCCTTCCCCTCCGGACCCAAATGGCCCGGGCCTCCTCGGGAGCCCAGAGCACGCCGCTTGCAGTCCCCGGGAGGCTGCGCCTTTGACGGTGGGGTCCCTGGGGGGGGGGCAAAGAGCCGGGGTGCGAAGGTGTCCCGGAGGTGGGGCGCACGCGAGCCGCTAGGGGTTCCAGATGAGGGCCTCGGAGGGGTCAGGGTCAGGCTCAGGCTCGAAGGGGGTCAGCTCTGAGGATGCGAGCTGGGCGTGGGCCTGTGGGGGTCCAGGGTCCTTTTTCCGGGGGTGGGGGTGGTGAGTGGGCGGTCCCGGCGTTTCGGGGTGCGGTCGCGGTCCCGCCCCTGCACCCGGGGTCCGGGTCGGGCGGGGCGCCCACGGTCGGGGTCCCCGGCTCCTCCGCGCGCCCCTCCCCCACGGCGCCGTCCAGCGGGCCCGTGGCCCCGCCCTGCCCAGTGTTCGGACCTCTCGCCAGCTCCGCCTCTCCCCGTCACGCCCCGCCCACCACAAGACTCCGCCCCATCCCGCCCCCGGCCCCGCCCCGCCGCTCGCCCATTCAGATGTGGGTCAGGGGTGAGCGGGCGGCGCCGACGTCACAAGCTTCCAAGATGGCGCCGGGCGGGCGGCTGTGAGCGGCGCTCGGGGCGCGCTGGGCGGGGAGCCGAGCCGGGCCGGCGGCGGGCGGACGGGGCGGGCGCAGGCGGCGCGACTCGGGCGCCGAGGACGAGTGGCCGCGGGCAGGGCCGGCCGGCCGGCGGGCGGAGCGCCGCCGCCGACGCACACGAGGTGAGAGGCGGTCGGGGGCAACGGGGGGCGCGGGTGGGGGCCGCGGGCGGGCGCGCCCCCGGGGAGAGGGGCGTGGGCGGGCGCGCGCCCGCCGCGGCTGGGCGGGGGCGCACGCGGGACCCCCGGCCAGACGCCGCTTGCCCGGGCTTTGTGGTGCGGGTGCCCGGCAGAGCGCGGGCGGCGGGGGTCCCTGGGCACAAAGCCCCGGGGCCGCGCCAGGCCGGGGCGCGGGTCTGCGGAGCGGGGGTCGGCGGGCGAGCGGGCGCCGGCTCTTTGTGCCTTTTCATTAGCAATCTAATCCGAACAGCGTCCGGCGAGCTGCGCTGCCTGACAGGCGGGCGAGCTCCCATTATGCAAACGGCCCAGCGCCCGCGGCCGCCCCTCGTAGGGGGATTTTGCTATTTCCAGAACTGCGGCCCTTCTCTGCCTGCGGTCCCTTTTTTTTTTGCCCCCTCCCCGCGGGAAGACCGGCCCGAGCTGGGGCAGGGTTGGCCTTGGAGGGGCCGCTCCCAGAGGGCCAGGCCCTGCGGCTGGTGGGCTCGCTGCCCTGCCCCCAGACCTCTCCTGTAGGCAGCCACTTGGCAGGAAGAGAGATGGGCTTGGGGGAGGGGGTCTGCTGGCAGTGGGAGGGGACCGGCTGGCAGAGGAAGGGAGCTGAAGGGCCCCAGCTTGTCACTCTCTGTTTATCTACCGAGATGGTTCATATTCACATAGACTTATTGGGTGGGGGTGGGGTTGGGGGGAGGCACGGATGCCTCTCCCTGAGGGGCAGTGACTTACCGAGAGCTGGGAAGGAGGTCAGATAATGCGCCCAGCGGCCCCACCCAGAACAGCGTGGGACTGCCTGGGGAAGGGAGCCCAGTGCTGATCCGGATAGGTTGGAACGGTTTTGAAGTTCTTTATCCGTGTCTTCTGTCCGCTCCACCCCCAGTGTCTTTTCCAGTAGGAGTTGCCAAGCACATCTGGAAAGCTAGGTTCCCGGGTCCCCCCTCCCCAACAGCAGGAGGGGTGTAACCCAGGGAGGCCACCCCTCTGACATATGTGGTGGGGGGGGAGGGGAAGAGTTTTGCCCATAGGAATCCTGTGGCGGTGGATTGTTGACCGATGGGGGGATTGCTGTGCCTCTTGTGCTGGGGGGAGGAGGAGAGCTGGCAGGTATTGGAGGGGCCTCCAGAGCTTCTAGGCTGAACTTGGAGCTGTTCTCCAAGGACTTTGGATGGAGGCTTGGTGCTGGGTCACCCAAGCCCAGGACCTTTCTGAGGTCCATTTATTGCTTCCTGGCTTCTGGCTTTACCTCTTCTCTTGCATTCCCGTCTGCCAACTCTGGACTCCCTGGCCCTTTTAGCAGACATTTGCAGGAGCACGGGCCATGTGGCTGGTCTGTAGCCCTGGCTCAAGGAGAGAGTGTACACTTAGCCAAGCAGGGTTGCTGGAGTGGTCTGAAAAAAAGCAGATGGGCCGGCCTCAGGCTGGCCTCCAGAGACAAAGCTGTGTGGTGAGATTGCTGGTTAGCTGGCTCTTGGGGGGGGGGGGGGTTGGATGGGATGGGAAGCTGATACTTGGGGGTTGAACTGAGGCTTTTGGCCCAGGAGTAGGTCGCATTGCCTTCGAGTGAACCTTTGGTCCTGTACAGTTGGGTTTAGGAAAATCTCTGGGTCCCATGGGCAGGCAGTAGACTCAGAAGGCTGGGAGGGAGCTCCCCACCTGCCTGCCTGCCTGCCTCCCTCCCTCCCTGCCTTAGGGGTCAGAACTCCCAGGTTGGTCTGCTTTCCTCTGGCTTCTGGCTTTCTGCAGACCAGCTTTGGGGGAGTTGCTGAGTACCTCTTGCCCAGCTTCTCTGGCCGTTTGACTCAGAGTGCTAGTGTGTGCCCAGAATTTCTCCCTGCAGTGTTTTCCTGCCAGTTGTTAGGACTTGTAGATTAGTCACTCAGCTTTTACAAGCGATTCCTGAAAAGAAAAATCTCCCTCTGGTTGCTGGCTCTACATAGAGGAAGAAGCAGCCCGAGGGAGCCAGGCCTTTAATTAAAGCAAAACTGAAATGATTGCTGCAGTTGCTGGAAGGAGAAGCAGCAGCACAGGTGGGGCAGAGGCGCTGTGTCCTATCCTGGCGCAGGACCTGCTCTGGGGACAGGTAGGCAGGATCCCCTCCTCGTTCCCTGGTCTTGGCCAGCAGCCCAGCCTTCTCCACAAGCTGCAGTCCTGGATTAATCCTCACGTAGTGTTTTCTTTCCATAGATCAGATTTCTCATTTTGTTAATAAGCACAGCCTCCGATCCACTTAAAGTCAGCTGTCGTGGACTTGGAGCAACAGGGTTTTGCATTATTGAGCTGACAGGCCTGCTGCCTTCCCGGAGTCCTTATTGTGTGTCAGGGTCAGATCTGGTGGTGGGGGTGGGGGGACAGTGCCTTTTAATCAGCAGCTAGCCCCCAGAGAAGGGCTGGCTGGGCAGTTCTGGAGAGTCGGAGGAGCGAGGAGGGAATAAAGTTCAGTTTACCCAGGGGACCTGTGGTGTTGCCCTTTTGCTGGGCTGTTGGCCTCAAGCTGTCAGCCCCACCCAATAGCTTGCTCGCTTTGCCCACTGGGGCCGAGGGCCACTGCCCCCAGGACCTGATCACTAGGAGGTGGGGGCTCTTCCTGTTTGTGCCACCTGGGAGGCAGCTTTCACCATCCAGAAGAAACAACCGGTCAGGTTCTTGCCCTCCTGGCTCTTGGAGCCTGGCTCGGGAGGGACTCCTGGAGGGCAGCGAGAGGGAAGTGGACTTAGTTAGAAAGTCTGGAAGTGAGTGTGACATGGGCTCTGCCGTTTACTTTCCGTGTGACTTGGACCGTGATTGATTCTGAGCCTTAGTGTCCCCGTGTCTAAAATGGGAGCAGAAAAAATAAATAAATAAATAAAATGGGAGCAGAACCTGAGTTTACATTCGCGTATCACTGCCCTCCGGAGCTCAGCCTGGGGAAGACAGACGGGCAAACAGACGATTATAAGATAGGCTGATAAGGGCTGGCATGGTGCTGTATGTAGTGCAGAGGGCACCGTGGGGATGGTGGCTGTAGCTGTGAGCCATGGAGGCAGGGGCCGGCTCCCGGCTGGAGGAGAGCCACGGATGGCCACGCTGGGTTCAGGTTGGCTGGAGGAGAGGGATTTTACTGCGGAGCACATAGAAGGACAGTGGCGGTGTGGAGGCAGGAGAGCAGTGAGGCGAGAGCGCGAGCCTGCAGGTGCTGTGTGTTAGAGAAGCTAGCACAGCGGCGCCTGGGTGCCTCAGTGGGTTAAAGCCTCTGCCTTCGGCTCAGGTCATGATCTCGGGGTCCTGGGATCGAGTCCCGCATTGGGCTCTGCTCAGCAGGGAGCCTGCTTCCCCCTTTCTCTGTCTGCCTCTTTGCCTACTTGTGATCCCTCTCTCTCTGTCAAATAAATAAATAAAAGAGAGAAGCTAGCATAGGAGCACCCTCCGTGCAAGGCACCTGTGAGGCTCTTTGGCAAGCTTTTTATTACTTCAAGATTTTCTGAGAACAGAGACAGGGCGCAGCGCCCAGCCCCTGCAGCTCGCCTGGATTCGTGCTGGTCTCTGACTCTCACAGCCTTACCAACAAGTAGTCCGCCTTAGGCCGGGAGATAGGGGCACACTCGGGTTTCTCAGAATCCTTCCAGGTCAGCGTGCAGGATAGTCTCCTCTTACAGATGGGTAAATGAGACTCAACTGGGAGATTACATAACTTGCTGGGGCTGCAAGTAAGCAATCAGGCTGGGGCTGGAGGGTAAAATGCCTTTGACTCCTTGGCTTTGTGAGGCCCCCTGTGGTGTGGAGATGCGGGAGGTCTGAGCTCCAAGCAGGGAGAGGCAAACAGCCCCCTCCCCAAGAGGATCCTGGCTCTGGCTTAGGGGCTTCCAAACAAGCCAGGCCAGTTTGACTCTGCCTGGCACCACCAGCCTGTGCTTCCTGCTGGGAGGGGCCTTGCCCTAAGGGATAGGGACCTGGGCTGGGGGAGGTCTCTGGGAGCTCCTGTAGCCTGGAGTGGCAGGAGTGGTGAAGGGAGGCAAAGCCAGGGAAGCGGGCGGGGGTTGGGGTTGTATGTGGGCCCCTGGCGAGCTTGATAAGGGAGGGAAAGCCAGGAGGCAACTCCAGGCCTGTCACAGTCCAGGAGGGAAGGGCCAGGCTGGGGTGCCTCTGCTGAAAGAGGGTGTGGCTGGACTTGGTAGAGAGAGTGACCCCAAGAACCTGCCCTGGGGCAGTCAGGAAGGGGTTCAGAGCCCTTCCTTCAGACTGCTCAGTTTTCATGTTTTTCATAGTAAAGTCCCACATGGGTGGAGGTGAGGGTGAGTGTGGCCTTGGGTAAGTTAGAGCAGGTCCTCCTAGCCATCTGCGTACTCTAAAGGGCTTTGCTGCTGCTTCTGAGGTACATAGCCGAGTGGGTGTCTGCTTCCTGTTTGAGGGTAATCCACCTCTGGGGCACCTGGGGTATGGATGAGGAGGGAGAGCGGGGTATGGAAAGGCAGGTGGCCCGCTCTTCCAGGGCTGTACCTCCAGCTCTCTCTGTCCATTCCACGGCAATTCCAAGGGCCACTAAGGAAAGGCAGTGTTTGGGCTTGGCTAGGGGGCCGCTTCCAGGTGGGGAGTTGGCCTCTCGAGGAGATTGAAGGGCTCTGGCTCTGGCACGGGCGTGGCTGCTGTGCAGACTTGTCCCAAGCGTTCCAGGCTGCTGTGGCGGCCTCAGGCTTCTTTCCCAGCAGCACCTGTGGGTGGGTGGGTTCTCTCAGGTGAGTATTGGGAGGGGCTGCTCCTGGGTCTGGAGAACAGTAACTACCCCCACACACGCCCGCCGCCCTCCCGCCCCGGAGGCGTTCCCATCAGACCAGACCACACTGGGGTCTGAGCTCCCTTGGCCTCCTCATCAGCCTGGTTACAGGCCCTTTAAGGAGGAGGAATGCCTGTGGCCTTTGTAGTTCCCTCACCTGTGCTGCTTTGGAAGCTCATAAGAGCTTGGCGACCTGTTCTTGAGGTGAATGAGAAGTGAGAGTAGGGTTGATGGCTGGGTAGGTGGGGTCTGAGGCCTCAGTGGACACCATGGTACTTTCCTTGTGATGAGTGCTTGCTGCGCTTTGACCCGTTAAGTATATGCAGTTACCTGCGCCACCTGGAAGAGGCCTGCCTGCCGGTGCCCTGGTTCTCAGCCCCGCACAGGAGGATCACCTGGGAGCTGGTAGAGGCTGGCCCAGCCTGGACTGTTTCCAGCATCCACATTTCCTAAGACGTGGAAATGAATTTGATGTGCAGCCGATGAATCTATGTTGGTAGTAGAATCGGGCAAGTAAGCGGTGAGTCCCCATCGACCAGTGCAGTATGATCCTGGGGTGGTCATGATTTACTCTGATGGCCCAGTGGGATCAAATGTACAGAACAAGTTGGGTTGATTCTGTTATTAGGGTCTTGGAGAAGGACCAGACACAGAAGGGGTTTACTTTTTTCATGGTCCCTCTAACTTGGTGACAGTGGGATAGACGCCAGGGCGTGTGTACTAAGGGGGCATCTCTTTGGAGGTTTCTAGAGAGCCCCTGCTGCTCTTGACCCCAGGACTCTTCATCTTGCTTGGTTTTCAGGTTTTCAGAGTTTACCTGTTCGGGTTTTGTGGTTGCATTCTTGGGCCCTTGGTTGACCCCTGTGTGCCCTGGCAGGGCCTGCGTAGTGACGTTTGGGATCCTTGTGGCTTCCTAATGAGCCCACTGTGGCCATAGCCGGGGACTCCTGGGACCTGAGCCCCTATTTTTCTCTTTGACCTCAAGGTCCCTGGGAGAGAGAGAGATTGGTCCCTGAGGTTGCTTTTCTGGATTGTTAATCTGGGGAAGGTGTGTAAGGGGCTGGGAAACAATACTTGGAGGGGGGTGGGGTGGCTGTGAAAGGACATTGGAGGTAGAGCTTCAGGTAAGATCTGGCTCACCTGGCTCAGTTCTCTTTGCTGGAAGAGAGCAAGGGGCGGTCCTGGGGTTTTGTGCGAATCTCTGGGCGGATAAGACAACCCTGTTTGCTCTGGGCAGCCGACAGAATGAGGTGAGCAGCAAGACCCCTGAGTCTGGTGTGGTTCTGGTTGGTGTCCTAGGGAGGCAGTGCTGTCCATTAGCGGAGGAAGACCAGCCTGGGCTGGGGCGTGAAGGAGAGGGGACTGAGAAGTCTTGGCTGGTAGTTGAGCGAGAAGTGGGTGGTGTTGGGAGCACTGACAGGGTGTCCTTCCTCTCTCTCCTTTTCTGCCCTGCACGGCTTGGTGGATGGGCTCCCGGGTTCTGTCTTGAGAGCCCGTGGTCTGGGGGCGCGTTCCCGCCTCAGCTCTTTTGTCTCTTCGTCCCACCCCACCTCCCACCCTGCCGCAGGAGTTCCCTGCGCTTCGCTTCGGTAGAAAGTGGCTGACGGTGTCTGACAGGTGCTGCTGCAGCTTCGCCTGCGTGCCGGGAGAAGGGCGGTCCCCCCAGAATTCCCGACAGGATGCTAGGAAAGTAGTGGCAAAAGAGGGCCAGGGGCTCACTTCTGGGCTCTTACCCCTGGTGGCCCTTGTGGGAGGTGTTGCGAATTTAATTCTTGGAACATAACCTGTGCTGTGCCGATCATTTTATCAGTCTTCGCCGTGCAAGTGGCTCAGAGAGGTTAGTCTCAAGTCACATAGCTAGGAAGCGGGTAGAGAAGTTCTTCTTTTTTTAAAAGATTTATTTTATTGTATCTTATTTATTTTTAAAGGTCTTATTTATTTGTCAGAGAGAGAGAGAACACAAGCAGGGGGAGGAGCAGAGGGGGAAGCAGGTTTCCTATGAAGCAGGGAACCTGATGTGGGACTTGATCCCAGGATCCTGAGCTCATGACCTGAGCTGAAGGCAGACACTTAACCGACTGCCACCCAGCCGTCCCAAGACTTATTTATTTTAGAGAGAGAGAATGTGAGCGGTTGGGGAGGGTAGGGGCAGTGGGAGAGAGAGAATCCTTAAACCCACTCTCTGCTGAGCACAGAGCCCAGCGTGGCCCTTGATCCCACATCCCCACGATCATGACCTGAGCCGATATCAAGAGTCAGAGGCCCCACCAACTAAGGCACCCAGACACGCCCCCCGTTGGAGACATTCTAAGAGTAAGTTAAACAACTACACACGTGTGCGGCAGCCTCAGCCCCTTCCTCTGAGGAGTGCTCGAGCCTGAGGACAGTCGAGAGTTTTCAGTTTGAGTGGGGCGGCAGTATGGCTGTCTCGGACAAAGCCCGGAGCTGGGCGGTGGTTCCTTGTAAACTGGGGAGGGACCACTGCAAGCGGGGTGAGCAAGTCCGTTCCCCCACCCTCCTCCCGGTGGGGTCTGGAGGGGGTCAGGGGGTCGGGACTCTCTGGGTCATCCTTACCCTTCCAGTGCCACCTCCTTCCCTTCTGGCGCATTTGACTGCGTCAACTTGGGCTTTTGTTGACTGCTCTCAGAGGATCCGTGAGGGGGATAGTTTGGGGGTTCCTGGGAGCTCAGAGCTGGGCTCCTTGTCTTCTCTTTGTCTTCTCACTGTGCGGGCACACGAGAGGTGCTTGGGACTGGGCAGGGCGGCCTCTCTCCTAGGGTGAGGCTGTTTCTTGGGAGATGGGTGATCTTGGCGATGAAGAGAGGGGCCAAGCCATAGCCACCCAGGTGCCCCGCGCCACCCCTAGCAGATGCCTTTCTCACCTGCCACTGGGCTCCAGGTGCAGGTGGGTCCACCACTGAGCTTGGGTTGTCCTTCGGCTGTGGTAGGCGAACCTGAGGGCCAGAGGGGTGCAGGCCAGGGGAGAGGACTGTTTCCAAAGTCCCACATTCCATGCATGTGTTGACGCTGATAAGGGCAGCAGGGCTGGCTTAGCTGCTTTGGGCAGGAGGGGACTTTGACTTCATGCCCCCAGCAGGCAGTGAGCTTGCACATCCTGCCTACTGGAGCACCCCTTCCCCACCTCCCCCTCTGACCATCTCTGCCTCGGGAGGGCCAGAGCAATGAGCCCCCGGGCCCACAGCGGACAGAGGCCCAGCTTGTTCCCAGAGTGTTGCCAGCTGGGCAACACTCAGAGTCAACTGCTCAGAGTAAGCAGGCCTTTGGAGGTCTCTTCAGAGCTTCTGTCAGCCCTGCCTCTTCGAGGATTTGGTGAACAAGTGTGGTTTGGGGAAGAATGCCTCTCCGCCTCACTTTCCCTGCCTGTGAAATGGGTTGTTAGAAATATTTGAGCTAGTGCCTATCAGCTGTTCAGAGTGATTTGCAGACCTCTTGGGGTCCCCAAGACCCTTTTCATATAGTACTTAGAAGTGACTGGCCTTCGTTCTGTGCAAAGCCGTGGTGGGTGGCACGCGTCACCCACAGTTGTGTTCTCCACAGTGGTGTTCCAGATGGAGATGGCCCGAGTTACTGAGTGACCTGGGGCGGCCGGTCGGATGACAGAGGAGTAAATCTAGACCCTGGGGTACACACGTCTTTTTAGTGTTAGTGCCAAAATGGGGAGTATGCACGACTACCGCCAAGTGTAACTGTGTCTCCGGAAAGCACTTTCGCATGTGCTTGGGCTGTGCTCTGAACTAGCTGCTTTTTCTCATGGAACATTGTTTTCGGTTGAAAGAACGACTGACAGACAAGGTGTGGTTATTCAGACTTGGAGAATTTGCCCAGACATTTTCTCAAATGCAGATGGTGAGCTTTGCCGCTTCAAGGAAAACAACTGACAATGTGTGTTGCCGGTGCTAGAACCCTCAAGGGAAAATGAGTTTTGGAAAACTATCCATCACTGTGAGCCTGACTTAGCCTTCACTGATAAGATCAGCGGTGATATTAACACATGGAGTTTTTTTGGTGTCCTATAATGAAATGTGATGACATTTAGAAGATCTGATCAACTCAATGAACCAAAGTTTTCCAGATGACCAGTGCTTGATGTTGCACAATCTTGCATGGATAGGAGTGCAGGGTAGATCAGTGGATTTTTGCGTAACTGAATGTGAGATAGTCACGGATACAATTTCAGAATCTCCATTGCAACTTTTTTTTTTAAGATTTAAAAAATCTATTTATTTGAGAGACAGAGCATGGGTCAGGGAGGGCAGAGGGAGAGGGAGAAGCAGACTCCCTGTTGAGCTTGGGGGCCTGATGGGGGCTGGATCCCAGGACCCTGAGATCATGACCTGAGCTGAATGCAAACATTTAACCAATGGAGCTACCCAGGAGCCCCTAAGACCATCACTTGTTGAATTTCAGTGTAATGTCAATGAAAAAGAGCCACACTTAGCTGAGGGATTATTAAAATACTCCTCCCTTCTGTGTAAAGTGACTTTTTTTCAGAGACTTGAATCAAAACCACATATCCTAATAGACTAAGTGTAGAAGCAGTTACGAGAATCTAGCCACTTCTGGGATACCTGGGTGGCTCAGTGGGTTAAATGTCTGCTTTCAGTTTGAGTTATGATCCGAGAATCCTGAGATCGAGTTCCGCATCGGGCTCCCTGCTTGGCGAGGAGCCTGCTTTTCTTTCTGCCTGCTGCTCCCCTTGCTTGTGTGCACTTTCTCTCTCTGAAAGATAAATAAATCTTTAGTTTTTTTTTTTTTATTCATTTGTCAGAGAGAGAGAGCACAAGCAGACAGAGTGGCAGGCAGAGGCAGAGGGAGAAGCAGGCTCCCCGCCGAGCAGAGAGCCCGACGTGGGGCTCGATCCCAGGACCCCAAGATCATGAACCCAGCCGAGGGCAGAGGCCTTAACCCACTGAACCACCCAGGCGCCTTTGAAAGATAAATAAATCTTTAAAAAAGAAAACCAACAAAAACAAAGAATCTAGCCACTTCTATTAAGCCAGATGTTAAAGAGATTTAAAATGTAGAACAAATGCAAAAATGTAAAACAAACTCTTCTCATTTTTTTTTTTTTAAAAGATTTTATTTATTTGACAGCGAGAAACACAGCGAGAGAGGAGACACAAGCAGAGGGAATGGTAGCGGAGAAGCAGGCTTCCTGCAGAGCAGAGAGCCCGATGCGGGGCTCGATCCCAGACCCCTGGGATCTGACCCGGGCCGAAGGCAGCCGCTTAACGACTGAGCCACCCAGGCGCCCCTCATTAATTTTTTTTTTATTTTGGGATTTTTTTTTTCCCCATAAAAAATGGTATTTATGTTAGTGTTATTTTTGGGTTTTTTTGTTTGTTTTTAATTTTTTTTAAGAATTCGTTTATTTGGGGGCTTGGGGTGGGTCAGTCATTAAGCATCTGCTTTCGGCTTGGGTCATGATTCCAGGGTCCTGGGATCTAACCCTGCATTGGGCTCCCTGCTCTGTAGGAAGCCTGCTTCTCCCTTTCCCACTCCCCCTGCTTGTGTTCCCTCTCTCGCTGTGCCTCTTTCTGTCATTAAATAAATACTTTCAAAAGAGTGAGAGTGAGAGCATGAGCTGGGGAGGGAGAGGGAGAAGCAGACTCCCTGCTGAGCAGAGAGCAGATGTGGGACTCTGAGATCATGATCTGAGCTGAAGTTGGGCGCTTAACTGACTGAGCCCCCCAGGCACCCTGTTTTTAATTTTTAAGTGATCTCTTTGCTCAAACTCACAACCCGAGATCAAGAGTCACATGCTCTACTGACTGAGCCAGTCAGGCACCCCAACATGAGTTTCTTACTGCTATTTTAAGTCAAGTTACTGTTTTTTGTTTTTTTAAGTTACTGTTTTAATTGCCGGTTGGTCTGATGTGCTAAATGGATCAGTAACATGGACTATAGTAACACTAATAAACCGCATGAAAGTTTGTTGGGAGTCCTAAGTTTGAAGAATGTAAGCAACAGTTTCGGAGGTGCTAATGGGAGGGTGCTGGGCAGCCTTCGCTCCTTTCTCATTACCCTCTCTTCACTGCCTGCTTCTCTCCTCTCACATATTATCTCGCTCTCTTCTCCGCACTGCTCCTGCCTGACTGGCATTGCTCCCCTTAATAAACCTTCACAAGGGCCGTGCCCAGTGCTGCTGTGGCTGCTGGGCGGGTGGGACACCGGGTCCCTCACCTTGGGAGCCGGGGCGGGGGTGGGCCTGGGCAGAGGGGAGGTGCACAGAGGGAAGCAGCTGGGCCCCTAGTGCTGACATGGGGTCCCGGGGGAAATGCCGGGCTGGCTCTGCAGGGGAGGGGCACTCGGGCTTGACGGGGGACCAGATGTTCCACACTGCAGAAGCACCCTGCAGGCCGGGCTGGAGTGTGGACTTTATCCAGACATCGGGAATGCATTGAGAGCTTTAAGCAGGGGAGTGACTGGATGAGATCGGTGTTTGAGAAAGATAACTCGGGGTTGATTGGACTCCGAATTGGAGGGGGCAGAGGCTGCAGAGGGCAGATGTGGGCTAGACTTTGGTATTTTCGCTTAGAGTGGCGTTAACTGCCCTTCTTCCCCTCTAGTCCTTTGGAGGGTTCCAGGGATTTCCCTCCTGTTGGGTGAGGCACGCCTGGCCTCCCAGGTACGGAGGCCCTGGTTTTTGTTGCTTTCTACTTATTGGGACAGAGTGATAGTTTGGATTGCTCTCATGGGACTGAACCCTCCGAAGCCCTTCTTGGCATCTTGTTGCCATGTGTGCCCAGCTGTGTGGCCCTGCAGTGTTTGGGGGGGTGTCTCTGGGTCAGGTGATGTGAGGGATGCTCAAGTGAGTGTCCCACAGCTTTAGTCTCTGGCACCGGCCTGGATCTGGAAGGCGTCATCCCGCTCCCCTTTCTCCTGGGGCTCCTGCGCAGAGCATGCCAGCTTCCTCAGTTGACTTGAAGATTGTGCTCCGGGTTACTTACATACGCTTTAATGCGAGAGTATAAATTACACGTGCACACATACAGGTGTAGTGGGCGGCATACACCCTTGCTTCCCCCACGCGCGTTGGAGGTAGTCCCTGGACACCCACCTTTGCTGCTCCCCGGTTCCTCCCTGCCTCCCTCCAGAAATCACCGCTCTTCTAAATCGTGGGTTCACTGTTCCCTAGCTTTTCTTTGTCGCTTCCCTGGGCTTGTCCGGATCCTTGAACGGTGGGTGGCTGGGGTTGGCCGAGTTTGCTCTTTGTGCTCTCAGAGCTGGGCACTAATCTCTATTTTGAGATTCACTGAAGTGCTGGGTGTGGCCGCGGTTTCTGTGCTCCTGTTCCCCCTTGGAGTGGCCCGAGGTGGCGATCTCCTCCACTTCACTGTCGAGCCTGCCAGTGGGGGTTCGGGGGTTTTCAGGGCAGGGTCTTTGTAGCCCCCCCCCGAGCAGCCCCATTTTCACTGCACCGTGGGCTCTACTTCTCCAGGCGGATAAATGCCTGCTTAGTTTGTTTTCTGTCTCTAAAGCTGGTTTCGTAGTGCTACCCAGTCCTCCCAGAACCACTGAGACTCCATTTGAAAAGTAGAGTGACACCGGGAGTGTGTTTGTCTCAAGTCTGAGTGGGTCTCTGTCTGGTTCCCTTTCTGAGCTCTTGGCCCCTCTGTTAGACGCTTTAAGATATCTGCTGGGCCCGTGAGACCTCTTCAGGGAGGTGCCACACCTGGAGGCTTTGTAGGCACTGGGCCATAAAGGGTGAGGTTTTCTATGGAAGTTCCCTAATTCTATCCTTAAAAATGGCCTTTTAAAAATGAGTGGATGCCCGTGGTGTCTCTACTGGATTTTTTTCCCCCTTTTTTGACCTTTGATCTTTGGCTGTAGTTCCTTGAGCCATTTATTTGAGAGTTGGGGGGTTTGATCACGCTGGAGCCAAGGGGGCTTGTCCTTCTGCACAGCGGCTCCCTTTGACCCCCTATCCCTGAGGGCCTCTGGGCTTCCTTCCTTGGATTTCCCAGCTGGCTGCTCTGGGACCCGCTCAGGCGTTGGTGGAATGTATCCTGTTTGTGCCTCACCTGCCACTCTGAATTTTCTCTTCTCTCCTGGGCTTGCCTGATTTTGGAACTCCTCCTCTCTGTGAGGTATCAGCTAGCCACTAGGATGACTAAAAACCGTCATCGGGTGGTTGTTACTTTGGGTGGCAGACACTGATTTTTATGGTGGTTTCTAGGTTTTCTGTAGATTCCTGGCTGGTCCACAGAGTTCTCTCTTCTAAGCTAGACATTCCATCCTGGATGTGGTCACTGTCTTGTCAGTGCTCTGCTTCTCGTCATGGGATTATTATTATGAGTTGGAGATTTGGGGAGGTTATTTCCTGACTTGCTGATGAGGACTGAGACTGGGCCCTGTTCCCCATCCCGAATGTTCCTGTATTATATTCCGGTACATCGTACATAGGCAACACGTGCAGTTGTGGGTTCTTCGCGGATGGATATACTTGTGTAACCAGTTTCCAGAATGAGAAACACAACCCCAGGACCCCCTCATGAGTCCCTTGAGTCCCCCCGTCTTTCCCCGCTCCTCCCTCACCCTTGGACTCGTGCTGCCTGCTTTCCGACATACGTGAATGGAATCACATCACATAGTCTCTTTTGGGCCTGGCCTCTTTGGTCAGCAGTGTCACCTATGTGCACGTAAATCGAATTGTGTGACCTTGCCAACAAAATTAGCTATTTTTAACCTACAAACACATTTGTATGGTGCTGTGCAGACGGCCAGTCGTGCTCATGGCTGGCCAGCAGCCCCTCTGCCTTCAGCTCTCCCCGCTCCGCTGGGTGTCGGGCTCCTGAGAGCAGGGCTGCCGTGCCCGTGCTTGCCTAGGTTTTGGTGAGCAGATGCCTAGGTTTCTCTTGGTGTATACCTTGGGGTGCGTTCTCTGTGCCACGGGGTTTGCTTGTTTTCATTCTAAAATAGTATCTTTCTCTTTCCTCCCTGGGAAATATTCTTTTAGTTTTCGGCCAGCTAATCAAAGCCCCCTTGTGATTGCCTGGCATGAGGTTTTGTTTTTCTCTAATTCCCCTTCAGGGCACTGTCTCTGTTACCCTGGCCAGGAGGGGCCAAGTCCTATCACGGGGCAGTGTAGTGCTTCCTTAGTGCCGGCTTGCCTTGGAAATTCTGACTGGCCTACAGCAGCCGGGTGGGTGAAGGGTTGTCCGCTGCCCTTTCTTGGGAAGGACTGTCCTACACTGCGAGGTGGTTCTGCCCCCTGCTGTTTTAAAAGATTTATCTAGGGGCGCCTGGGTGGCTCAGTCAGGTAAGTGTCTGCCTTCAGCTCAGGTCATGATCTCAGGGTCCTGGGATTGGGCCCCGTGTGGAGCTCCCTGCTCACCAGGGAGTCTGCTGCTCCCTCGGCCTCTCTCTCTCTCTCAAAGAAGTAAAAAAAAAAAAACAAAAAACAAAACAAAACCAAACCAAAAAACTTAAGATTTATTTACTTCTGTTTGAGAGAGAGGAGGGGCAGAGGGAGAGGGAGAGAGAATCTTAAGCAGACACTCTGTTGAGTGTGGACCCAGACACAGGGAGCCCCGATCTCATGACCCTGAGATCACTACCTGAGCTGAAATCAAGTGTCGGACCTTTAACCGACTGCGCCACCTAGGTGCCCCTCTTCCTCTCTCTGGTTTTTGGTCATGAAATATTTTTTTGTATGACATGACGGTGATAGAAGATGGTAGGGGCTTGGGTTAGTTTTGCTTTAATTCTTTTAAGAGTCTTTAGTTGGCATAAGAAATTGTTAACTGCTAGGATTGATTTTGAAACTGTGGAGTTGGAGTTTCTTCCCAGGAGCCACGGGCGGGCCGGTGCCGCTCTGTGACTCAGCCGTGACTCTGCTTTCTCCCTCTGGGACTTCGTTATCTCATCTGAAGGGTGTCCCCAGGGCAGGTGAGATGATTGTGATAGTCTCTTCCAGCAGGGCTGCCCAGGCTTTCCAGGTGCCCTTTTAGCTCCTTGCAGGTGGAATTTCCGCCTCTTTGCCATTGTGCCGTGCTGCTCGTCTCCTCCCTTGAGGTCTCTGCCTGCCTCCTTGGCCCAGCAGCCCCTGGCCACGTCCTGTCTCTGCAGATGCCTGGACAGGCTCCACCTGTCTCACGCTCCAGGTCCACCATTGTCGGTTGTTGGTTTTTATTTTATTTTGTTGTTGTTTAAAAGATTTTATTTGAAAGAAAGAGAGCACACAGGCGTCACAAACGGGGAGATGGGCAGAGGGAGAAGCAGACTCCCTGCTGCATGGGGAGCCCGATCCCAGGATCCTGGGCCAAAGTTGAATGCTCAACCGACTAAGCCATCCAGGTGCTCCCGAGGTCCACCGTTTTTATTGATCACTCTCTGGGCTCGTTTATCTGGGAAATGACATCTTCCCTTTGGGAGCCGTCTTCCTCTCGACACCCAGTGGCTGAGCGTTTACTACTTGGAGAGCATTGGGCTTTTGGGGTGGTAGAAAGCACAGAACCCACCTTAGCGCTTCCCAGACTTGAATGTGCGGGCGAGTCCCGTGGGGCTAAGGTGCCAGTTCTGGTTTTGAGGTCTGGAGTGAGACCTGGGCAGCTGTGCTTCGTGCGAGAGCCTGGGTGGGTGGTGCTGCGGTAGCTGCTGGTCTGTGCGCCGTGCCCTGTGATGAGCCAGACCTTGGGGAACTAGGGCTCGGGTGCGAGGACCGGTGCCCTGGGGCCTCCTTCTCTGCCTCCTGACTGAAGTAGCTCCTGGGTTTTCCCTGGTTCCTTGCCTGATGGCATGGCCAACGTCCCCTGCTCTGCTCCCCTGTTGGCTGGTGCTCCCCATGGGGGCTTCCCTGCCTCCAGGTTCCTGCCCTATTGCTGCCAGGGAACCTCTCGCCAGTAGCTCAGGCCCTTCCTGATGGGAGTGCAGTGTGGGAAAGAGGCTGGGAGAGTGAGCATAGTTTTGTAGTAATAAGTGTAGTCTTAAACTGTCATTCCCCTTTTGAGTGGCGCTCACCTGCCTCTCCCCGGTGGCATTTATGGCTTGGCCCGGCTGGGTACACTTGCTAGACCTCGCCCTCTGGTGGCACCCTGCCCTGTCCCTTTCCTGGTGCCAGGTAGCCCAGTGGTGTCGGAGCCGGGAGGGGACATCTAGTTGCAGGCTCCCAAGGCTATCTTGGCCTTGCTTCTGGTTGGCTCCAAAGCCAGGAGAGTGGTGGGAGGGAGAAGACCCAAGGCTTCCCTGGAGAAGTGAGGTTTGCAGGCCACCGGGCCCGTGCAGTGTGGGGCTTCCTGCCAGGGCGCTCCTCCCACCAGCCCTTTCTCATGGTGTTGAGTTACCCACGAACTGGCCCACCTCTCACGTGGGAGTGCATGGACACGAAGGTGGTCAAGGCCCCGGCCGATCACGGGCAGCATGGGGTCTTCCGTGGGGCCTGAAGTGATTTCGGGACAGACTCGGTCAGAGTCCCTCTGGGGTGGATGCCATTTTCCTTGCTGTTCAGAGTGAGCCAGTGGGTGGGCAGCAGGGCTGGCCTGAGGGACAGAGAAGGATGCCAGCGCTGGGTCCCTGATGATTTTATCACCAGTGCACTGAGTGGAACCCAAATGTTTATTTCGTAGAAGCCACGTCGGAGGGAGTGCTGGGCTCCTGGCATTCGGAGAGCCTGTTGCTTTCCAGGAGGATGGTCTGGGAGAAGAGCCAGGAGCTGCTGGCTGGCATCCAGGTCTGGGCTAGATTACGCGGCTGGGCTTGCCCAGAGCACTGAGTCCCGCCCACCACCAGCCCATGCCTGGAGGGACAGGCCGGAGAGGTCACGGAGGCCAGGGGTGTTCCCAGAAGAGCAGCAGGCTGTGTGCCGGGGGCGGGGGGCACCTTGTCACTTGTATCCCCAAGCTTCTCACTGGCCTCAGGTGATGAAGGAGCTGGGCTGCCCTCACACTAGATCCGGAGCAGGCAGCCCACCGAGGCCCTGCTGTGATAGGCTGCTGGCTGGTGGTGGGCAGGGGGAGATGAGGGTGGAGCTGGAGACCGAGACCCTTGATCTGACTCACCGAGGGCTGTGCTCCTCAAAGTGGCGTCCCTGTCCCTGCCCAGCACTGGGAGGTGTGTGGTCTATGGGGTAGGGGAGGGTCTGACGTCAGCTCTGGATCAGGCTTGGAGTCCTCCATCTGCTGCCTGCTTGCTCTTACGACCTTGTGCAAGTACTTTAACTCCCCCATTGTCTTATCTGTCCCTGGAGGTGGAGATAACCCCTCAGTCTCCCCCAGGGGGCCGACTGAGGCAGGGTGCGGTGCTGCCTGGTTGGGTGGGTGAGTGGGTGAAGGGGAGAGAGGCTCCCAGTGGAGGGGGTGGGAAAGACTTCGGGGAGGAATACCGAGAAGAGAGATACAGAGGGGGCGCCTGGGTGGCTCAGTTGGTTGAGCGGCCGATTCTTGATTTCAGTTCAGGTCGTGATCTCAGGGTCGTGAGTTAAGCCCTGTCCAGGGCTCTGTGCTCAGCAGGGAGGGTGCTTGAGATTCTCTCTCCCCCACCCCTGCCCCCACTTCTCTCCCCACTCCTTTTCTCTCTTATAGAGGGATATTATAGAGGGATATAGAATAGGACTCCAGGCCATTGGGACAGGAGAATGCAGTCCTGGGCTTCTGGCCACGCAGGGCTGGTTGGTGGCTTGGGGGCTAGGCCTTGGGCCCTTCTGGATCCTGCTTGTACCTTGCAGGTTGTCTCCACCATGCCCTCAAGCAGTTCTCTTGCAGCCTGGGTGGGGCCTGGCCTTCAAGGAAGAGGTGCCTGCTAGGGCCATACCTGGAGTACCAGGTGACTCCTGTAGGTAGGTCAGCTGACCTCAGATTCAGGCTTGGGAGGACAGTAGCCAGCATGTTTAGGACCCTCTCTGCCACAGAGGAGCTAAACCCCTGTGGGCGTGGAAGCTGCCTTGTGGTTGGCTGTACCTTGCCCAGCACTGGCCTTCTGCTTGGCACGCTTGTGGCTCCCACCTGGCAGTGGAGCTCTGGCTGGGCGATGGGTGGCCCGAAGATTCCCGTGTCACTGTTACTTCTGGCTAGGCGTTCCTTCCGAGGAGGTCCTTAAGGAGAAGAGACAGTCTCCTGTTGGGTGCTTTGGAGTGGGCCCCCCACATAGCTCCAAGACTCCTGTGGGAAGTTCTGCTCAAGAAAGTGAGGGAGGGCCACCAGAGAGGGAGATGGGGTGGCAAAGTTTCTAGGAGATCTGGGTAAAGAGGCCGGCCCAGGGAGGGGAGGCAGGTGGGCCCCCTTTCCTTGTCTTCACCTTTCTCTCTAGGACCCACCCTTCTGAGTGGGAGGGAGGTAGAGAAGGTTTGTGAAATTGGGAGGCCTTTCAGTCAAGGTGCCTGCACTTGCCTCTGGAGTAGGGACAGGTGCTCTTCCCTGCCCGCAGGACGTTGAGGCATGGGATAGAGAGGACAGCACTCTTCTGGAGCATACTGCTCACCAGGGGCAGGAGTGCCTTCGGTGCAAGCACACCCGGGGTGGGCTCCCACTCGTGGTGTTGGAGGTGGGCTCGGGCAGCGCTGCTCTGTCTCCAGGAGGGAGGCGGGGCTGTCAGCCTCTCTCCGGAGGGCACCACTGGAGGCTGAGCGACCAGCAGTTACCTCCCCCCGCCCCCTTGATTTTTAAGTAATTTCTACACCCAACATGGGGCTTGAACTCACAACAAGATCGAGTTGCCTGCTCTTCTGACTGAGCCAGCCAGGCGCCCCAGACCAGAGCAGTTCTGAATGCCCAGGCATCCTGGAGCCCAGACTCTGGACACAGTGGGTGTCCAGGCTAAGTTGGGGCAGTTCCCATCAGATACGTGGTTGGACTTGATCTCCTGGGCTCTCTGCTTAAGCAAAGATTTTATTTTATGTTAATTTTATTTATTTATTTTGGTGGGGGCAGAACACGCACAAGTGAGCTGAGAGAGGGGCAGAGAGAGAGGAGATAAAGAATCTCAAGCGGACTTCATGCCACGCGTAGAGCCTGACTAGCTCGATTTCATGACCCTGAGATCATGACCTGAGCTGAAATCAAGAGTCATGCCCAACCGACTGAGCCACCTCGCCCAAAGATCACTTTTGTTTTAAAACCTCCTCTCTTGGCCTTTAAAAGGCTGGGTCAGAGCATGTTCTGCTTTTTGTGGGGTGCTAGGAAGAGAGGCCAGGAGGTTGGCCCCATTCTGGCCTCCCATGAGCCCGTGTAGACTGCCTGGAATCATGGGCAAGTGGGGCTCCTTGTGGAGCCTCCTGGAGGCCATGGGGCCCTGCCCCCACCATCCTCATGGGCTTTTTGGCTGCGGGTATTCAAGGGGCTGGGTGGAGGAGTATCCTTGGCCTTGGGCTTTGACTACCTACTGAAGACCCACAGGGGCTGCCGAGCCAGGATGGAGCTGAGGGGACACGGATTTGTTCATGCTGTGACCACTCTGCTCTCGTGAGCTGCTTCCTGTGTGCCCAGGTTGCGTGAACGTTTGCTGGTAGTGAGCTGCCGAGAAGGGCATATCCTTGGAAACCTCTTTTCTTTCTTTGTTGGAATTTTTTTCAATACAAGGAAAAATTTACATGCAACTTGGTACCCAAATTTCAGGCAACCCCTTGAATTTTGCCCAGTGAGTACATCCACCTTAACCCAAACTCCTACGGAGATAATAGAGCCATGCTCAGCCCGGAAAATTCCTCGTGCTCCTTCCCAGACATCCTCACCTCACCCTCCACAGGGTCTTCTAATTTTATTTCAACCGTGGACTAGGTTTGCCTTTTCTAGAACTTCATTTAAATGGAATTGCGCATCTGTACTCTTGCGTGTAAGGTTTTCTTCACTTGATGTCACGATTTTGAGATTTAGCCACGTTTGTGCATCAGTTCTACTTTTTTTTCAGGATTTAAAAAGTAATACATGATCATTTTAAATTCTGAATATTACAGAAATAAATACACAGAATTTATAGTTTTCCTGTATTTCTACTCCGCACCCCCAATCGATTGGGCATTTGTGCCCCCAAGATGTTTCTTTCCACAGGGTGGCATCGCCCAGCTGGGCCTTTCATGGCTGTAGTTGAGGAGGATAGGCAGGCAGGAGCAAGTCTGGCCAGCTTCCCTGGCTCGGCTCTGTGGGCCTAGCCTTTCCTTCAGCGGGTGTGTGTTTTAAAAGTCCGGGGTGTCTGGGCCCTGGGCCTGCCCTCACTCTCAGTGTGTGCGTGTGGGGGGTGGGGGGGCGCCTCTGGCTTTTCTGTGGCAGGGACTTGGAGGGGGAGAGAGGGACACGAGGATTGAGCAGAGACCTGTGTAGCCTGTGTAGTTCTCTGAGTAACAGCCCAGCTGCGTAGGTGGGGGTGGACAATTTTGTAAACAAGGACCTGGGAAGGGCATCCGGGTGTTATAGCCGGGTCTCTGTTCATTCTCCCCAGCTTCTGTGTTCACAAGAAACTGGAGCTGGCCTTCCCCAGGGACTGTGTTCCTACTGCCCTTACCCAGGGTCAGCCTGGCCAGGGTCTCACCCCCCCAAGCCCCCCGCCAATGGGCTAGGCCTCGGCCTCGGAGGAGTACCCGATGATCCCACTGCCCTAGATCCGGGCTTCCTGGAGCCAGCGCTCCGGCACGAAACGGTTCTGAGCTGGGTGTGGATCCTTGGGGCTGATAGGCACGCTGCCCGGGCCTGCTGCCAGGGGGCTGCTGGGTGCCAGGAGCTGGTGCCAGGCAGTATCCTCACCCCAGCCTGTGGGCTCCTGCCAGGGCTGGGCACCAAGCCCCTGTACCCAGTGGGGCACTGCGCTGCCAGCTTACGGGGCTGGCTCCCACAGTCCTGTTTCTGGTTACTGGGCACCCTGCCTCCCCTGGGGCTGTGGCCTCTCCGCCATAGGCGCCTGCTGCTCCTACACCCGGTATTGAGCTATAGGGCCGAACATTCTCTGCTGTTACTGTTCTGCTGGGAAGAAAAGAGCAATGATTTGCGGGGGTCCTGGCCCCGCAGCAGTGGGGCGCCGCCTCCCGTGGTGAGGTTAACATCGTCGCTTACGGACACCATGGCAGGGGACGACCCACGTGTGGCCCCTCCTGGGGTGGGAGGCAGGTAGCATGGCATTGTGCTGGCTGTGAACTCCCAGCAGGCAGCCCCGCTGTGGCACCACCCGGGGAGGGTGCCGGGAAGACCCCTTCCTTGACCCTCTCTGTCCTGGGGAGTCCCTGTGGGGAAGCTGCGCCCCAGCCCCGGAGACCTTGGTTAGTCGCCCTACCTTCCCGTGGCTGGTGCAGTGGCTGGCAGGCCTGAAGCAGTGGGGACCCGTGGAAGCCCCGCGTCCTCTTTTGCTGCCCCGTCTTCACGTGCTGTCAGTCGTTGTGGGCCTGATCTCGGATGAGGGCAGCTCATCCCTAGCTGGGGGGTCTCGTGCCTGCTAAATTGGGGGCCACTGCATGGCTGCTGTGCCCTGGCAGGGCTTGGATCACCCTGAGATCTGGTGGGGAGTGGGCAGGGGGCGCAGGGCTGTGTGGTGGGCATCTGGTCGGCTCGAAGGCATCGCTGTGGCTCCCTCTTCATTTTTCAGGGCTGTTCTCGCCAGTGCTGAGGCGGTCTCTGCCTCCCACCCCCCCCCACCCCCCCGGGCTGAGCTCTTACTCGGTCCTGCTGGCCACCTCTGGTGTTGCCTGGCTGGAGAGCCAGATCTCTACACAGGCAAGGGCTCCAGGCCTCCATTAAATGCAGACGCAAAATGCCCTATGGCCTCTGGACCAACAGAGCTGGTTCTGCTGTCTTCTGGGCCATGGGGGGGTGGTCCTGGACCAACCGTTCCCCCCTCCCCACTTCCCCACACCCCCGGGCCACCCCATGAGAGGAGAGCGGTGCTAGGGGCCAAAGAGACAGCTGGCAGGCCAGAGCTGAGGCCTCCCAGCCACCCCGCACCCCGGGTCTGGTCACATTCCTGAGGGACCTGCTGAGCCTCCCTGGCCCTGGGGGTGGGGGAAGGGCAGGTGGGGATGGGCTCCAGGCTGCTGCCGGCCTCCGCCCCCACCCTTGGCTCCATTCCAAGGGAGCCCAGGCTTGCCGAGCGGGTGCAAAAAGCCAGAACCTCAGGATTCTCCTCCCTGGGGACCCGCGTCTCTGGCGCAGTGGGGGCGGGTGGGGGCAGAAGGAGACCCTTTGCATCTGGCGGCAGCTGCCAGCCACTTTGGCGGGCTGGTATTGAAAGGCCTGGCCTGCAGAAACTCCTGTGAGGGGAGGCCATGTGGTCAGACTGGGCCAGGCAGGAGGGGCTGGGCCCTGCGGGCAGGGAGGGGGTGGCGGGCAGGGAGGGGGTAGTGGGAGCAGATCTGGAAGGGAAGCAGGCAAGAGAGCTAGAAGCGGTTGAGACTGGTTCTTATAAATAACCCAATGCACTAGTGCCTCCAATTCTGATCTTTTGTTATGTAAATGTGGCCAGCCTGAGAAGGGCCTTGCCCAGGCCTCCTGCCACCATGCCTGCCTGCCAGGAATTATGTGCCTGCCACCAGCTTCCCCACAGGCCTAGGTGGCCCTTAGAGTACCCCAAGTCTTCTGGGTGGGAGGAGAGTGCGGCCCTCCTGAGCTCTCCAGACCCGTGACCTTCCCTGCCACTGGGCCTGGCTGCTGCTAGGCACTGTGGCTGCTGTCCCCCTGCCTGGTTGCCCCTGGTGTCCCAGCCACAGAGACCCTAGACTTTCCTGGGAGTGAGGGCTCTAGGACCACCAGGTGCCTTCCCCTTCACCTTCCCTCCCTTGCTGATGTCCGTCTGGGTGACCCTGTCCCATCTTCTCCTCCCCAGGTGACCAGGCATTGATGCACCCCCAAGGAGGCCACGCGCTCAAGGAGGCCACCCCCGCTGGCTGCTGCTCACATGGTTTCTGGGCCCCTGGCACTCCGGTAGGCTGGGGAGGGGGAACTGGCAGGATGGAGGGAGGAGGGAGGCATGGGGGAGGGCTGGCCCGGCTGCCCACACAGCCCTGCAGTTCTCAGCCCAGTCCTTTGTGTGCACACAGTGTTGGGTAGCGTGGAGGGGAGGCTGGGGCCCATTGCCCTCGGCCTACAGAGGAAGGGCTGCTGTGGCTCACAGGCTCTTGGAGGTCGGGACCCCCTGCCCTTGGCCTGTCCTCTTGCCAGCCTGGGTACATCAGGTATCCTGGGTGCTGGTGGGGCTGACACTCCCATTTCCCTGAGGTTGGGTGTCCCGGCCAGTGTGGAAACCGTGCATTGGGCTCTTTGTCCCTGCCTGGCTGGCCAGGGGGCAGGGAGCAGCAGAGGATAGGTTCCCTCGGGACCCAGGCTCCAGCCTCTGAGCCCCAGCTGAGCCGTCTTGTAAGGTTGTGCCGGCCAAGCAGGTGCTTGCTGCCTCCTGTCAGGCCCTGAGTGCTGGCTTGCGGCTGTGTCTACCCATGTGTTTTCATAGTGAGTTTGAGTTCCGAGGCCGCCTTTGGGGTGTGCTTGGTTATTAGGGTTTTCCCTGTCTTTACAAAGGAGGGCAGGCATGGGGCAACGGGGTATAGGAAGTGTTTGTGTTGCAGGAAGTCAGCGTGGGTGGGATCCCTCCAGACTCTGCCCCAAAGGAGGCAGGACTGGGCTGGGTACACTGGTAGAGGCAGAGGGGTCCCAGAGGGGAAGGCTCTGAGCAGTCCCTTTCAGGGAGCCCTGAGCCAAAGGACAGGAAAGCGCCCTTGTCAGCTGCATGGTACGGGATTGCCTTTGGGAGGGTGCGTGTTCCCCGACGGCAGGAGGGAGCAGGCAGCCACACCCTCATGCCTCGGGTCCTGCTGCTCGTTTGGGTGGGTGCCTGGTCAGAGCGCCCCCACTCTCAGACCCGTGTGTGTGCTGTTACAAAGCCCACCTGCACGGTGCCTGTGGGGGCCAGAGGCCTCTCTCTGTTTATTCATGACATCAGTTAGCGTCTGTGCTGGTCCGGTGAGGCCGGCTGGCAGCTTTTCCCTGGGCCCCGGTGGTGCCAGGGGCTTGATCAGGCCCCCTTTTCTGCTCACCCCCTTTTCTTGGTCAGGCTAGGGTGCTCCGGGCCCTCCCAGGGGCGAGGCCCTTGTGGGATGGAAGCAGGCACTGTGGCCAGAATGCAGTGCCTGCAGGCAGGACTGTGGCGTTGGCAAATCTGAAAGCTTGGGAAGCCACTGGGGTTGGAGAGGCACCCAGGGTAGAGCAGAGGTCACAAGCGGAGGCTGCGTATTTAATTTGGCCCTTGTGGTATTTAAAGAAAAGGAACCTTTATTTGGCATTAGGAGAATTAACCTGAAAATCTCAATTTCTAGCTTGTCCTGAAAGCTGGGAAGCGGCATGCCTATGCGGGAAGTGAGCCCGCCTGACAGCTTCTGCTCACTTCTGTCCCTACTGCTTCCCAGCACCTCATGGGTCCCTGCCCGTTATTTTTGAGTCCCTGTGGGCTTACCGCCGACTTCTTTTTTTTTTTTTTTTAATTTGACAGAGATCACAAGTAGGCAGAGAGGCAGGCAGAGAGAGAAGGGGAAGCAGACTCCCTGCTGAGCAGAGCGCCCGATGCGGGGCTCGATCCCAGGACCCTGAGCGGAAGGCAGAGGCTTTAACCCACTGAGCCCCCCAGGCGCCCCTGTGGCCGACTTCTTTAGCGCGGAGACGGTACCCTGGGCCGTGGAGTCAGTCACATCCCATTTTCTCTGCTCGGGACCACGTGACCCTTGTCCTGTGCTTTGGTGCAGATGGGACCAGTGCCTGTGTCCCTCTTCAGGTAGCATGAGCCCCCATGGATAGTGTGAGTTCCCTCCCAGGGTCCCACGCCTGATGAGGCGCCTCGAGTACCACCACAGTACCTGCCCTGAGCCTTCACCTGAGGCCCCGGGGTGGCTAATGGCCGTGCGCCTGTTCTTGCCTGCAGGTGGTACGCGTGGGCGGGGCGTGGGGACATGGGGCCCGACATGGAGCTGCCCAGCCACTCCAAGCAGCTCCTGCTGCAGCTGAACCAGCAGAGGACGAAGGGCTTCCTGTGTGACGTCATCATCATGGTGGAGAACTCCATCTTCCGGGCCCACAAGAACGTCCTGGCCGCCAGCAGCATCTACTTCAAGTCCCTGGTCCTGCACGACAACCTCATCAACCTGGACACAGACATGGTCAGCTCCACGGTGTTCCAGCAGATCCTGGACTTCATCTACACGGGCAAGCTGCTGCCCAGCGACCAGCCGGCTGAGCCCAACTTCAGCACTCTCCTCACTGCCGCCAGCTACCTCCAGCTGCCCGAGTTGGCAGCGCTCTGCCGCCGTAAACTCAAGCGAGCCGGCAAGCCCTTCGGCTCCGGACGGGTGGGCACCACCGGCATGGGAAGGCCACCCCGCAGCCAGCGGCTCTCCACGGCCTCCGTCATCCAGGCACGGTATCCGGCGCTCGTGGATGGACGCAAGGGGGCCCACACCCCCCAGGAGCTCCCCCAGGCCAAAGGCTCGGATGACGAGCTCTTCCTTGGAGGCTCCAGCCAGGAGGGTGTGCATGGCCTGGGCCGGGCCGTCTGTCCGGCCAGTGGCGAGGCCGGCCTGGGCGGCTGCAGCACCAATGGGAGCAGTGGGGGCTGTGAGCAGGAGCTGGGCCTGGACCTCTCCAAAAAGAGCCCACCCCTGCCCCCTGCCACCCCTGGTCCGCCCCTGACCCCTGACGACCCGGCCCACCTGAGTGACAGTCAGCATGGCTCTCCCCTCTCAGCCTCCGCCCCTCCTGTTGCCAACAGTGCCTCTTACGCTGAGATGGGGGGCACCCCCAATGAGCCCATGGATCTGGAGGGGGCCGAGGACAACCACCTGAGCCTGCTGGAGGGGCCCGGTGGGCAGCCCCGGAAGAGCCTGCGGCACTCGGCCCGCAAGAAGGAGTGGAGCAAGAAGGAGCCCAGGGTGGGGTCCCCCTTTGAGCGGAGGGAAGTGGGGACCAAGGGCCCCTGCCCGGGGGAAGAGGGCGAGGGGCTAGGGGACAGGGTTCCCAATGGCATCCTGGCTAGCAGCGTTGGGGGGGGTGGCCCCAGTGGGCCCTACACGGAGCCCCCATACCCCTGCAAGGAAGAGGAGGAGAACGGCAAGGATGGGAGCGAGGACAGCGGGCAGAGCGGGAGTGAGGGCGGCGGCGGCCACGCGGGCACGCACTACATGTTCCGGCAGGAGGGCTACGAGACCGTGTCCTATGGGGACAACCTGTACGTGTGCATCCCCTGCGCCAAGGGCTTCCCCAGCTCCGAGCAGCTCAACGCGCATGTGGAGACGCACACGGAGGAGGAGCTGTTCATCAAGGAGGAGGGCGCCTACGAGACGGGCAGCGGCGGTGCCGAGGAGGAGGCCGAGGACCTGTCGGCGCCCAGCGCGGCCTACGCGGCCGAGCCCCGGCCCTTCAAGTGCTCGGTGTGCGAGAAGACCTACAAGGACCCGGCCACCCTGCGGCAGCACGAGAAGACGCACTGGCTGACGCGGCCCTTCCCCTGCAACATCTGCGGCAAGATGTTCACGCAGCGCGGCACCATGACGCGCCACATGCGCAGCCACCTGGGCCTCAAGCCGTTCGCCTGCGACGAGTGCGGCATGCGCTTCACGCGCCAGTACCGCCTCACTGAGCACATGCGCGTGCACTCGGGCGAGAAGCCCTACGAGTGCCAGCTCTGCGGGGGCAAGTTCACCCAGCAGCGCAACCTCATCAGCCACCTGCGCATGCACACCTCCCCCTCCTAGAAGCCAAAGACCCTTCTCCCCGGCCTGAGGCTGCCCTCCGCAGACCCGCTCTCGGGAGCCCACGGAAGGAAGGCGCGGAGGCCGGCCGGGAGGGGCTGGGACCCCCAGGTTCCGTGGGGGTGGCTCCTGGTGGTGCCCGCAGCCAGCCCCCCGCCCCCCCACACACCCAGAGCTTTAATGGACAGTCTGTACCAAGGGAAGCGAGAGGAGGGAAGCTGCAGGGCCTGAGCTCCGCGTGCGCATCGCTGGCGTGCAGTCTACCTCCCGATTCCGCCCCGGCCCCCGGGGAGGGCCGCTGCAGGGCCTGTGGGAGTGGGTCGTGGGGGTCTCGCTGGGACCTGGCCCCCTGCCCGCAGGCCGAGTCCGAGCGGGGGGCCGTGGGGGCCTCCCTCTGCTGGGGAGGAGCAGGGCTGCCCCATGGCCAAGGGCGCTGTCTGTGTGCGTGCACGAGTGCTTGTCTGTGTGCGGGCCACCCTGGCTCTTCAGGGAGCGGTGCTGGAGAGAAGGGGCCGGAGCCCTCCTTCCTCGAGCCAGGGCTCACTGGCGCTGGGACAGTCAGGGGGCCCCCGCTGCCTACCTCTCCACAGCTAAAGAGCCCTCTGGGCCTGTGTTGCTGTTATTCCTACTGATCTGTTCCTTTTTTCTTTTTGAATTTTGTTTTTTAAACCAAAACCAACAAGAGTTTATTTTCCTCCCGGCCCCTCGGGGCTGAGCCTGGGTCTGCAGACTGAATGTACAGGGGCAGCCGCCCCTCCCGCCCCTGCCCCGCCCGCGGGCTGAGGGGCGCCCACCCCTCCAGGCCCCAGAAGCCCTTCTTGGCCAAAGGCTTCCCTGGGCCCCGAGCCCTGCCTCGGCTGCCTCAGGAGAGAGAGTGATTTTCCTATAGTTTCTGAGGAATATTCTTTGTTTAGAGGTACTTGTTTTTTATTAAGAGAAAAACCAGTGTAACGTTTATGTGAATGTTGGAACTGGAAGGTCTGGGATTTGTGGGGGGAGGGGGGAGGCTGGACTCGATGCCAGAGCCGTCGGTACTCTTCTTTTTCATTTTGTGTGTGTGTGTGTGTGTGTGTGTATACATGTGTGCGTGTGTATGTATGTAGTGTGCACGGTGCGTGTGGACAGACAGCGAGCTTTCCTTCCTTCCTTACCGATCAAGGTGGAGAGACTTCTGACCTTTTGCTACCTCTTGAATCCACAAGAACAGTATGTTGGTGGCTGGCAGCTGAGGCCATGACACTTTTTCCCTCCTGTTGGTGTGCACAGGAATCGCGCGTTTGAGTGACTGGGCTCTGCCTGGCCCAGGTGACGGTCCTGGGCCCCCCATCCCCACCCCTGCCCCCAGCGCTCTCAGAGCAAGGCTCCACAGCCCAGAGCGCTCGCCGTGCCCGCTCTGGGGGGGTTCTGAGCGTGTTGAGCATCGGGGAGCCCGTGTGTGCCTCTGATCTGGGCCTGGGGCGCGGGGGTGGTGGTGAGGGCTCCAGCCCCATGGGAGATCGGAGCCAGCTCCTCGCAGCTCCCTCGCCAGGGCCAGGATGAAGTGGAAGTGAGCCCCCCCATCCTGTCCCTCGGGCCTGCAAGAGCGGGAGCTTGGGAGAGCAGCAGCCCCTGCCAGGCCAGCGCAGAGGCACGGAGAGGCACTGACCAAAGTGATGTAAACCCCCCCCCCAGGGGGACAAGGAGGGGGCCTGCCCTGCTTTGGCACCTTCTCAGGGCGGTCCTGGCCGCTCTGCCAAGAGGCTGGTTGCCATTAGTTGGCTCAGGCCTGTCTGGAGTCCTGCCCCTTGCCCCTCCCGGTGGGGTTTCTCTACCAGCCTCAGGACTTTCCGTGGGCCAGGGGTCAGGCTCACAAGGCCAGACCAAGGTTGCTGTGGTTGGCCCCCCTGTCCTTGGCTGCCTGGAGCCACAGGGCCGGGCCAGCAGCTTTATCTTCATTTTGCTTCATGCTCTTCTCTTCTTTTTTTTCTTTCTACTTTTAAGTTCAGACCAAAAAATCCCAGAGTCATCCCCTACCCTCACCCCTCCAGAGACCCTCCAGCTGAAAACAGCCTGAGTTCAGGGACCCGAGTGGTAAAGGGCGTGTTTTGCGAGTGAGGGTTCCTGGCTCAGCCCGTCTCAAGGCACCCCGAGCCCCAAGTGGGGTCTTCTTCCCTCCGGGTGGGAAAGGAGCACTGGACCCAGGGTCTCGTGTTCCCGGAAGTCAGGTGAGGGGGGCAGAGTCCTTTCCAGGCCTCTCTGCCCTCCCAACCCCACCCCACTCCGTCAGCACTTAAGCCACACGACACAAAGTCTGTACAGCACGGGAGCTGTGCGCGCGCCTGGCCTGTGTGTGGCCTCCCGGCTGCGGGCGGCTGCCTCCGCGAGGTGCCCCGTGAGAGTAGGTGACTCATTTGCAGAGCTTCAGGGACTGGGCACAAAGGCCCCTCACTCAACGACGTTCGTGCGACATAGTATTGTACCCACCTGAGTATTGTATCGAGCCTTTTCTGTATTTTAACAAGAAAGCAAAACACTAGTTTCCTATTTAAGATTTTAAGGGTTTGTGGGGAGGGGTGGGACTGACACAACACTTGGTTTTGTTTTCTTTTTCCTTTGATTTCATGTGGAGTGTGTGGTTGTGAGTGTGTGCGTGGAAATGTGTTAAGAGCCTCACAAGGAAATTAGGCCGTTGGAGGCCAAGGGCGGCTTACAGTTCTCTGCTTTAGTCACTTAATTCCTGAATGTTTCGGAGAAACAGGAAACAGAAAATAGCAGATGTCACTTAGGAAAGAGAGGATAAACAAACGAAAAAGAAAAAAAAGAAAAAAAAAAAGCTCATACCCAAATTCACAAAACCTATTTTTTAAACCAAAGCACATTTTGAATGAGTATGGAACCTCAATGGGCTCAGAAAAAAGATACTAATATATTTATCTCATTGTTTACATAAGCTTTTACAGTTTCAGACCTCAGCAGCTGTAAGGCCAGTCCCAGTGAAGCCCCGCCTTCCGCTGGAGGCCCTTCTGAGTCGGCTCACGGGCAGAGGGGCCGCCGTGGGGCCGGGGCAGGCATGGAGGCCCCCCGGATTTACCTGAGCCCTCCTCCCCAGCCCCGGGCCTCTCAAAGCCCAGCTGGCACCAAAGAGCTTGGGCTGGTGCTGACCGGCCTCCAGGCCTCCTGGCCGGACCATGGAGGTCCTGGCCAGCTGGCACAGCAGGGGATGGCCGTCGGCTCTGGCCCCAGGACCCGAGTCTGGGCTAGGGCCCTGGGGTGGAGGGTCATCCCCCACCTCCCCCACTCTGCCCGCGACCCTCGGGGTAGGTTGATGTGAGGGTCCCTATCAAGCCAAAAAGCCCCGGGACCTTTGCACAGCTCCATTGACTCCAATGGGTCCCCACCCCCAGGGTACACCCCCACCCAGCAGTCGGTGGGGGCGCTTACTGGGCTGGTCCTTACCAACACAGACGGTGCAAACACTCTGAACAGTGTTGTTTTTGTATCAATATGTTTGTGCAGTGATGAATGTATTTATTTCTCAGACTTGGGGCGAGTGAGCGGCCGGCTCCGCCACCGCTCACTCCCGCCAGACCGAGCCATCGCAAGGGCTCCTCCAGGATTGCAAAAAAGGTAAAAAAGAAAAGACGAACCTTTAAGCAAATAAGAATCTCAGAGACTCGCAGCATAGCCATACACCTCAGCCTGTGAAATGAACAATCTGGACGCAGACGGACTCTTGGAACCTCATGCAGCCGTGTGTGTATTTCCCTTCATCACCACTCGGGGGCGCCAGGCTGTCTTACTGTGCCCCCGCCCCCACCCCCACCCCCACCCCGTCAGTATTCACTGGACTGGGCCGCGTGCAGGAGTGCGATCTGGGCCGGGCTGGCTGGGCAGGCAGACCCTACCACCCTCCCCACAGCCATCCTCGAGTGGGGGAGGCCTGGGCAGCCGGGAGGGCAGGGCTCAGGGAAGAGGTGGCTGCATCCGTCCGCCCCCTGGGCTTGGGGGACAAAAGCAGAGGCTCCGGGCCTCCAAAGAACAGACAAGGGATCTCAGCCCTGCTCTGCCCCTCAAAGGGACCAAGGCCCTTGCTCTTCCCCGGAGTCACACTGGGGCGGACGTTATTGAACCTGTGAATCCGATGCCAGGAGTGATGGGATGAAGAGGGACCTAACCAGAGCCTCAGTGTGACATTCCAGATCAGGGGGTGGATGTGCGCTGTGGGAATTGAGGCTGCCCAGGACCCCCTTCGTAGGACTCCTCCCCCCTCCCCAGCTTCAGTCACCACTTTAATTTTTCTACCGGGAACCCCTCCCCCTACCTCACCTTGCTATTTATTGCTGTAATTTATTGACCTCAGAAATGCTGCATAACAGACCTCACTTGGGGCAGGGAGGATCCCCAGGGCTCCCCCCCTCCACTTGGCGGGGCCCCGTGGGGCCAGGTGCTGAGGGGAACCTCTCTGTATCCCACCCATCACTTGTTTTCCCCTCCCCCCTTGGGGGGACCCCAGGTTGGGCACCTGCCCATTTGCAAATACCTCGAGGGGGAGGGGGAGGGATGGGGTTATAGCTGTTTTGTTTAATCAGAACTGGAAGAGGGATCACGTCCTACTCTCTTCCCTTCCCAGAAGGGGGAGGGATACCGTGATCGCACTCCTGTACTGGCCACCGCCGCTGTCAGTCATCACATCGAGCTCACTTCCTTTGAGAGTTTGGATAAATTCAGGTCAGAGCTGCAGGTACGCAGCCCTCAAGTGTCATAGAAAAGCAATTCACCGACGACTGATCTCTCCATTCAGAAGCGTGCAGTCTTAATGTACAGTGATGAGAAACTGTTATTTTATGATCTTTTCATTAAAAGCTTGATTGAAAACTACCTTCTGTGGGGCTTCTGTGTTCTCTGGTTGTTCTCGCTTGCTAATTGACACACAGCTTTCCTTTCTGTGTCCAGCACTTCCAAGACCTAGAAGGGTGGGAGCTGGGATGGGCATCTGCTCACCACCATCCTAAGGGTGGGTTTCAGTTGGGGCTGGGACCTCACTTGGCCACGTGTGTGCATCCCGGGCTCGGGCACTGATCCAGGGACCCAGCACCCTAGAGTTGGCATCCTCTTGGGCAGTGTTGGCCTGGGTTAGCTAAGAGGGTCTAGGGAGCAGTGGATATGTCGACAGGGACCTGGTGGACTGGATGAGGGGAGGTCTGGCTGGTGCCCAGGACCACCTGGTGGAGCAGCAGAGTCAGACTGGGGCAGGCAAGGGCTCTCTCCTGCCCATTGCTCCTGCTTCCTGCTTCCTGCCTGTGGTCAAGGGGGTGGAAGAGGAAGGAAAGGGTAATCTTAGTCTCCAGGGGCAGGGACAGTGGTTCCAGTTTCCATCAGGACTGTTCCTCCCACCCACCAGAGTGGGAATCCCGGGATGAGTGAAGATCCAGGAGGAGGAGCAAGGATGGGGCCAGGGGGGTGGTCACCAGCTTAGACCCCTGACTGTGGGCTTCAGATGTCTGGGTGGCTCCAGGGCAGCAGCAAATGAGCCCGGGACCCCAGAACCCTAGAAGGACAGAGCATCACAGCTCTAATCCATGGTAAGTTTCATTTATTTATTTATTTATTTATTTTTTAATGTGTGTGTGTGTGTTTTAAGTAATCTCTACACCCACTGGGGAGCTCAAACTTAACCCAGAGATCAGGAGTCACATGCTCTACCTACTGACTCAGCCAGGTACCACCTGTTCTACTCTTTATTATTATTATTTTTTAAGATTTTATTATTTGAGAGAAAATGAGAGGGTGGAGGATCAGAGGGAGAAGAAGACTCCCCGCTGAGCGGGGAGCCTGATGCAGGACTTGATCCTGGTTCTCCAGGATCATGACCTGAGCCACCCAGGCGTCTGTTCAGCTCTTCCAAAACTCCTTTGCTTTTATCAAAGCAATAACTGACCATAGTTTAAATAAACAAAAGTTTCTTTAAAAGGCTTAAAACAGGGGCGCCTGGGTGGCTCAGTGGGTTGAGGCCTCTGCCTTTGGCTCAGCTTGTGATCTCAGGGTCCTGGGATCAAGTCCCGCATCAGGCTCTCTGCTCAGCAGGGAGCCAGCTTCCTCCCGCTCTCTCTGCCTGCCTCTCTGCCTACTTGTGATCTCTCTCTCTGTCAAATAAATAAATAAAATCTTTAAAAAAAAAAAATGTTTAAAAGGCTTAAAACAGGGACACCTGGCCTGTCTCAGTCGGAAGACCACCTGAAGTGTGATCTTGGCATCATGAGTTCGAGCCTCACGTTGGGTGTAGCGATTACCAAAATAAAAAAAGGCTTAAGATGAAGTAGTTTTTTGTTCCCTTAACCCCATCTCAATGTATGTAGACACCCGCTTTTAATTTGGAGCATTTCTTAAGAATTGATCTCCACATTTCTAAATAATAGTATCCTGCTGTCTTAATTCATCCTTTTAAGTATCTGGACTTGTAGATGAGGATTTTAGTGCATTTATACCCTCTTCCCCTTTCCTTAAATTCTCCAGGGGTTTAGAAACTTCAGTACAGTACAGTAAAGTAGCCAGATAGTAACTATTCTAGGCTCTGTGGGCCATAGAGTCTCTGCAGTGACTTCTCAACCCTGCGGTCTTGGTACGGAAGTGCCCACTAGCAATGTAAGCAGCGGCAAGGCTGTCTTCCATTGAACTTCACTTACAAGAACTGGTGATGTGTGCGATTTCCCGATCTGTACTTGCCACTATCACCATGTGTCTTTGTTCACAGCACGTCTTTCTGTACCATTTCTTGTTCTTGCAGAGGTTGATTATGTTTTCATGAACACAGACTGATTTGTGTCTCTGTCTTCCTCCACACTTAAACTCTGCAAAATCCTTGCCGGTACAGTTTTCCACAGAACCAGATGCTATCTGTTCTGTTCTCCTCCCCCCCCCCCCCCCAAGGGGCATCCATCTAGAAACTGCTGCTTTCCTGCACAGATTGGGTGGGAAAAGTTTTCTTGCCTGTTTGTCCTGCTTTGGAAGCCCAGCTTTCTGGATCTGGTGTGTTCTTTTCCTAGGTTACGTACCTGTTTGGGAAGTATGTTTTCTCTGGTACCATCCTGAGAAAGAACATACGGGAGGTAGGTTTTTTTTGTTTTTGTTTTTTTTTAAACTTTGAACATTGAAAATGCCTTTAAACTACGCAGAATTGATAGTTTGGCTGGGTATAGAATTGTAGCTTGGATATCATTTTCCTGCTGAATTTGGGAAGGGTTGCTTCATTGGCTTCTACCGTCCAATGTGATGAGAAGTCCAGTTCCCTTTGTATGTATGTAACCTTCTCTGGAAGCTTTTAGAATTGTCTCTATTTTGGGTGGTTTGTCCATTCATGGGGCTACACCGGCCTGTAGGAGTGGGACAGGCGTTGGCGTGAGTGTAGGAGGCTGGCCCGAGATGCTGCAAATGTTACCGTCACCACCCAGCCATAAAGCACCCTCTGTCCTGGGTGCTTGGCCTTCTGGGAAGAGAGCCCAGTTCCCCTTCCAACCTGCGCTGCTCTCTGCCAGTGCCCCCGACCAGTGAGTTTAGGCAATGTTGTCACCAAACAATTTCGGCGGTAGGCTATTTCATGGTCAGCCCTTCTCTCTGGCCACAGGTGACAAAGCTGATCGCCACCTGCAGGCGTCCCTGATGTGAGGTCACGGTCGGCACCAAAGGGACCTCATGAGTGGCTTCTCGTTGTCAGGTGGGCGTGTGTCCAGGGCATCTCGGAGGAGCCCAGGACAGGCCTGGGTTTGTTGTCGGTGCACGAATGTGGCCCCTGACCTCGCAGATCCTTGAGTTCTGCGGAGGGGACAGGCAGGCAGGCGCTGAGGCTGACTCGAGGCCCCGCAGCCAGCCCTGTACCCGGTGCTCGGCCGCATTGGCTCTTCCGCTAACCCGGGGGGTCCAGGGTGGGACCACCCGGCGTGTCCGCGGTGAAGCACACCCAGGAGCTCACAGGGGAGCGGGGCCAAGTCCCCAGGAGGTTTCTGGAGCTCTGGGACAGAGGGCCACTTGGTGGGGACTCATCCCGGGGCTGTGACGGTAGGTGATGGCAGTGGGCTGCAGTGTTCTGTCCCAGGCAGCCACAGCAGTACCCATGAGGGCCAGGGGAAGGGTCGGTGTGTCGCTGAAACTGAAGCAACTTCCCTGTGGCCGGGGTGTGGGGGTGCGTGCGGGGGGAGCGGCACCCAGACTCCAGCCGGGTCATGAAGGACCTCCAAAGCCACATC
>CM053616.1:74117978-74139162 GCA_028646535.1 Procyon lotor | reverse complement strand
GGAGTGAACCTTCGTCTTAAGAAAGGACAGAAATGGGCCAAATGGACCAAGCGGGAAGAAAGGCAGGTGCTTCCTGAGGGGCCCTGGGGGCGGGAGAGCAGGTTGCAGGAATCAGACCCTGGTGGCCTGCGGGGCTTGGGCACTGAGGCCAGGAGGGTTCCCTGCAGAGACTTTCCTGTCCTGATGCAGGGGCGGGGCAGAAAGGGAACCCAGGGAGTGGGCCCTTGTCACACACCCATCCTGACTGGACGCTGGCTGCCAGCTTCCCTCCTGAACATGGCTGGGGACAGGGGCTGCCGGCGCTGCTCCTGCCTGGCGACAGTCATCAGTGAGCCTTGGTTACCCTATCTGTAAGCCGGGATCCCGAAGCCTAGCCAGCGGAGGTGGTGGCCGTCCCCAAGACACTACAGGGCAATGGGGGTGGGGGGGCGGGGTGGGCTAAGCCTGAAGGGACCAGCGGCCATGCGGGTCCCTGGAGACACAGTGCTGTCCGGCAGGGCTGACCTTAGGCAGTGCCCGCCACTAGAATATTTCTCTAGGAGCCTCAGGAAAATGTAGAAAGAACAACCGAGTCAAATTTTAATGTTTTATCCAACCCAGTACGTTCAAAATGTTTCAATATGTAGGGGCGCCTGGGTGGCTCAGTGGGTCAGCTGCTCAGCCACCGTCTGGGACTGCACGTGTCTACGTGGAGACGGAAGTCCTAGAGCCGAGAGCCAGCTGATGACCCCGAGGACCGGGGGGTGCCCGGCTCATCGCTCAGAGGCTTAACCGTGTGAACTCAGTCGCTCCCCTCAGTCCTTTGAGGGAGAGCCTCTAATAGCCCCACTTTACAGGTGAAGAAACCAAGACGCAGGGGCTTGGGAGCCCTGTCGAGGGTCACAGAGCTGGTAGAGAGGAGGCCAGGGGTCTGATTGGAGGGGACAGGTGCCTTCTCTCTCATTCCAGAGTTGGAGGGTTTCATGCCCCCGCCCCCCAGCCCCTCACAGGTTCTAACCAGGCTTCCGCCGGGTCCCAGGGAGCCTTCCTGCTGGGGGCCAGTGCTGGCTGGCTGGCTGTGGCAAGGGGTGTAGGGGAGGCTGAGCACGTGAGGGCCAGGGCACCTGGCAGGATGGCAGCAGGGCCCGAGACTGCTGCAATGCCACTGTGACGATGGAAGGTTCGGGAAAGCCCCCCAGGCCGGAAGAGGCTTCGGTGCCAGACAGCCAATGAGAGGTACCCACAGCTCTCCCAACTGGTGCCTCACCCCCACGTGGCCCTGTGATTTGTCCCAGGCTCTCTCCAGGGCCCCCATCTCTCCCCATTCAGGGCCCACCGAGGTGCCTGAGTCCATGGCCGCTAAGATTCATGGCCCAGGGAAGCAGGCTCCACTTCCTGGTGGCAGGCCTGCAGGGAAGCTGTGGCCATTTTTAATCTACTGTGTAAGTAACTCGAAATGACTTCAGTCTTGCTTACATTTCTCAGAATTAGTGAGAAGCAAACCAGCTTCCCTTGATATCTGCAAAAGTGTCGCCTCCTGGTGACTCTCGGCTGTCCAGCTGGGACACAGCAGGCATGGCCCTCAGCCTCAGCCCGGGTGCTTGCGCAGCCCTCTCCCCCTACCCCCCTTCCCTCTTCTCCTCATCCTTTCCACCCCCTGGGACTCACCCCTGCATACTTAGTTTAAGTAAATACTATCATGGGCACATGTCATTCTACTTGCTATTTTTTTTTTTTACCATCATTATTTTCAGATCTCTTCATGTTGATTTTAGTAGATCCTAGCTCATTTTAAGTGCTCTGTTGGATTCCTTTATCAATTGTCTCATATATCACGTTTCGGGCTTTATTTTTTAAGATTTTTATTTGTTTATTTGACAGCGAAAGACACGGCGAGAGAGGGAACACAAGCAGGGGGAGTGGGAGAGGGAGAAGCAGGCTTCCCGCTGAGCAGTTAGCCCCGATATGGGACTCGATCCCAGTCCTGGGATCGTGACCTGACCTAAAAGCAGACATTTAATAACTGAGCCACCAGGCACCTGATATTTCAGGCTTTAATTACATGGCGCACTTACACTGCTCCCAGTGCTTTGGAAACATGGAAGGAAGTTTCTCTGGGGAGTGTGCCCCACGGTGAGATTGTGGGTCATGGAGTGCCACCATGCCCAGTCACTGTTCATCCACAGCTCCCCCAAATGACCCACAGATGGTGGTGGTAGCAGGGCACGAGGGTTCCTTTTTCACTTACTTTGTTGCTTATATTTGATGTCGACTAACCGTCTTCCTGTTGGCTGCTCTGGCTGAAGGAAAATGCGGAGTGTCTTTTCAGACTCTTCCTGGGCATTCACGGTCTCCCCTCTGGGCAATGCCCCATCAGAGCCTTTGCCCTTGGATATTTGGTCTTTCTCGTGGTGGCCCCTGGATTTCCCATGTATTCTAGTTACTAGTCATCCAATTACAAAGATTGCAAAGATATTTTCTTATTCTGTCACCCATTTGTAACATTTGTCCATGGTGTCTTTTTGTTCCAAGTGGATTTAAAAAAAATATTTTACTTATTTGTTTGACAGAGAGAGAGAGAGAGAGAGAGAGAGAGAGAGAGAGAGAGAGAGAGACAGGGAGAGAGGGAACACAAACAGGGGGAGAGGGAGGAGAAGCAGAGAGAGAGAGAGAGAGAGAGAGACAGGGAGAGAGGGAACACAAACAGGGGGAGAGGGAGGAGAAGCAGGCTCCCCGAGGAGCAGGGAGCCAGATGTGCGGCGCTATCCCAGGACTCTGGGATCGCGACCTGAGCCGAAGGCAGACGCCTAACGACTGAGCCACCCAGGCGCCCGGAGTTTTGACTGATGTCTCCTCTTAGGCATTGTTTGCAAGTGCCATCTTCAATATTGGGGAACCTATCTTGCCTCCATTTTTCTGCATTAGGTATTAGTATTTTATTAACCTTTTACTGATCCGATTTGGGCTCCTGCATAACATTTTTTTGCTGGAGGGACGAAGTGAGATCTTGCCAGACTCACGTCCGCCGCTGCTGGGGCCTGCGCTCGGGCGCCCCCTGCCGCCCATTGTGACGCCCGCCGCGGGCCGGATCCCCGAGGCTGGCAGCCGCGGTGGGACAGAGCCCCCCGGAGCCATGGCCGAGACGCAGGAGCTGCTACTGCAGCTGCAGAAGGACAACCGCGACGGGCGACTGCGGAAGCAGGAGCTGGAGGAGCTGGTGCGCGGGCTCGAGGCCGAGAGCGAGAGCCTCACCGGGCGCCTGCAGGACCTGCGCGAGCGCGAGCGCAGGTGCGCAGGAAGGGCGCCTCGTTGGGGCGAGGCGGTCGCGCGAGGGTTGGTCCCGCGGGCGGCGGCACCCGGGCCTGGCCAGAGCCGCCGGTCGGCCGGTCGGTTATTCCTCTCCGCCCAGGCCCGAACCTTCGCTCTGGGCCGGCGGGACCTGGACGATCTGCTCAGGGGACCCACGAAGGGGAGGGTGCGGCCCCCCGGCTTGGGCTTCCTCGGGCCAACTCGCAGCTGGCCTTTCCCGGGGGTCCGCGGGAGCTTGAGCACCTGCCGCCTCCCGCGGTGGCACCGCCTCAGTTTCCCCTCTGCAGTCTGCAGCGGAAGCGAAGCCAGGTGGCGCGGAGCCTGCGCGGGGAGGCGCGCGAGGCGGCGCGGGAGCGCGCGGAGCGAGCGCGCGGGCTGCTGGAAGCGGCAGAGCAGCACCAGCAGGACTTGGTGCGAGCGGGGCCAACGGGGAGGGCGGGGCCGGCGGGGGGGGCGGGGCTGGGATGGGCGAGGAGGATGGGGTACCGCCCGCCTGGAGACTGGGGTCTCGGAGAAGCCCAGGCAGCCCCCTCGACCCCTTCCGTAGGAGCAACACAACCGGCAGCTGCAGGAGCAGTGGGAAGAGCTGTCGAGTCAGGTATATTAAGGAGATGGCCTCGGTCTCTAGCTTCCCCTAGGAAGTCCCATTGTCGTCCTCGCCCCTGTCTTTTGCCCTGTCCCCTCCTCCCAGGACATCCCCGCCCCTCGAAGCCCCGCAAACCCCACCCTCACAAAGCTCTTCCTTAGCTCTTCTACTACGGAGGGGAACAACTGAGTCAGCAGCGCGCAGAGCAGCAACTCGGGACCCAGCTGATGGCGTTGCAGGTGTTTGGGTGGGACCCCCAAGGCCGGAGCGGCGGCGGCGCGGGCGGGGCCATGACGACCTGGGGGCGCGGAGGCTCCCCGAGGGGCGGGGGTGGGCAGAGCGGAGGCGTGGGTGGGGTCCCGGGCGTCCTGGACTCCTGACATTCCTTGGATCCGTCGGAAGAAACAACTGGAGCTGGTGGAGGCCAAGCACGCCAAGCAGGCGGAGAGCCTGCGGCAGGTGAGGGCGGAGCCGGCGCCTGAGGGAGAGGGTCGGCTTCAGGGGTGGGTGGAGTCTCGGCAGGTGCGGGAGGATGGAGAGCGGGGTGCTTCCCCGAGTCTCATGGGGGCCCCCTCATCCCAGGGCGCGCAGCGGACGGAGGAGGCCTGGGCCAGCTTTCAGGAGCAGAGCGGAGTCCTGCAGGTACCGAGAGCCGCTCACATCCGACTCCCCTCCAACCCCGGAGAATCGGCGCCCTCCACCCCTCGCCCCCGGGGTCTCCTCCCCCAGTCCTGAGGCCTCACTCCCACATCCTCCAGGAGCTGCAGGGAAAGGTGATGGAGGCGGCGGCTGCGCTGGACGCCTCGCGGGGCGGCCCGGAGCTGTAAGGGGGGCCAGGACTGTGGGGTAAAGGTGGGGGCGACAGTGGGGCCGAGTTAGGTCGCCCACTCGATGCCCTTCCCAGCAGGTGCGACTCCCAGCCTCGCCGGGTGCAGGACTGCGCGGGCTCGCTCATGGAGGAGGTGGCCAAGGCCGACTGTGTGAGCGCGGGCCCGGAGCGGGCGGGTGGGCTGCAGTCGGGACCCGCTCGGCACCAGGGCCACCCGCAACCACGCGGCCCGCCTCCGCTCGAGGGCCCGCGCGCCGACGGACCCCTGACCACCGGACCCGCACTCTGGGGGCGGGGAAGTTCTGGTCCCTTACGACTCCCGCCCCCTCCCTGAGAGACCCGGAACTCGTGGCGCCCCCGCGCCGGCGCCGAGCTAGACGCCACTCCCTCTGTCCGCAGGAGAGGCGGCTTTTCACCGCCACCGGCAGGGCGGGCATCAGGTGAGCCAGGCGGCAGGCGGCGGGCGCGCGGCGCTCGGGTCCACCCCGCGGCTTAGCCGCCACACCCGCTTCCGTCTGTCCGTCCGTCTTTCGGTCCACAGGCTGTGGGCACTGGGCGCGCTGCAGACGCTGTTGTTGCTCCCGCTCGGCTTCCTGGCGCTGCCGCTGCTCTACCTGATGCTAGTGAACCCCTCGGCCCTCCGCTGGGGACTCCCGCACTTCATCTCCGACGCCGCTTTCCGCCGCCTGCGCTACACGCTGTCCCCGCTGCTCGAGCTGCGCGCGCGCGGCCTGCTGCCCGCCTAGAGCGCATCACGCCGGCCGCGGCCGCCTGCACCTCTGTCTTCCGTGTGGTTTCTGGGCGCCTGGGTGGAGGCCGAGGGAGACTCTCGGGGGTGGGTCACGTGTCCCTTGGCATCTCGGGCTCAGCGGGGGCAGGGCCTTCCAGGCTGTTCTTGGGTTTGGAGAGGCTGCCCCGGGCACCTGGTGGCAGAGCCCGCGACTCGGGCATAAGCAGGGCACGCCCTCGTCCAGCACCCGAGCCTTGGGGTAGGGAGTAGGGGTTCGAACCAAGGGGCTCCTGGGAGCCCTCCTAGGAGCCCCTTTCCTAAGCCCCTGCTGCCGCACCAGAGCCATCTCGGAAGTTGGTCGGTATCTTTTTGCTAAACTTGCTTTTTCCCGGCTAGTGAGCCTGGGGGGCGCGGGGTAGCAGGCCGGTCAGCTCTTCTCCGTGGACGTCGGTGGTTCCCCTGGCCGGGCTGCGTGGGGGTTATTGAGATCCCCGAAGCATCCCTTGGTTTTCTCAGGGCGGGTTTTTTGGGGGCGCCGACCTGGGCATTCCTCTTCTGTGGTCCCCTTGGAGCACGTGCCCGCCCTGCTAGCTCCGCGCGCTCACTACGGGTGTCTTCGTGGGGAATCGTCTTTTTACTTAGGTAAAATGTTCTGCTTATTGGAAATGATGAACCTTGAGGTTTTGTTTTTGTTTTTTTTGTCTGATATAAATACTGCCCTACTTTGATTCTTTACGTTTTATTGGTAGTGAAATTGTTCTGTGTATCTCCGTGTTGCGGGCGCTCGTGCACACACACCCACACGCACCGTGACACGCCCTCCCCCCCCCAACACACACGTTTTGGCTGCGGTCTCCAAACAATCGTTTTCTTATTGATGTGTAGGGTTTTTTTTTTTTTTTTTTTTCCCCTTTTGGGGTTAAATTTGTTTATGTAATCCTGTGCATAAAATTTCATCATATTTAGGAATTGTGTGCTGTGTCCTAAAAAAATCCATTCTTGTCTAGGAGTCGTAATATTCACATACGTTAAATACTTTTAATTGGCGTAAAAGTTTTGTTTATACCTCATTAAAACATTTTGTTGCTAACCACTTTATGGTTTCATGCATAAATGGGCATTTGGGTTGTTTCTACCTTTTGGCTATGGTGAATAATGCTTCTGTGAACACTGGTGTATCGCTATTTGAGTCTCTACGTTCATGTCTTTTGCGTAAATACACAGACTTGGAACTGCTGGACCATTGGTACTTCTGTGTTTGATGTTGTGAAAATGACGGGCTCTACTGTCTTCGTTTTACATCTCCACAGCAGTGCAAAAGGGCTCTAATTTCTCCACATCCTACCAACACCTGTCTTTATTTATCTTAAAAAGATTTTATTTCTTAGAGAGAGAGCAGGAGGGAGAGGAAGAGAGTATCTGAAGTGGGCTGCTGACCCCACACTGAGCGCAGAGCCCCCCCCCCCCCGGGGGCGGGGGAGGCTCCATCCAACCACCACCATGACCATGACAGACCCCAGCTGAAACCAAGAGTCAGATGCTTAACCTGAGTTACCCAGGCGCCCCTGTTTTGTTTTTCAAAAAATTTTAAAAATAGGAGCACCTGGGTAGCTCAGTCCGCCTTCAGCTCAGGTCATGATCCCAGGGTCCTGGGACCGAGCCCCGCATCGGGCTCTCCTCTGCTCGGTGGGGAGCCTGCTTCTCCCTCTCCCACCCCACCTGCTTGTGTTCCCTCTCTCACTGTGTCTCTCTGTCAAATAAATAAAATCTTTTTTTATATTATAGCCGTAAAAAATAGCCGTTTTCACCAGTGTGATTTTTTTCTTGCTTTCAATGTTTAGGCATTGCATTAGCTTTCTTTCTTTTTTTTTTTTTTTAGATTATTATTTTAGAGCGAGAAAGAGCATGAGCTGGGGGGGGGCGGTGAGGGGCAGGGAGGGGCAGAAGGAGAGGGACAGAATCTCAAGGGAACTGTGGGCTTGGGACCCTGAGATCATGACCTGAGCTGAAACCAAGTCGAGTGCTCAACAGAGTCATCCAGGTGCCCTAGGCATTATGTTATCTTACTTTTTTTTTTTCCACGTTTTTATTTCAATTTCTTTTTTATACTCCATAACTATAAAATCAAACCTGTGAAATAAGACACTTTAGGGACATTAAGCTTCTATTCCTGTGCCCTCTAACCTGTTGCCCGCACTCCCTTAGAAGCAGTAGGTTGTTTTAATGGACTCTTCTTTTTCCCCCCTTAACTAAGTGAAATACACAGTGACGACCTCCTCCCTTTCTTAGGTGAACACGGTGGGCCACACGCGCTTCTCCGCTCCCCTTTCAGCAGCGGGCTCTGAGCAATGTCAGATGAGCTGTGTGCTTTACTCAACTGCAGTGATGCAGGTGGATTCTCACGCTTTGCTATTAACAGTATCTCGGGGCTCCTGGCTGGCTTGGCTGGTAGAGCATGTGACTCTTGGGGTGGTAAGTTTGAGCCCCGCATTGGGTGTAGAGATTACTTAAAAAATAAAATCTTTAAAAAAACAAAACAAAAACCAAGCAGTATCTCAAAGAGCTTTCTGCAAACACCTTTGTATTTCACCAGTTTTGAGATTGATTCCTAAGAATGGGATTCTGGTCAAAGGATGATCTCACACACAATAGTGCTAGACACTGCCCAGGTCCTCCTGCTTGGACTGTCTTCCATTCCCACTGTCACTGGATATGACGACCCCTTTCCCCACAGCCTCAGCCATAGTGCATATTGTCCCACTGGGAGTCTGATGGGTGAGAAAAGGCACTTCAGTGTAGTTTTTCATTTGCATTTATCTTATGATCGAGGTTAAGGATATTTTCATACTTGAGAGCCAGTTGCCTTTCTATTTCTGTAAATATAATTTGCTTATTTGAAAAATACAGGATTGTAGGGGTATCTTCTCCCTCAGTTGGCATTTTGAGATCTTTTGTAAATATTTACTGTTTGCCTTGCACTATGTTTATGGCGTTCTTTTGCTATCCATGTATTGTTTTGTAACAATTTACTTTCCTGTTTTGATTCTGGATTTTGGTAGCAAAGTTCTCACTTCTAAGTGGTTGTTGAGGAAATTCACTCACGTCTTTTTTTTTACCCCCCCCCCCCTTTTTTTAAATGATTTTATGTATTTGACAGAGAGAGACACAGCAAGAGAGGGAACACAAGCAGGGGGAGTGGGAGAGGGAGAAGCAGGCTTCCCCCTGAGCAGGGAGCCCGATGCGGGGCTCGATCCCAGGACCCTGGGATCATGACCTGGGCCGAAGGCAGATGCTTAACGACTGAGCCACCCAGGTGCCCCACTCACGTCTTCTAACATTTGCATAATTTCATTATTATTATTTCTTAAAGTAATCTCTACACCCAAGGTGGGGCTCAAATTCAAAACTCCGAGATCAAGAGTCCCATGCTCTTCCGACTGAGCCAGCCAGGTGCCCCTTGCATAGAGTCTTAGTTCGCTTTTCAACCTCTAGTCTATTTCAGACTTACCATGGTTTATGATGTGAGGATGGTTCACACTTCTGTAGTAGTTTTAGATTTGTCTTGTCAATTTCCACACGAATGTCTGGGAATGTGAGTACAGTGAATTTAGAGACTAATTTGCAGAGAATTTAGTCTTCCAATCCTGAAACATGATGTCGATGTATAGTTTTTACGTATTTCAGCAATGATTTGTATTTTTTTAGTGTAGAAGTCTCACACATCTTTAAAAAAGATTTTATTTATCTATTTGATAGATACACAGTGAGAGAGGGAACACATGCAGGGGGAGAGGGAGAGGGAGAAGCAGGCTTCCCGCCGAGCAGGGAGCCAGATGCGGGACTCGATCCCAGGACTCCGGGATCATGACCTGAGCCGAGGATGGACACCCCACAACTGAGCAATACAAGCACCTCAGTCTCACACACTTTTACTTTTAACCCTAGGTATTTTGTTTTTAGATGCTATTAAAAATGGTCTAGATGTTCTAAAATTTTCATTTTCCAACTGCTCATTGGTAGCACAATACAACTGACTTTTGTATATTAACCTTGTGTACTGCAATATTGCTGAACCACCTTATTAGTTCCCAGAACTTTCTTGTAGATTCCTTAGGATATTTTTTAAAGATTTTATTTATTGGGGCACCTGGGTGGCTCAGTCGTTGGGTGTCTGCCTTCAGCTCAGGTCATGATCCCAGGGTCCTGGGTCCTCACGCTGGGCTCCCTGCTCAGGGGGGAGTCTGCTTCTCCCTCCCCACCTCCCCCCATCACTTGCATTCCCTCTCTCTGTCAAATAAATAAATAAAATCTTTTAAAATTATTTATTTGAGAGAGAGCACGAGCAGGGGAGAGAGAGAAGCAGGCTTCCTGTGAGCAGGGAGCCCGATGTGTGGCTCAATCCCAAGATCCCGCGATCATGACCCCAGGCGAAGGCAGATGCCCACTGACTGAGCCACCCAGGCGCCCCAGGAAGGGCATTCTTAAGCTGAATGTTATATCCATGTAATTATACCGTGCTATAATTATATTTTCTTGGAATGTCCTTGTCTTAGGGCTATGCTACCCTCATAAGAATGATTTGGGCAGGGTTCTCTATTTTCTGAGCAGGTGTGTAACATTGGTATTTTCCTTCCTTAAATGTTTAGATCCATCCTGGCTTTATGATGAAAAGAAAAATTACCCCTACTAATTTTTGTCATTAACACACAGAAGTGTATGAATCATCAGTGAATTTTCCCAGAAGGAACACCTCTATAGAATAAGAAACAGAACGTTAACCAATGCCTTCATTTTCCCTCATGCCCCCCTAGTTTGCTCCCTCCAGAAGTTACTACTGTCCTGATTCTGGTTACCATCAAATAATTATGTCTCTTCTTGAACTTCAAGTTGAAAAATGCAGTATGGGGATGCCTGAGTGGCTCAGTCAGTTAAGTGTCTGCCTTCTGCTAGGGTCGTGATCCCAGGGTTCTGGGATCGAGTCCCAATTCAGGTTCCTTGCTCAGCAGGGAGCCTGCTTCTCCTTCTGCCTGCCGCTCCCCCAGCTTGTGCTCTGTTTCTCTGACAAATAAAATCTTAAAAAAAAAAAAAAAAAAGAGAGAGAGAGAGAGAGAAAAGCAGTATGTATCTTTTTGTGTCTGGATTCTTTTGCTAAACATTGTAAGAGTAGTCCACACTGCCTGCTGCCGTGTTCATTTATTTCTATTGCATTTTATTCTATCACATGAATAACCACAGTTATTTATCTCTTGTCGAAGGGCATCTTGGTCATTTATGGGTTTCGGCTGTTATGAATAGTGTGCCTCCCAACATGCCTATTTGTGTCTTTTGGTGCACAGATTTTGTACCTCTGTTGGGTACCTATCTAGGAGGGGAATTACTGGGGCACAAAGTATGAGATGCTTAGCTTTAGTTGACACTTTGGTTTTCCAGTTTTCACACCCACCAGCAGCTTCTGAGCGTTCTCACTGCTCCCCTTGTCTGTTTTCTTATATTTCAGACATGCGGGTGGGTGGGTGAGTAGGTATCACATTGTGGCCTTAATTTGCATTTTCATGATGACTGGTGAAGTTGAACACCTTTATTATTATTTTTAAAGATTTTATTTATTTATTTGACAGAGAGAGCACAAGTAGGCAGAGCAGCAGGCAGAGGGAGAGGGAGAAGCAGGCTCCCTGCTCAGCGGGAAGCCCGATGCGGGGCCTGATTCCAGGGCCCTAGGATCATGACCTGAACTGAAGGCAGCCACTTAACTGACTGAGCCACCCAGTTGCCCTGAACACCTTTTATTATTATTCATTGGCTCCGGGTAATCTGTTTTGTGAAATGCCTTTTTTTTTTTTTTAAAAGACTTATTTGACACACACAGAGAATACAAGCAGGTGGAGCAGCAGGCAGATGGAGAGGGTGAGGAGGAAGCAGGCTCCCGTTGAGCAAGAAACCTGAAGCAGGGATTGATCCGGGGACCCTGGGATCATGACCTGAGCCGAAGGCAGACGCTTAACGACTGAGCCACCCAGGTGCCCAGTGAAATGCCTCTTCAGGACTTTGTCCATTGTATTAGTCAGTTGTATCTTAACTGATTGCAAATATCTTCCCAGTTATGTGACACGCTGTTTTTGTTTTCAACACACACACACACACACACACACACACACACACACACACACACACACACATTTAAGCGCCATGGCCAGCATGTGGGCAAGCAAGCCCCAATGTGGGGCTTGAACTCATGACCCTGAGATCAAGACCTGAGCTGAGATCAAGCGTCAGACGCTCAACCAACTTGAGGAACCCAGGCACCCCAATACATATTTCTTTTTTTAAATTTTTATTTACTTGAGAGAGAGAGAGAGCGCAGACAATGAGCATTAGCAGGGGGAAAGGCAGAAGGAGAGACAAAGGGAGAAGCAAACTCTCCACTGAGCAGGGACCCGACACAGGGCTCCATCCCAGGACCCTGGGATCATGTCCTGAACCCAAGGCAGATGCTTAACTGACCAAACCACCCAGGTGCCCCTCCCCTATAAAATGCCAATTTCCACCACAGAACTTTCTGGGATTTCAACTGGCATTTAGAGTGAAACTACAGGGGAGAACAAACATCTGTATGATGTTGAGTCTTCCAATCCATGAATATGTTACTGTTTGTTTAGATTTTCTCTCAGCATTTGTAGTTTTCAATATTTCTTAATGAAAGAGTCATCAGATTTATTTCTTGATATTTGATGTTTTAGGATCCGACTGTAAATGATACTATTTTAATTTCTTTGTCGTTGTGGGCTATATGTTGTACACACATACACAGTACTTGACTTACTTTCATACGTGAATCGTATCTTATCGCCTTAACTAGAGATCATATTTATGGATTATCTGGATTTTTATGTACACAAATGCCATTTCTGAGTTTTGTTTTTTCCATTCCAGATTCTGAAACTGTTTCCTTTTACTGCTCGGCGGGCTGCTTAGGTCTCCAGGACAAAGCCCAGCAGAGGCCATGAGAGCAGGCACATGTAGGCTTTGTTCTCTGATTATCTCACCTTTGAGCATGATGGTTTTTTTGCAGATATATCAAGGAAGTTTCTGGTCTTTGGGGATGGTTTTATTTCTAGTACACCCAATCCCAAGTGTAGACCAAGCTTCTCTAATAAGCTCCTCAGAGGCAGGCTCTTGGCTTGGTCTTTTGTCACCAATGTCATCAAAACAGGAAGGTTATTGTTCCTTTTTTAAATTTCACTTTGTTGGGGCGCCTGGGTGGCTCAGTCTTAAAGCCTCTGCCTTCGGCTCAGGTCATGATCTCAGGGTTCTGAGATCAAGCCCTGCATCAGGCTCCCTGCTTGGCCAGAAAGAAGCCTGCCTCTCCCTTTCGCACTCCCCCTGCTTGTGTTCCCTCTCTCATTGTCTCTCTCACTCTGTGGAATAAATAAGTAAAATCTTTAAAAAAAAAAAAAAAAAATCTCACATTGTCTTTAGTCTCTAAAGAGACCTTATTTTCTTGTCAGCTCATGGATTTAGATTTTCTCCCCAGTAGCATAAACAGCATTTATTTTTCCAGATACACTATTTGCCATATTGCCAGAATCTTGTAGGTAGCATTTGATTGACGTCCTTTTTAATGCTGATTTGACAAGTCTTTTCAAGGATTGTGGTTTGAAAACATTTCTGCTATGTTTGAAAATATTTCTACCATTTTATAATGTGTTTATCCTGCCTTTTCTATGCTCTCTCCACTCTTCTGTTTGATCTTTCTCCAAATTATACCCTATTTTCTGCTATCTTCTTTTTTTTTTTAGCTTAAGGAAGCTCTAGACCCAACGTGGGGTGGAAACTCACAACTCCGAGATCGAGTCACATGCCGTACTGGCTAAGCCAGCCAGGCGGTCCCTGGTATCTTTTCTACTTGAACGTGGCTATCTCTACCATCCACCCCAGCCACTGCCTTAAAGCATGTTGACTCTGGTCATTGCTGTGGATTTTCCATGTACTTTGCATTTTAGTTCTACTCTTTAAATCTCTAAGTATTGAGGGTTCTTCCAGAGAGTTATGGTTACTGATCCCTAACTTAATTCCACGCAATCAGAGAACAAGCACTTGCTGCGTGATGCTGAGAGTTGCCTTGAGGCCCAGCTGCTGCTGTGGCTGGAGTGGGGTTTACACATGGCCATCGGGTGACGCAGGTGGATGGATGTTTGGGTCTCCCGCGTTCACTTTCTTTCCTGTTGTTCTCTCACCTGGGGAGAGAGGGCTGTTAAAATTTCCGACTCTAACCGTGGAATTGTTTGACTTCTGTCAGATTTTGCTTCATAAACTTGTACCCACAACCGTAGGCAGTAAATCCTTTTTCTTGGTGGTCTTCACCTTAGGGGTATGTATGGCTTTCGATTCAAAGTACCTCTTCGTCAGCATCTCCTCGGTTCTTCGTCCTTCGTCCACGTTGCAATCCTGCGTTTAACTGCAGCGGTCAGTCCCTTGATATGTAACAGGACTGAAGATGCAACTAGACTGAAGTCGGCTTCAGGGATGACTCTGTCTCATCTGTTTTTTCTTCCTCTTCCTTTCCTGCCCTCTTTTGGATTTTTTAACTTACTTTTTTTTTTTAAGATTTCTTTGAGAGAGAAGCAGAGAGAGCATGAGTAGGGGGAGGGGCAGAGGCAGAGGCAGAGGGAGGAGGGAGAAGCCTCCAGCAGACTCCCCGCTGAGCACTGAGCGGGACTCGGGGCTCGATCCCAGGACCCTGAGATCACGACCTGAGCCGAAGCCAAGAGTCGGCCGCTCAACCAACTGCGCCACCCTGGCGCCCCTCGGCTCCTTTCTCCTGTTCTTATTTATACTGCTCGGGACTCAGCTGTGCTTCCTGAGGCTGCGAGTCTGTGTTTCTCATCATCTCCGGGATCCCGCTGGAAGCTGACTGGAGCTTCTCCTTCAACTTTCCTTTTCTCTTCATTTTTGGTACTTTTGTTCTCTCGTTGATGGCTTTTCTCTTCACCTGTATCTCCTATATTTAACTGCTCTTTTGCATTTTTAACTTTGGTGACTTATCTCTAGTTGCTCTGTGTCCTCTTTTGTAGTTTGGGGTCCTCACTTCTTGTCTGCCGACGGGACTAGAAGCCGTGGTGGGTGGGGACAGACGGCTGAGGGGGGTCGGCTGCGCGAAGGTTTCCGAGTCCCCAGGGCAGAGCACTTGGAAACGGAAAAAGGCTGGAGCAGAGGCAGGACGCAGAGCCCCACCTGTGCTGACGAGAGACGGAGAGACGCGGGTGGGAAAGTTGGGGGGCCCCTACGCAGCTGGAACAGTGCTCTTCGCGGTGCACCTGGGCCCCCACAAGCTTCCTGGCCAGCCGCACTCAGCCCCCTCGTCCCTATACTGCCGAGCTCCCTTCCCAGCATGTCCGGGAATCACCCCTCAGCGGAACGCATCCCTGGACTCCACACTTCTGTTGGTTTTTATTTTGTTCACATTGGTTAAATCTTAAGTTGAATATAATTTTTTATACACAAGAAAATACTTCATGTACCTCTTCAGTAAGACAGGTAGGGATGTGCTGGGAATGTGTACAGTGTGAATAAAGTATTCACACCCAGGTAGAGTGTCTGCAGATGATTGTCATTTCAGCCTCACATGTCACACGTGGGTCGCGCCGGGAAGGAGCGGATTGCCAGGCTCTGCACGGTGTTCTTTTGTCCTATTTATCCTATAAAAATAACTCCAAGGGGTAGAATGACGGGGCCGCTGGCAGCTTTGATGCCCTTTGACCACGCACAGCAGCCGGGGTGGGGATGTGCTCGTTCGGCTCCACGACTGCAGGATGGCTTGGGGGGTGGCCTCAAGCGCTGCTCCGACCACCCCCTCAGTAGGGGATGTCGTTCTGATAGTACTGGATCATGTCATAGGTCCGGCTCCTGGAAGGACAGCAGAGGGAGGCTGTAGGACACCATCTAGTTCTGGGGCCCTTCACCCCACTGACTCCTTTACGACTGCCCGGAAAGCTGCACTTAGGAGGTGTCCCTTTTCCCCTCCCTGAAGGTGCAAATGCAAGAGCGCAAGGCCCCTCTGGCCTCCCTGGCAGCCCCTCTTCCAGGGGACGTGCCTTCCCCCACCGGTGACCATGGCTGTGTGAGCCCCGCTCTGCTCTTCTCCTGCCCGGCCTCCTCAGCCAAACGCCTGCGTCTGTCCTGGGCCCAGGCCCTGGGCGGGAGCTGTCCCCATGTCGGGTGCCACTCTGGCCTCTCCCTGGCATGTGGCACACGAGTGAGACCCTGTCTTCCTCCCTCATCACACCTCCCAGCACACGCCTTACTCCGCCAACAAAACAGTCAGAAGAGACCTCCCCTGTCCTGAGCTACTTCCCGTTTCTCTGCCGCCATCGGGCCCACCCTGGCGGCTCTCAGCACTCATCTCAGCTTCCACGTCTGCCCCTCCAGGGGGCCAGGATAGGGAAGCTCGGCTCCATTTCCGCCCAGGGGCTCGGCCTGGGCTCTGCCTTCAGAACCAGAACCCACCTCTTCTCACGGCTCCCCTGTCGCAATGGCCACCTGGCGGGTCCCGTCCTGCCCCGCCTGTCACTGCCCAGGCAGCAGTCCGAGGAAGGCGTGGGGAGCCGGGCTGTGGCTGAGGCCTCCCAGAGCTCTTTCTGCTCCTCACCCAGCCTGCTGGGCTGCGCTCACCTCCCTCCTCCCCCACTGCTGTGGCCTCTGCACCCACAGCTCGCTTGGCCTCACCCACGGGGCCCCAGATGGGAAACTGTGCCTTGAGGCCTCTGTTGGGTGTTCCCCTTGGCACATCCCCAGCCCGTCTAACCCAGTAACTGTCACTCTGTGAGGGCTCCCTTCAGGACCTGTGCGACGGAGTCTCCTGGGACAGCAGCATCCCTGTCACTGAGCCCCGGAGTGGTGGCCCTGCACAGGAGCCCAGAGAACACAGGTGTGTGGCAGCTGGCCCGGCAGGGGAAGGGGACTCACCTGTTGCTGAGGAAGCAGCTCTGAATGACCTTCATGATGAAATTCGCAGCCTCTCTCTCAGTCATGTTGGGGCTGAACCTGTGCCTGGGGGCGAGGGCCATGTCAGGGCTGCCACCGCGGGCGCCACCCCCTCGAGGCTGCCCTCCCCGGGGGGATGTGGGCTTGCTAATAAGCCACACTTGGTATTTGTGGGAATTTGTTCAGGTGAGGATTGGCCCAGGGAACGCTCCCACCTGGGAACAGTTTTAAGGGGCAGGGACACTGTTCCCAGCTGGCTCTGGAGGGCCTGTCCCCTTCCCCAGCACCTCCTGGGCTGCGTGGGCCCTGGGCTTGGGGAGGACCAGCCTGGGGCTAAGCTGCTGCAGCCTCAGACCTGAAGGCAGGGGCTGGCCCTGCGACCTTGAGAAACGAAGGGGCCCCTGGGACCCTTCTGCAGCCCCAGTGTGGTGACAGGGCCTCACCCAGGAGCCCTGTCTGCTTTGGGGTTCCCAGGAGAGCACGTGGCCTTGGTAATGATCACATTCACCAGCACTAAGGAGGCTCTCACCCGGAGGGGACAACTGCCCCCCAAAATGGCCTGTGCGTGTGCCTAGGACCTACTTCAAAAGCTTGATTGTCTGGCCACGGAAGCAGGGCAGGCCCGTGTCCAACATGAGAGTGACCAGAGAGACGACTGCATCCATGTAGGGCCTAGAGAGAGGCAGGGAAGGAAGGGGGAAGGAGGCTGGCCTGAGCAGGTTGGCCCTGCCCGCCGCCGTCCTGCCGCACAACCCGCACACAGTGGCCCACCTCCCCGCACCTCTGCGGCTCAGCAGGGCGGCCCCTGTGCTCACACACCCTGGACCAGGCTGAGCCTCGTGCCCTGGCCTGCCCACCCCAGGCCTCCAGCCACGGTTTCTGCGCCTGGCTGAGGAAGTGCAGGTGTGCGGCGTGAACACAGCCTGACCCTCCGAGGGGGTGTGATGCGGGCTCCAGCAGACTCAGGGTTGGAGTTCAGGCGCCACAACACTGCTGTGTGGCCTTGGCCGTGTGACGCTCTGAAGCCAGGACAGGAAGTCTTCAGCGTGCGGCCCAGGGGATGGCAGATGCTCAGGCTTGGGTGAAGGGGTGAAAGGGGTGCTCAGAGCGGGGAGCCCAAGGTGTTGGCAGGCAAGGCCACACCTAGAGACTACAGAATATGGCAGGACACTGTTGCCCAGAGCAGGAAGTCGCTGGCACAGGTGGACAGAGCAGCGACAGGAAGGCAAGGCCGGGGCTACCCAGGCCAGCAGGCAGCTTCTAGCACCTGCCTTGCTCTCTCCGAAACTGCAGCCCCTCCGTCCACAAAGGGGCCTGAGAAGGTCCCACATTGGCCTCTGGAGGCAGGCCTTGTGAAATTAGGTGGCAACCGGAACCAGTGCCAGCCCGCCCACCTTCCTCCCCGTGGTCCCGGTAGCCCCACTGGCCCTTCCCTGGGGCTCACCGCACAGCCAGGTAGCCACGGACACACATCTCCATGAACCACTTGAAGGGCGTGGCCTCCATCTTGCCCCCCATGATCATCACCATCTCATCAGTCAGCTTGATGTCTGGTTCCCAGCCAAGGTTGCCACCCGGTGAGCTTTCGAACATGAAGCCAAAGTCTGCAAAACGCCCAAAGCCATTCTTGATAGGATCGGGTGCCAGGGCAAGATGTGGCCATGCTTCAGCTGGGGCTTGGAGCCACCGGCTCCCACACCCCCGAGCTGGCCACAGGCCGCGTTTTCTTGGGGACTGTGGGGGCGGGGCGTGGGTGTGGCAAGAAGTCAGGAGAGAAAAGAAGAAGTGGAGGTGGGGAGCCTGGCTGGAGCAGAAAGGAAGTAGGCCCTGGGGCTGGGTGAGCCACGCTCTGGCTGGTTCTATTTCTGACCCCAGAGCCTTCCACACCCTGCGGTCCTGCCGCTGCCTGCCCCTGAAGCCTGGCGGCCAATAGCTCGGGCCTCACAGCTGAACTCAAACCCTGACCTGGGCCCTTCCTGGCTGGGTGATCCAGCATGCCGGCTCTTCTGTGGGCAGGGACTGCTGTCCTGCCCCGGGCTCTAGGGGGTGACGGGAGAGGAAGAGGGCAGCACTGGGGCCCGGCTGACCGATGTGGATGATGTGGCCCTTCTTGTCCAACATGATGTTCCCGTTGTGCCTGTCCTTGATCTGCAGCAGGAACAGCAGGAGGCTGTAGGCAGCCATGCTCCGGATAAAGTTGTAGCGCGCCTGTGTGGAGAGAGCCCAGGTGCTCACGGATGGCCCGCCGAGGACAGCACCTCCTGGGGCCTTGCAGGCTTTCTCCTGCCTCCCTGCCTGGGACCCTGAGGCTTGGGGGTGTTCTCTGGGCTCTTGTTCCTAGTCTCGGAGGTAGGGACCAAATCAGCAAGCCAGATCTTGGAAACAGAAGGGACAAGTGACTGCATCTGAGGGCTAAGGGGCAGCAACCCCTTCCTCCTACACCCAAGAACTTCCTTTCTCCTGGGGAGTCTATCTCAAGGTCCCTTTGAATCCCAAGGAAGGTTATGGGGTACCCTGGTTTACCCCCAGACGTATATAAAGACTCAGAAAAACAGGGCAAGGGGGAAGCAGGGTACTGGCCCACAGGCAGTGCTGGGGGCAGGCGGGATGGCGAGTGCAAGCCATCTCGGGTCTGGGGCTGCCCTGCTGCTCACCTGCTGGAAGGCCAGGGTGGACTCATCCCCGTACTGGCGCGTGAAGTAGTCATACATGCCAAAGTCTGTCTGGCGGCCCAGCTGGTCCCGAGAGGTACAGTCGGGGATGCACTCAATCACTCCGCACTGGGGAAGAAGGGCAAGGTGCCGAGACCTGCAGGCAGGACTCTTCTCGGTCTGAGGCATCGGGGGCTCCCCCTGGGCTCCTGCACAGGGAACTTACCCCGGGGGCGGTGGCCACCACCCGGTAGGGGAAGACGAAGAGGTCCAGGCCAACCAGCTGGAAGATGTTCTTGAAAAGGTCGATGATCTGCAGAGCCAGCATGTCCTGGAGACCAGGGAGGCATGCGGCGGTCAGCTGGCTGCCTGCCGTGCTCTAGTCCACCTGACCCCCAGCAGTGAGGAGGGAGGGAAGGAGGCCAGGGCCAGGCAGGAGCCTGGAGCGCCTGGCCTCACTGCACACCATGCTGGGCTGGGCTCTCAGGACCATCAAGCCCTGGGCTGAACCGAGGCTGTGCTGTCCAATGGGGGACGCGAGTCAGGGGCGCCTGCCTCCCAGGGCAGTTCCCTCTGGGTGGCAGGGGATGGACAGCGGGTGGGAGCTGCTGGAGAGGCCCCTGGGTTAGGCTGCAAGCCCCGGTTTCCTCCGTGGCACCTCCACCCAATGTGGGAAGCCAAGCTCTGCTTCTGCGTGCGAGGTGCGGCCCTGCGGCGCGGCGAGAGCCTCGGGGAGGGCAGGCCCGGCCGTTCACTACCTGCCGGCAGTCGTCTCCCACTTTGAAGATGGCCGCCTGCCACGAGATCTTCTGGCCATCAGCCTCCTGTGTGCCACACTCGTCCTCGGAGTCCGAGCGGCACCGCAGACCTGCACGTGGCGGAGAGGCAGCCTTTTAGGCCGGAGGCAGGGAGAGGCCCTCTGTGGGGGTCGGGGCAAGCCCTGCTCACAGTCCCAGAACCCCGGGAACCTTGGGGATCGTCTCTGTAAAGCCTAAGGAGGCCGAAGAGGCGCAGCAGACACCTGGGGTCAGGTGGAACCACAGGGCCAGGGGTCTCTTCCAGAGAATGTTTAGGCTTAAATGGAACTGAAGATAGAGCCCCCTTTTCACAGGAAGTGGGGGCCCAGGAGTGCCCGGAACCAGCGGCGGGCACTGGCAACTGAGGGGCAGGAGTGAGTGTGTCTGCACCCTAGGGTCCGGGGAGCATGTGGGGGCCAGAGTGTAAGGAAGGCCATGGAAGGCATGTCCCATACTGGCCGTCCAATGGGGAATGCGAGTCAGGGGCGCCTCTACTTGGGTTGACTAGTAGCCCCCCAAATTCATGCCCACTCAAAACCACAGAACTGATCTTATTTGGAAATAGGATCTTTGCCCATACATCAAGTTCATGAAGATCAGGATAGGCCCTTATCAGAGCAGGACGTGGGCACACAGGGAGAAAACCTTGTGAAGGCAGAGGCAGAGGTGGGAGTGACAAGGCTGCCGAGGCTCGCCAAGGCTCGCCGGAAAGCACTGGAAGCTGGGAGAGAGACATGGAACGGATTGTCCCCTGGAGCCCCTGGCACTTCAGGCCTCCAGAACCGTGGGGGGTACATTTCTGCTGCTCAAGCCATCTCGGTCTGTGTCACTGGCACGGCACCGCCTGAAGCCCTGGGCCGCTCAGCCTCAGGAAGGGGCCTCCTGGACTCCATGGCTGACCTGGGGCTGGCCTCCAGGGCCAGCTCCCTAAACCAGGGCTCAGACTGAGAGCGGAGGGATGTCACCCTTCACGGGGAGCTGGTCATAAACTAAACATGCCCAAGGAAACTGGCATCATCCGGGGAAAACACTTAGATCCCAAACTGTGTCAAAGATTCTTCACTGACCTTCTTTTTCAAGTTCACTAACTCCACATCGTTTCACCTTAAATTTAGCCAGATACGGGGCTTTTGCGGCACTGAAAAACAACAGAGGGAACATGGCATGGGTGCTGGAGCAAAGGAGAACCTGGTGCAAGGGAGCTGCTGGACAGCAGGCGGCCTCTCACCTCTGCATGGGCGTCCCGGACTTATAGTCGATGTCTAGCACGATGGCCTCAGGGTTGCTGGGCAGGTAGCAGCCTATGAGGGCCAGAGCGGAAGT